>KK119047.1:25501-46703 GCA_000611955.2 Stegodyphus mimosarum | reverse complement strand
ATATATATATATATGTAGGGTTATAGGATTGAAAGCACGAGATAAGTATAAAGTAAATTTATTATGAAATTACTGACATGAACGAAAGATGATAAAAGATGGGATTATAATATAACATGATAAATTGACATAGCTTAAGGTAACGATAACCCCACAAAGATTTGTTAAGTCCGTAACATTTCGTTAATACTGAGTAATTCTCGCACACAATCAGTCTCTAACAGTCCTACAAGCAAGTAAAATCATGCCTTGAGAGAATACGTCTATTCTCATCCTCGCATATATGCATATATATAACATAAATATGTATAATATACAAATTTTATTCAATATAATAGAACATTGTTTTATAAATGGGATTCTGGCATCCACATATGGACGTTAACGAAGAGAAACTTATAGTAAATTTGGTAAACATTTTCTCTCGCATTCCGGAAGTCCAGCAACTTTAGGAAATTCAAGTTCTTCTTTGTACAGGGTGCTCGGAAAGTCACCGTATCTCTACGTTTTAGTATCACACAGGAAATGTCAGTATAAGTTTAGGTCTGATAATGTTTTGGTGTCAGATATTGTGGTACTGAAACTGTCCCCACGAACAACGGATCTTTCAGTACCAAGAGGTTCACTGTAGGGAATAATTAAGTCACCTCATCGGTGCACGGCAGATTAAAAATAGAGATGAAATTTGAGATATATTAGGTATTTTTGAAGTAGGAGTTTTGAAACACGAGCAACGCCTTCGCCGGGACTCGAACCGCGGGCCTCTGGAATATGCACCCAGTGTGCTGACCATTAAACCACGATGGCATGGGAAGAAGTGGGAAGAAATAGCTTATGTACTCCCTCTTTTAAAGGGCGACTGGGGATAAGGGGACACAATCGCCAAATTCTAGTGAGGGAGAATCATCATGGACCACCTTTTTTAGTTCGGGCGCCACTTCTAAAGTCAATAGGTATTTTTTGAAGCAGGAGTATTGAAAAATGAGCGACGCCTTCGCCGGGACTCTAAACACGGATCTCTGGAGTTTGTGCTGACCACTACACCACGAAGGGATGCGAAGAAGGGGGGAAAATTCCTTATAAAGTGAGAACGACGCTTTTCGCACGTTAAGCCTTCAGATGCTCTTCAACATGTCTACGATGACATGGAGAACTATATATCTACGTGTAGATCAAAATGGAACACATACATGGCCACTGGATATGTAGTTCGTATATGTATATATATGTATTTCGTATATATGTATGTAAGGTATAAGAAAATATAATAGCTGCTTTAAAAACTAATTGGCAATCTCAAAATTAACATTCTACATTTCGTGATCTCCCCTAAATTCATCTGTTCTTCCGAATTCGAGATTTTTCTACGTTATGTAACGCTGCTTGGAAAGTGTAAACCAAAACTAATACTAACCAATCATAGCTCGTCTCTAGAATCGCATCTACTCTGGTATAAATACAGTGGCGAGCTAATTACTTCACCTTCTTTTCCTATCTTTTACCTTGCTAACAGCTCTTCACTTTGCTTCCCCGTCTAAAAGAATGTCGCCGCTGTTAGCCGGTGTGTATGAGAAATTATTATAATTGTTTATGATCAAAAAGTGTACTGCCTACGAAGAATGTTTCTAATGTGCCTGGAAATAAAAATGGTAATTAGCTGAACTTGGAATTGTATCAACATCTTCTTCCATCTTTCCAAAGCTGGAAAATGTACCGGTGTTAACTACGCATCAAAATATCCATCATCGGTCACAACGACGACTGCAAGCTGATTCCTCTTCTGTGCTTTCCCGAAATTATTACATTATTAGTACATATATGTATATCGTATATAATTGTACTAGATGAATAAATTTAAATTATACTGACACTGTTTTTTCTGTGATAGTGAAACCTCAGGGATCGATATTTCTCGAACAACCTGTATTTGGAAATAGTATTTGTTCTAATAGAAAGTAGTGCAAAAAGTATTTAAACGTAAATATAACCTAAAAATTATAATAACAACTAATTCCTAGGTTTATTTGACAATCATGGAAATATCTGATTTCTTCGGAATCTTTGAAAATCTTCTAAATTTCGGGAAAATAATCATGAAACTTCAGATGTTACTGCTCTTTGTACGGTATCTTCTAATTAATTTTTTTATGTTGATCGTTAGGAGTACATTGTTGTTAGTTACCACATTTATTCTAATTCCAAACAATGAAGTAGAGGTCAGATGAAGAGCCCTAAGTGTGCCTCTAAGCATTAGCATGTCCACCTACGTGTTTAGGACAAGAATTCGGTTTCTAAAATACATCGTAGAGAAAGTTTTATCGTATTATGCTTAGGAGTTGCGCAAGACCACGCAGTTCGTTATCTCCTTGCTATATATCTGTCTTATCTCTCCTGCGTAGGCGTGTCCCATAATGTCGGAAACTATTGGACTGGACTTAATTTTCCCACAAACCTTTCAAGTCGCAACCGCCGCACACAAGATAACGCGACCGTTAAAGTGGATAATTACTACAACTCCTTCTACAGCGGAGGAAAGTTGAAGTGCTTTTTAATTTATAATCAGAGATCGGGTTGGAGCTAGATCCTTTCGAATTTATCGCAGTAATTGAAGCCGCAGATGCAATTTCGGAGATATTTTACTTCCACCGAGAAGGCCCTTCTCCGAGAGTTAACTGGGGAAAGTTGTGATGTTTATGTCTCGCGTTATGGCTCGCAGTTGCCATTTGGGGTAAACATGTCCAGAAATAAGTAGAGGGCAACGGAAATTCTCCTCTGATATATTACAGCACTCGAGGGTCATTAGGCATAGCTACATCAGTTTTACCTCCACGGGGAGAGAATGGCAGCCAGAGAATCATTCCGACTTGTTGCCATGCTTTGAGCTGAATTCCGTGACATTAAATTGCAGTTATGGGAAGATTTAGATTGAAATTTGGCTTTAGAAACCGTGACAGCAGTAGCTGAAATTGCGCTGAAGTTTGCGAAATACCTAAAAGTTTCCTAGTTCCGCATATATAAAATTGAATATCTTAATTCTGTAGATGGTAAAGTGTAAATAATGAAAATGATAATACTGCAATACCAAGAAGTCGATTTTTGTCATGATGGATACCTTTGCTAAAAAGTGGGTCTGTCTTAGAATTGATGGCATTTTAGAATTTCAGATTTTTCGGAATTAATATTTAATTTTTACAAATTATTCTAAAACTATTTACAATATATTCTAAAACTATTTACAATATATTCTAAAACTATTTACAAATTAATCTAAAATAGTTAACATATCAAATATATATTTCACACATAACATTTAAGTCAGTTATTAAAAGCATTTGCTAAATGTTAAGCGTTTTACTTCTAAGCATTCATTTACATTCTAAGCATTTATTTACTAGCCATTTAATTTAATTTATTTCATTCATTTCTATCAAAGTCCTTTTTCTGATAATAATACACAAATTAAGGTTTGCATTTTACAATGGATGACAGCTTAGAATCGGAGAAATGCATTATTTTTAAATGCCGCATAGTCGTATTTTGAGAAATAGATTTGTAATTTAATTAACTTTTCGAATATATATTTAAAATGTTTTCTAAATATCACTAACGATAAATAGATGTTTTTGCGCCTACATCAGACATTATAAAGCATTCAAGAAATTCAAATCTTATGAATTTAATTAAGTGCTTACATTTTCCTTTTGTTAATATGCGAACTAAGCATTTAACTCAATTTTAATCGATCTGAGATGACTGGGAGCCAAGATAAATTGTGGCATGTGAAAAAAATCTCTCTTAAGTTAAGAACACGTTAAAACAATCATTTTTCTTTCATTTCAAAACCTTTCAGTTAAAACTGATATAGATTTATGCTACTTTGTCAATTAGACAAAAATAACAAAAATATATTCAAAATACACTTTCAAGGCAAACGTTCATTGTCAGTAAATTCTGAATTATTGAAAAAGATATCCCAATTTCTTCTGAAGCTTTGCAGCAAGGATCTTAATGTTGGAAATGATGACCCAGATGATTCACACTTTCTCCTTCATCACCAGATAATTCACAGCTAGCCATGTAATCGTTTGGAGAAGCTTCAGTGGCGCCAGTCTTGGCATCAATAAAATTTGTGTAGCGATACAGCTGACAAAGTTATTCACTGAAACTATGTAAATTTTCGTTCGCATTCGATTATAAATGTAAATAATTGGTTATGAAGAGTATTTATCATTTTATTTCAAATTAGTATGAAAGAAATTAATTTAAATTTTAAGAAATACATCATTATGCTTATATTTAGTACGTGTGTATGTGGAATCCCCGTTAGTCATTATAATGATTTATGTAATGTCTTAGGTAATCGTTCTGCTTCGATTTCACTCGTGATGGCTGAATAACATTCCATCAGCGCATTATATGCTAATTTTTTCTCACCAGGTGTAGTACTTTTGACAGAGGTCATTTTTAGGATGTCGGGTAGCATTAATTTTTCATTCACCTACAAACATCAATGTTTAATAAAATCTCTGTTGATTCGCAATGCTTGAAACATTAGAAAAACACGGAGTATATACAGCGTGATCCAAAAGTAACAGGCAAATTAAACATTCAATGCGTAATGAAGCAGCTTGCAGTTTTCACAAAATTTCATAGAAATCTATGAGATTATTGATAATCATTAAATTATTGTTACCAGTTATAGTTGCATTTTTGCATGAAATCAGAGATACCCAAACTGACCGAAGCTGTTTGGCATCATATTAGAGGAATTACAACTAAAGCCTCCTCGTTGCTGCGCGAAGTGTCTAACGGCCTTTTTCACAAATGGCGATCCTCATGCTGAACTTTTGTTATCCTCACTGCATTGTAAGCTCCATTGCGCTCTGTACGAACTTTTGATACAATCGAAATATCACCTGGCAATTAAAAATATAACTATTTTGTCAAATAAATCTTTCATCGTTTACAAAATTTTCATGTTCTTCTGTGAATAACTACGAAACATCCTACTGTGTTACTCTATTACATATTTTTCGACCTACTGAAATTTTATTCTTTTCTGCTACTTTTGAGATTTAAACTGAGGTAAGGTACAAGGGTTTTATGCCAAATTTTGATGCTAATTAAACCAAAATGAGAACAGAATATTCATCAGATTGATAATTGAGATTTTGAAATATTTCAGACTAGAATTACTATCAAAGCTAACTTGATACAGAATACTACAAGATTATTCTTTTCGATGTATTATTCTTACTACCCATATTCAGAACTTCACACCTTTGAAAATACTTACAATTTGAGGAATTCATAAAACCGAAATTGTTGCACACATTTACCACTTAAAAATGTACTCTAAACGCAATGAAATATGAAAGAAAAATGTAATTTACAATAAGCCACTATAAATACTTATAATGCGAAGTTATGCATGTCGGCAACTCTGTCTACTAATCGATCAACCCAGATAATGCACACAAGCAATTAGCTCACATGTTATTTCTTTAAATACCGGCATATACTTCCAGTTATATTGCTTAAGCACATATACTTAATTATGCCAGTTATAATGCATAAGATAAAAAGTTTCACAAAACATTTTACATTCCATTCTGGGAGAAATATTTTTACATACAAGCCACCATGGACTGCTATTCCGAATCGTCAGCCAAGGGTAAACAGGACATGTGTGTTGAAGCTTTACATTCAGCGGGCGGGCTGCAAATCTTTATATAATATTTGAAATATACAATATTTAATATATTTTAATGCTACGCTTTTAAAAATATACAACTAGAAATAGGAAATGAATTTTGAATGTGGTATTTTATTACTTCCTGCCAACCTATATACACAGAAGTCAAGTTTTCCCATAATACACTTTTACTATTTCATAATGATAGATGTCTGTCTGCGCGTGTGTGTGACAACATTTTCACCCATGATAACTATTATATGAAATTTTCAAAAATTTTTTTCCTGATTTAAGCTCTCTGCATTCGTATAAAGATTTTATTAGATTTGGTGTAAAAATGGACAACTGCAAATTGTGCTTAATGAACAACCGCAAATTGTACAAAAATCCTATAACAATATTACACTGCTCGACATTGAAAATACAACACCAAGAAGGAGCGGTCAGAAATTTATGCAAATTTTAGAATAGACGCACGTCACTGAGTTATGCGAATGATGTGAAATGCGCCGCTCTCCGACGCACATGAAGTAAGATATAAGGGAAGGAAAGTGCAGAATGGGCAATATTCGTGTCGGTATTTCTGCCAGACGAATTATCGAAGAAAGTTGGTTGTTGTCCCGAAGGATACGCGTCATAGGAGAAAATGCCAGGCTGCAGTCAATGAAGGGACTTCCAGCAGATAGACGATTTTACGAGGGGTATAGTGATTAGACTGAGAAGGGTGGGTTGGTCCTAACGTCAAATTGCAGCTGATACCCATATGGATGCGAGCAGGGTGCAACGGCTATGGCGAACATGGTTGGAACAAGGGAATGTGGGAAGAAGGAGGGGTGCAGGTGCAGTCAGAGTAACGTTAGCACTCGTGGATCGACGCATCCGCCGACAAACTGTGGTGGTCCCGCAAGTCACTTGTACCGCGATTCTGCAGCATGTGCAAGATACCCTGGATGTTCCAGTGTCGACAAGAACTATTTCCCGTCTATTGGTTGAGCGTGGCCTGCACTCACGGCGTCCGTTAAGAAGACTGCCATTGACCCCACAGCATAGACGCCAACGTTTAGAATGGTGCCGAACTGGAGCGATGTGGATGGCATAATGGCGAAACGTCGTGTTCTCAGATGAGTCAGTGCCGCCGCATATGTGTGTGGCGTCGTCGTAGAGACAGATCTAATCCGGTAGTAACTGTGGAACGTCTCACCGCGCGACAACGTGGCATAATGGTTTGGGGCGCTATTGCCTACGATTCCAAGTCACCTATAGTTCGTATTCAGGGCACTATGACGGCCCAACGATACTTGGATAATGTACTGCGGCCAGTGGCAATCCCCTACCTTCAGGGGCTGTCTAATGCAATTTCCACACAGTGCTCGCATCTGCCAACATGCTCTGCAAGGTATACAGATGCTTCCCTGGCCACCGTACTGTCCTGACCTGTCACCAATCGAACATGTGTGGGATGTGATTGGACGCCGTTTGCAGACACTGCCCCTACCTCGTTCAGAAGATGAACTGTGGCAAATGGTTGAAAGGGAATGGAGAGCCATCCCTCAGGACACCATCCGCATCTTATTGACTCTATGCCAAAACGTGTTTCTTCGTGCATCACTGTCCGCGGTGGTCCTACATCCTACTGAGCCGACGCCGTTCTCGCTCTGTATTCTGACTATCATTTCGGAATAAAGATCTCTTATTACTGTTTGCTGTCTCGGTCTTTTTTCCAAATTTCATCACTTTCTGACCGCTCCTTCTTGGTGTTGCATTTTCTATGTCGAGCAGTGTACTAGACAAATGCAAGTTGTACTTGATTTGAAGCTCATAATAGATTTTAATGAAAAAAATATTAAATTAGCATCCAGAACGTTTTCAGGTTTGGTATTTAAGACATTTATTTCAATGGGAGCGATATATTAGATTCTGACTAAAGTAGTAACTGTAAGTGATACTTTAATTGAAATTCTGTACAGATTTCCGTGAAAAATTATGTTGCCGCATACTTGAAAATTTCTCAAATTTTGAACTTAAAATAGGTATGTGTTTGAAAACAACATTTTTTATTTATAAGTATTAAAGTTTTTCAAAAGAACATTTTATGTGAAGAAACTACTTTACTTTCCTGTGTCCAGCAATGCGTCCTCTGTTATTTGACAGAGTTTGAATTATTGGAAGAGACAATTTTCTTTTATTATCACAGTATTTAAGGCAATCCAAGAGGGATTTTCTCCTTCAGGGATGACGTCTGTACCTTTTGTATTCAATACTCGTCATTGGTTTAAATTCTTGCCACCTTCCCCCTGTTTCTTGTTTTGTGATTTATCTTGGCGATCGTTATGAGCTGCTAAACATTTCTTTCTGTTATCAAAACTTCTCCCGGCTTTGCGTTTCTTTTGCTGAGATCTACGCCTCTATCTGCTCGATCTTTACACGTATATAGATGTGCGCGTATTTTCTGATACTTCCCTACTTTTAAACTTCACTGTGAGCTCAAATATTTCTTCCAGGGAGATTGAATTTCTCAATTCAAAAATGTCCAGAATTTGGAGTAAGAAAATAGGCAGGATAATTTGTATAATATGATTATTCCCATACAACAATATAACAACTTGTCTTTTTCTCAATATGAACCTGGTGAGTTCTTCAAATCTAATTTGATATCTACCAAATAGCTCTTCTTCCAGTTTTATCCTATCTTTCAGCACGGGGAATGTTTTAACAGGTTGTCTTTAAATACTTATAATTTTCAGTTCTTGATTCTCATAAGAAAGTTTAATGTTGCACTTATTCCGGTATTCGCAGTGCGGCTGTTTCTATCTGAGTGTTTCATTGACGATAGTATTGTGTTTGCGTATCCGAATCCTTCCATGGGACTTATTGTGCCGGTGGAACCTGTGATCTTGGGGAGGAGGCAGACTAAATATTTCCTTATTTTCTGCTATTGTTCCTGATTTAGTTCGGGTGCCACTGCAGAGTTTGACTGGCTTTGGGAGCAGAAACTAGATCCTAACACTTAACGGCTGAAATAACAACAGAGGTTTGAAAGGATTTAAAACAACCTTTTTATTAAATAGAACTTGAACATAACTGCACATCTCGTGCTTAACAAAATCAACCACCACTTGTAGCGATAAAACTACAGTAGCAATCCATTCCAATTTAAAATATGGACTAGTAGTAAAGGATAACATAATTATATTTAAATCTAAGCTGGTTCAGAAAGCTCTAACCAGCATATTAATATAAATGTCGGTAGCAAATAACGCAAAGGCGAATAATTACAAACATATCAGAGCTGTCAAAACTAAATAACGTATATTTGAAATTCAGAAGCATGAGCAGTCTTACAGTCCAAAAACTTCAGCTTAAATACTTTCTAACGGATTTACATTTGTGATGAGGAAACGGAAAGAAAAAGTTATAGTAAAGGCTGAAATTATAAATAATTGGTTAATTTTAATAATAAGTGCTACAACCCTATACATTGAGAATATTCTTCCTTATAAGTACTGCTAGAAGTGGCAATAAGTGCCAGAAGTGCTTATAAGTGCTGCTAGTGTATTTAAAATGAATGACATAGCGGAGTCACATATTTTTTCACTATTACGAAATTACTCCTTTTCCCAAAATGTGAATTATGCAGCTATACATAATATTATTAAAAGATTTCGGTTGATGTTTAAAGAATATTTGTTAGATGTATTTGTTTACATTATTTTATCTATTTTAGTTTTTAAATGTCTTTTTTTGCCCCTCTGCCAAAGAAATTAAGGAACATGGTTAAATAATTCAACAAAAGAAATGAGTTGTGTATGTGTGCTTTCATGCCTGCTGCTTGTGTGTATTATTCCGTCTGTATTTTTTTCTCCTTTGTAGCACGAGTAAAACTAAATTTCTGTTTAAACTTCCTATCACAATAATTACTAAACTAACACTGATTACGAACTGGAAGAATGTAAATAACGTGGACGTGTTATGATTAAAATGTCTTTCAGTTCAACAAAAGGAAAATATAACTTATATTGATCGCAATAGAACTGCCATTAAATGTTATCTAAATTTAATCCCTTATTTTCAGAAAGTAAGTTTCTGTTCATTATTCATAATGAATTAAATAAATGCCAGCACATAACCCGTGGACTGAATTTAAAATGAAAGCAAATATTACCCGTAACAACGAAAACCTCGTCGTTATCCAAACCAAGATGAAGGCATGCATATGAAGAATATGTGTACAAACATTTACATGCCTTTCTACCAATCCATTTTATGAAGGTCCTTGAACAAAAGGTGCAATTTCGTCGCAGCGCGTTTGGCAAACAATAGCCATTTCGCCCTGCTAAACTAAAGCCCTGCGGCACAGTGAAATGGCCAATCTAAATCCACCTAAAACGTGCATTTTGTAGAAAACGTGACGAAACCGCTTGTGGCTCAGATCTAACACGCAAAATAGACGGCATCAAAGATTCTTCTCTCGGATCTGGCAACGTTAATCTCGACATGAACGTGCTTTCTTCTCCAAGCTGCGGAATGTATACAAAAGGCAAAGAGAGTTCGTAATGCTAGCGACTTTGCCTTACTTTGATCCTTTTAATTAATTCACAGTTTATGTAATAATTCTTTGGCAAATAAGTTTCAAAGCGTGATATTTTGAAAGACTTTTTGTTCTAACGTTAAAGGTGAAATAATGTGCTAGAAGATTTTGAGCGATAAGAGGACTTATTCAAGCATGGATTCGTGATATTTGCGTCGTTAAAGGGTTTAATGTCTTTCTAATTTGGAGGAAGCATACGTGCCTTATTAGAGACAGATTTAGGAACGAATGTAGGTAAATTGTACTATTTTATTTACATAATTGTTCAGAGGTTTTAAACATAAAGCATGTTCTAAATGAATGATACGGTATTAAAAATATACGCATAATTCTGAGATTAATTTTTCATGATCTAATGTAAAATGATAGCAGATTTTACTAGCTCTGCTTGTTCATTATTATTATCTTTTTTAATTTATGCATTAAGCAAAGAAATCTGTAAGAATAAAATAGACTTTTTTTTACAAAGAGGATATTATAATCTGACAGCTTACAAAATATTCTGCGCAAAAATGCCCTTTCTAGATCCTGTTAGCTGCTTAAGATCATGAAATTATATTTGATTTAAATGCTAACTCATTTTGGGGAAACTCGATCCATTTAACAACGTAATAAAACTAACTAGACATAGAAATACTTTAGCCATTAACAGAAAAGATTCAGATAGATGTCTTCCAAGATTCTGTCTGTTTCTCTAAACTTGCTTTTGAACTGACCCAAATCAAGAAACATGCAAATTATTCCATAAGGATATAGAGAAAGTTGTCTATTACTACTACTAACTAACTCATCTTATACATAGACTCATTTTGAGTTTTTAGATGGCCCATTCGCCTACTGACTGAGAGCAAAAATACTTCTAAATTGTCAGACTATAATACCATTTTCTATCGGTAAATGAAACACAGTTATTTCACATACACATTTTTCAAAAACAAAATAAACAATTTACGTTCATTATAAAAACATTATTTGTATAAAAAATCAATATAAAATTTAAGAATGGTGTGCTTATCTTAAATTCATACAAAAAAGTGACAACTGTTAAAATTGATATATTTTTCTGTTATCGGAACCATATTCAGAAATGTATAAATATACGCATGAATAAATGTGTGTATGCATGCATGGTTGTATGTATGTATGCATGAATGAATGCATGAATGAATGCATGAATGAATGCATATATGCATGTACGTATGTGTACAAACATCTGTACATACATACAAACATACATGCATAATAACGTATATTTTTTAATCCGGTCCCAATAACAAAAAAGTACTAAAATTGCATTTCTGAATTCCTTTCAGAAATGATTTCTTAAAATCATTTGCAAAAACAACTAGACATAAAAATAATATTTTAAGCCATAGGAAGTTTAAATAAAATAACATGAAATAATATCTGTCATCTACTATCATCATTTTCTCAGTTTCGACTTTGGTACGTACATTTCAGTTTTTACATAACATTACAAAGCTTTGTAATCAGGGCTAAATCGTATTTTTCTGTTACAGGCCCTATTTCAGAACGGCTTCCAAATAGTATGCCAAATTGTATATTATATAATTGTATATTTGTCATTGTCATTGTATATTTATCCCCTGCTAGAAGAATTATTGTTTGCTCATTAGCAAGGTATAGTATAAAAATTCTGATATGTACATCATATGACTTCTCTGTACGGTCTCTTAAATTACATACATTTTTCGCTGCACTTCATTTAAATATATTTTTTCGATTAATCTAACTTTCCGATTTTTCTAAATAATAATAAATAATAAATTTCTAAATAAATCTTTAATCGGAAAACGATATCGAAAATTGCAAATTTTGGGATTAAATATCCGGCTCACTTTATGTCGTTCGAAGTGAAGCTCCCTGTATTTTGTATTTTTTGATAACGAATACAAAACTTTCCCAAATATAAGCATAGGAACCGGAAGACCTCATTAGATTTCGTTACTTGTCCAAAATCATTTTTTTTAATTTAAAATTGCTAAAATACTAATATTTTGTCATTTCAAACACTTCTGTAATTGGAATTATATGTCTACGACCAATGATTGCGAAAATAAAGGCCGCATAAGGACTTTCAAGCCGGGTAGGAGGTAGGTGGGTGGGCGTATATATATATGCGCGTGTGTGTGAATTCTCAGTTTACAATAAAAAGGTGAGGTGCACAACTAGACGTTATAGCAGTCCCATATGCAAAATTTCAATGTTTTAATGCTGGCCGTTTTTGAGCTATGCGAGATAGGTACGCACGAAAGTGACACAAAATGCATTTTGAATCCATTTTATATTTATTTTACAATCAGCGTTGAAAAAACGAGTCTTTTATTGTGTCCGTAAATACAGACGTGATGAAAAAAGAGTCAAATTGGATTCTGGAACGGTCAAATTAGCTATTTCCTGTGAAATATGATAAGTAGTCCATTGAAATATGATCCATTGAGATATGAAGTGATGTAATCGCTAAATATTCCGCCATTAAACTATTTTCTTTATTTTGTACAATAAAGTAAATACATAAATTCATTCTCATTAAAGCAAGCGCCATTTCAGTTTTTAGCCACTAACTACGGTGGTTGCTTCAATGTATTTATTTGCTATAGTTGCTTTAGTTGCTATCTATGTATTTATTTATATACATACATAGAGATATATATTAGTTTCATATTAAATTGTCATCAGAGTTATCATTGGTGACAATTAAAAACTGTGCATTTCAGCTTTGGTTTGCTAAGAACCTAGGCAACTTTAGTTAGGAAAATATAATTCGCACATAGCTCCAGAAATCCCACCATTTATTCTCTGTCACCCTGCATTTGTTCGTATAATATGCAATGACATATACCCGATATAGTGGCTGGTAATGCTGACTACCGCGCCGATGAGCACGGTTTCAAATCTCGGAGAACGCGTGGATATTTGTACGTGGACAGTGCCTGAGCAGTATGGGGGTACTCAAAACCATGGCGAGCGGAAATCGTTGTTACGTGGCTGATGGTTGAGAAAGAGGATGGGAAACACTTGAACCGATACAAGGGTGTTCTCCTTTTAAATTGTGGGCGGAGCTTAACTGTAAACAAGACCGAAAGTACCTAGTGTACCTTAGGGAACACAGAGAGGCCTCCCTTCGCTTAACATGTATAGGTATAATATGTATTTATGTATCTACCTGATGTCAGTAGTTTGTAGTCACAAAGCTAAAAGGTTTATGAAATAATGACAGACAAATATCATTTTCAGTTTTAGTTTTTTAAATTATGTCCATCAGTTTTTACTTTAAGAAAACTTGTTTAAAACTAAGTGTAGATTTTTTGTACCATTGCTCAATATATGCAGTTTCTGTTAAACCTATGACAAGGAGAAATGATTGAAAAGAAGACAGCAATTACCACAATTTAATGGATAAATTTCTTATGCTACAAAATTATACCTTGGATCTAAGGTCTTCGACCATATCAAATACCCAAATAACATTTCTATTATATAAAATAACACATAAAGTGCAAAGTTCCTATAATTAATGCTATAAAAAGAAAAGAAATGGTAAATACGTGGATCGTACAAATAATATAGTTTAGTACTATTTTCTAAAGAAATGCATTTGAGATAATGACACATTAGGCAGAATAGCCCTTGCTCATTTCCATTTTCTTTAAAGTGTGTGAGTTTGGGTTAACGGAAGATGTATAAGGAACAGATTATCATCTACTGGGTTGCCTGAAAGTATTTTCATTTATTTTTAATTGAATTCAGATAAAATACAGAAATAACAGACTAAGTAATGAGAATACAAAGAAATAATTTTAATCAAGGATGTAATGATCCTTTTGCTCAATAACGATTTTCCCCCCATTCCAAGCAGAAATATGAATCTACTTTCGAAGACCTTTTAATCTTTTTCTGCAAAATTATATTCCAAGTGGGATTTCATATTCTTATCTGAAATCTAAGGTGCAAATCAGCGCTATATGGTGGCAATCTGAGTAATCTGGTGTCCAAATCAGGACTATATGGTGGCTGCGGTCACAAATCACAACTTACTCGTACAGTTTCTGATGAGTGACTAAAATTCCATCTGTAAACGCAAACAATGCAACTATGAACCGAATGTATAATAAAGATATTTTAAATGTGCATGCCTTAAATATATTGAGGAGTTCGTTGGCTAGTGTAGAGTACACCTCATTCTTTATATATTCTGCATTGAGTAAATCTGAAATGAAATATGTTTAACTTTTCTAAGAAGATTTTTTATGCCTTTTAGGAAACGCGAATGACTGGAAGTGATTTTAGACTTCCGTTTTTACCAGGCTATTCCTCCAGTCCGGAAATAAGTAAAAGAAATACACCAGAAGTCATATTCTATCCTACGTGCGTTTCAACGCAATCGGCGTATTCTAAATATTTATTCGAAAATGATATACTTAAAGGTAAGCTTTCACCTATCTTGAGGTTTTATGCATCTTTTGACGATCGAGGTGAGCCAGCGATGGACCACATGAAGTTTAGAGAGTGTTACGTGCTTTATTTTGTAGAAGATGGAACAATGAAGGTTTTCGAGCCTAGACAAAAAAATACAGGATTCTTGCAAGGGTGCATTTTGAACAGAAACATGATGCCTAAGCCTGAAGGTGGATATTATGCACTTGAAGATCTAAATGTGGGAGAAACTCTAGTTTTATTTGGAAAGTCCTTTAAGTTATTAGATTGCGATAGCTTTACTCGAACGTTTTTGACAGAAATGGGTTTTCGAGTGAAGAATCCAGAACCTGGAATGAAAGATCCAGTTCTTGCTGATCGAGAACAGGCTGACAAACCGCAAACGTGCAGACGCAGATCGGGACAGAAAAACTTCACATTAAGAACGTTTTGCAGAAATTTTCCTAAGGTGTTGCATTTCTTTGGCATGTATGAGCGCAGTGCTGCCCATCTTGAAGATAAAAGATTCATTTCTCTGTATTACAGCCTAACTGATGGTACTATAAAAATAGTCGATGCACAGAAAATTCCAGAATACAAGCATTGTCTTCGGAATGGAGCGTATGATAATTACGTTATTCTTAGGCCTACGCGCGTTCCCAAGAACATGACTCAAATAAATTTCCCTGGCGACATATGTGATCCAGTAGTACTAAACTTAAGTGCGAAAACTAAAGACACACGCTTGAGAGAACTGCTGCTCAGCAGTCAGAATAAGATGGATAAAAGCGCGTTCATCACAGATTCCAACCCACTGCTTGAACAAAAGAATTTTATTCAATACTACACTTCCGAAGACCTAGATTTAGGTATTGCTATAAATATATTTGGTGCCAGAGTTTATCTTTATGACTGCGATGAATTCACAAAAGAATTTTATCGAACTGAATTTAACAAAGAGTTAGTGCCTGTGTCGTTACCTGAAATAGAACACCCTAAGTATCACAAATTGGTTTATCCACAGCAACTCGGTTCGCAAGAAGATAGCCTGATTACCTGTCATGGAGTCGAATCCATAAAAGGAAAAAGGGATTTCGTTCTAAATTATGAACTGTCTAAAAAGGTTCCTGAAAGAGGATCTCGACTCAAACAACAACTGAAGTTCTTTTTGAATTGCAGAGATGGTTGTGATGGCAAAGAACTACGGTACTTGGCACACATATTAACAAATGACGTGTTAAAGAAAAATCCAATTTTAATCATAAAATATTTCCTTGAAGATGACACTATTGAAATCACTGGACCACATATGAATTTCTGGATCATGTCTAAGGAAAAGAATAGGTATATGAAGCGTATGAAAGTGGTGAAACCCACGTGTCAGCCAAAAAATTCAAATCACTGTTACTATTCAGCAAAAGATATGTACGTTGGAAACATAATATGCGTTGAAAATGAAGCTGTTTGCCTATGTGATGCTGATGAATATACATATGATTACATGGAAAACCACTGCGACGTATTCGTCCATTCAAATATAGCACAGATAAAATCAACTTTCAAAACATTCCTTAAAGACAAAGCCATAATTATGAAAACTGCTTTCGAAAATGCAGATGGTGGGAAAATTGGTTTCATAAAATATGACGATTTTAAGACGATTTTGTATCAAAACCTGCCTGAAGATATCCGTGACAAGATTCCAGAACAGCAAATAGTGACACTTGCACGTCATTTCGCATATGAAGAAGATGTCGGATTAAAATTCGAAGATCTTCTTTCCAAAATGCAAACCGAACTTCGAAAAAAAAGATATCAAGAATTTGACAGGTTAAAACTGCAGTTCGAAATCTTTGAAATAGATAACAGTGAAAATAAAGGATATTTCAAGCCTTCGGTGGTGTACGACATCCTGCGATCTAATCCTCTTCCAGTTAACAGAGATTTGATAAAATGTTTTATTTTAAAATTTCCAACTCAAAACGGTTTGATTGATTATACTAAATTGATAAATCATCTGGATTACATAAAAAACCCGACAAAGTTATCAGATATGATGCCATCTGCTATCAACATCAACTGGAGGGGAAATGAGAAGAGAAAAATTATTCAAAAGATATGTTATGACAGTTTCTTAAAAAACCTCACTAAAGAAAAGTGCCCTAAGTGTCAATGCTAATTTTTGGAACTTAGTAATTGATCAGCTTCAATTAATATGTTATAAATTCTGAATTAGAAGTACTTTTACAGTTAAATCGTCAGCGTTATTAGTTGCTAATATCAGGAACTGTTGTTAATTATTAAGTTTATAATGTTAATCTTAGTTACTATACTAAAATGAGGTTTAAAATTATTTATTTATATTTTTAGTCTGCTGTATAATAAGAAATGGTTAATGCCTTTAATATTTAATTAATGGCTTTACATTTGAAACAAAATATTGAAAGTTTGTAAAATAAATATTCATATTTTTTATAATAAATTTAGCTACTTTCTATATTCTACGAAAATATTTCATTAGTCACCATTATTTAAATATTACTTTATTTTCTAAATTAGGTATAAAGTACTGTTGCGTACATGCGGGTTCGTAACAGATTGAATGCAAACAGAATCGATAAATCCTTGCTAAATTTATTTTATCCAAGTTAACCCTTCTCAATTATGGAACTTCTTACGAAAATACTTGAACAGCTCTTCACCATATAACAGAGGAGAATTAGTAATTGCACTTCGAACTACTAAGTACGGTAATCTTAACACAATGCAAAGCGCATCTAAAAGGCGTAGCTCTCTCGGATATTTCAACGCTCCGAATTCAGCTCTGCAGAGAAACTGATACACTCTCCGGTTTTATATAGTTTTCACCCCGGCAGCCGAGAAATCTCTAGTACTTTTTGCTTCTCAAAATTACTGGAAGGCATATGAGGGCCGGATACGGTTACAGCTGATAAAGGAATCAATTCTAGTTATTCATTTGCCATACCCATTACAGTTATACAGGGAGGCGATTTTTCTTCAAATTTGGCCATCAAAATTAGTCGCCAAACTGTCGCTAGCTTGGTGATATCTCGCCAATTTAGCGAGACAACCATTTACTCAATGTTAAAGAGACTTGCCTTGTATTCTTAATTTTCCGGCAAAGCTTCCCCTCTTTAAATTTTGAAATTACATTAAACATATAATTTCATTAAAGTTATCTGCGTACGTAAAAGTTTGTAACAATGTATTTAAATATAACTGATAAGTCATAACACTATTGCTTGATTTTAAAGTGCATAATTTTATATTATGTCAGAGAAGCAGTGTAACTCTCTGGTTATAACAGGTATTTTCATCTTTTATTACTTATATGCATTCAAAAGACAGCAGTGCTTCTTAAAGAAGTGAATTTTGTATGCATATGAAGATATCGCAATTTTCTTTAAAGCACTGTCACCAAGGTGATATAATTAGGTTTCTGGATTCATCTATAGATCACCTGAAGGTTAAAACAATTTGCATGATTTATGATACAGTTTATTTTCAGAATTTAGACGTAATCATACTTGTTAAATTTTTTAAACTGTTATACAACATAAGAATCAAAGAGGATTAGATGCCATCGGCTAATGGCTTAACTTCGTATTATTTAATTTATTGTGCAATCCCATATCCATTAACTCACTCACAACTAGTATGTGTATTGTATATATCTATAAAACGTTTAGTCATTCTTGAAGAAACATATTAACAGTATTTCAATTTTAACATTACATCTCTAATTCAGTAAAATGCAGACACTATACATGTTCTTACCTCACCCGCACTGCACCCTTCATCCATCCCTGAACCAGTCACTTGTCCAGCACTCATCAATCCTCCTTTCCCCTAACTTTTACTTTTGAACAGATATGAAACACATCAGTTTAATTCCCCCTAGACTAATGTTAGCTCTGAAGTGCTTAAACTGAGGAAATTTTGAAACAAAGATAGTTCCGTCATCAGGGCCACGTGTTCGAATTGCCTCAGCGGATCGACTGCCCTGTTGGAAAGAAAGAAATCTATTACGAGTTATTATTGCTATTGTGAGTAAAAAAAGAAATCGCTACTTTTATTAAAAAAGATGCGAGTCTCTACACAAGGTTTTTTTTGAAAGTGTCAGTATTATTTTAATGAAATAAATAACTGTCAAAAGTATTATGATCATTGAGTGCGTTAGCATATTTTTGAATGATACTATTGCAGTAATAAATAACTTTTTTTCTTTTTAAGCAATGAGTTTGATTGCCTTGTCTCCTAACTACTAATATACTCTCCGTTTTCTATGACAAGAAAGCATTTTTTTAAATTTTAGAATGAGAAAAGTTTCCCAGCTCTATCGCTCTGCTTTTCACAGTCCAACAGTTGCCTTTAATCGACGTATATAAACGATTTTAACAAACCGAATGCACAGCTTCAGCGTTGAGAAATTTTTTATAACATTTTATCGTTTTCAACGCAGAAAACGTTGCTTGAATAAGAGGTTAGATTATTAAAATATGGCAAAGCACGTGAAGGATATATTCCTAAAGGAAGGAATGCTTTCGTGGAAGACTTTCGAAGTTACACATGGGGAAACCGCAAAATATAACCATGCAGTTAACCCATTCGCCTGGAATCGCACGCGGGTCGAATTCTCAGTATTTCACGGTCTTATTTACTTGGCCACTGATTGTATGCTTGAGTTTGAAAAAAAGATATACATTTTATATGTAGCTTCATTTTTTTAGAAATTTAATCATAGATGTTGATACGTGATTCGTGGCTTTGTGCTGGTGGTGTCAGCTTTTTATTATATACTGTGTGTGTGTGTGAAAAACCCACGTTGTTTTGTCAAATCCGACCGATAAAGTCTTAGATAATACATAACATTTTGCTTACATTTCTATCGACTCCTCTTAACTCTAAGTTCCATTTCTAAAAAGCGATCTTATGATCACAGAATCCTTGCTGAAACTATAAGGTATTCTCTTCCGCCTTCCGGCATGCCTTCCTTGTTTGATAATAGCATCTCGGCACGTAATCGAGAGGTCCAATTACGAGTCCCGGCGAAGGCATTGTTAACTTTCCATGTCTCTTGCTTCAAAATAATTTAATAGGATCTACAAAACGCTCATAAGAATTTTCAGCCTAAGGTTTCAAGATGTTTTCTCCACATTTAGATAGTAGTGCTGTCCTATGATTGCAGGTTGCTCCTTTCCTGTTTTAGAGATTTAAATATAGTAAAGACTCATCTACAGTCACAATAAATCTCCATCTTTTACATAATAAATATGTTTTATATAAAAATCCTTTATTCGGTCTTGATTGCTACTCGAAAGAATATTCCTATTTTTAAATTGAAATAGTTTTTTATCACTTTATTTGCCGTGGAGGCAGACATTATAAAATTTATGGTATTGCTTTTTGACTATGTGAATCAGTAATTTATAACTACTGCTTTAATTTTTAAGCGCTGTTTAAAATATATCGTTTTTTTCTATAAATATTTGATGGAAGAATTTTTTTTATTGGGCTCTCATGTGCCTTGAATACAAGAGTTCTACGCCATTTTGCACTGAGAAATTAAAACGATTTCTTCAGAGAAGGCAAAAATGTAGCCTTCTAAATTCAAAATGTATTCATATGAAGCTTGTTGAATTTCGGTCGTGGCAGACAAAAACTTATCTAGTAGCTGTTATGCTTCCAAAATCTGTTAGTTTTTATGCTGCAATACTTATTTAATGGAAATTGTTCAACATTCGCATTATTTGCATTACTTAATAAAAATTTGTCCAAAAGAGTGATCAATCTGTGTGACTCAGACGCTCTTACCATTGTTCTATAAAATCATTCTTATTTAGAAAGTTCAGAACACTTTTATTTTGATTTTAATTACCTTTAAAGTTGTCTCGAATCTTCTGGGATTACTTACCTTTTCTCATCATTAACCATAAATAGCGTTCTGCCAGATATTTATTAAAGTAATTAGATTTTTCCCGCCTTATGTCGCCTTTACTGTTTATTTAGGATCTTTCTGGCTTCTCGACATTTATGGGTATTGCATGATAGATTGTTATGGAGTTTCATTCTTTCTTGGTATAAATATTATGAATAAGAAGGCTTCTAGTGTTCTTAATTCTTTGTAACACTTTTTGAGAGATCTAATGCTTGCGATCTTTCAGATTCTGAGAAGCGGTATGCTTATTTTAGTATTAATTATATTGTTCTCCTAAAAAGGATTAAATGAAGATTCAGTGCTCATATAAGGTTATGGAACTCTGTTTCTAACAAAAGCATGCGGTTGCTTAAATATTTTCTACAGATTTGTAGCATTCTTATCCTTAGTAACAGCTTGATTTGACCGAATATTTGAGATCTCTCAGATTCTGTAAAGTTCTATATTCTCCTTAAAAGGTTGCAATGAGAAGTCAGTACTTATATTATTTTATTAGACTACTTTCCTAATAAAGCACAGTTGC
>KK119047.1:0-20807 GCA_000611955.2 Stegodyphus mimosarum | reverse complement strand
ATGGGTCAACTGGTAATGTCTTCCCATTCTAACTAACCCTTAATAAAATGCAAGATTTATAACAGTTTGTAAAGAAAGGCTGAGGAGATGAACAACTGAAGTTTTTCTGATATCCATAATAAGGCAAAAACACTTAGAAAGGAATAAGAAATTTATCTTAATTGCTCAGTACAAACATATATATTTTTCTGCTGATGTGATACAGATTTTCTCATGGATGCAATGGGAAGATAAATTAGCCTTTATAAAGATGATGCTTAGGTCTTTTTTAAAAGACCTACATAATGTAAAACTGCAATTAGAAGGACTTAACTTGAATAGCGTTTATCCTCAAAGTAAAAAAAAACTGATCATGATCAAAAGTTAGTTCGATAAGAGACACATTAACTGTACAACCTGAATCTCGTACGATTCACTATTTCCACTTTCTCTAAATAACAAAATTTCATACGTTCCACCATAGCATCATAGCTCTGTATTACAACTCAGTCAATGTATTTTAATGAAATCAGAGAAACCATTCAGGTTCTTTGGTTCAATGATCTCTAATAAAATATAGTGTTAAGATATTGCGTAGACATTCTCCTAGAAGTAGGTTTACGCCTGTGTTACAGAGCCTTTAATTAGAACATAGAGAAAAGTGGAGCTGAAGGTAGAAGGAAAGTAACGTAATAGTGTTTTCCTTTACGGATGGAATGTTGATCCTAACATTCTAAACGTTCATGATTTTAAAGGTTAGTAAATGTTTAGTTTAGATTTGCAGAAATTCCAGAAAAAGCATGCAAAGCACAAAAATGTTTCAATTGAAAATATCTGTATACTTCGTTATATCTGACTTTTCATCCTTTTGGAGGTTGCTATAGCAGCATACAATAACAGTGTGTATGTGGGAAATTGTACGATAACAAAAAGTCCGTTCGTTATATCCGGAGGACTGGCTATTGTGTGTTCGGTTGTATTTATATATACTCTCCAGCCGACCAGACGGTACAGGAGCTAGGGGAGCCAACTGTGATACCGAAGAACGAATCCCGAAGAAGGCACGGATGTAAATTATCTGTCCTCTCATAGGAGGCAAAGGTGACCACCTGTTAGGTGCCTTCATAATAAAACGGCCACCACTTCTGGTCTTAATAGTGGCGAAAACTTAAAAATGGAAAGTGCCCGCGAGTAAAAGAAAAAAATATACACTTTCAAGTAAGAATTTTATTCAGACTTTTCATCCTATATGATGATATCTATAAGCGTCTCATTAAGTTCATTTATTTACAGTAAAGCAAATTAAACAATTAACCATTAATTCAAATAATATTTAAATTAAATACCTATTAATTAATAGGTAATTAAATATTAATTAAATTTAATTAATTAAAATATACCAGAGTTATCCGTGACCTGAAGAATAAAATTCTTCTCTGTTATAAAAGAAAAGTGACTCATGTAATGAGTCCTGTGCAGAAAGTTACTTTTAGAAACTCATAAAATGTTTTTATTTATCCTATTTTAAATTATTCATAACTTGAGCGCAACAGATTTAATTTCAGTTTCAGACATAAAACAGCAAATCATTAAATCCCTGCTATGTACCGTTCCCATTTCAGAACTCATGTATACTCATCTGTTTTGAATTGGATTTAAATTTAAATATTTGGAACAATAAACCGACGAGCGCGCTCTGGAAACTGTGAGTTAATTGCTGGAAAATTCCGCATTCAAAACATGTGCTTTTAACTACCGGAAATTACAGATCTAACTGCAGTTTGGCTATGTTTGGAATGGTTTTAAAACACGTAACGATTCCATTTGCTCTAGAAGTGTATTCGGTGAGTAACATAATTGCTGATAAAATGATAAGCTTTTCCCCAAAATTAGTTACGGTTTTTGATGATTCATCATCAATGATGTTTTGTCTAGAAAATATATAACTCTTCCTTTTCTAGTATTAAAAATTAATAGCTATAATTTAAAGTATTGAGTTAAAATCTACTTATTTTACAAGGTAATTTTCTGTAATTGTTTCGGCGCTAATGCAAAGATAAAAACTATGATTATAGTAAGTTTTAGTTAGATGATTATATAAATTACCCTGATTCATCATTGGTTGCTGGTTTAAGTACATTAAGGACGATTTAAAATATCGCTTTTTCTTGTAATTAAATGCGCCTTTTATAAATTTTATGTACTTAAGTTAAAAGATATTGAATGTAAGAACAATTTTTCCAGCTTATATTTTTGCAGCTGTTCCTAAATGCCTGAAATGTTGTAAAAATAAAATTTCAAACAAATCCTGTATTAAAGGAGTAATTTTTAATAGCTTTAAATTTTGTTAATTCAAAAGTTTCTATACTAGAGACGTAACGTAAGACATAAAAATATTGTCTTGTAAATTAAATACCTCTGCATCCTTTTAATATATATCAATTACTTATGTTATCTATATAAATAAAGAAGATTGTTTGTGTATTTTTTTAATACACATTTAGAATTTTTTCCGAACTTGTTGAAATTTGCCGCATTTGAACAATCAAAGCAAAAGAAAGTTAGTTCTTTGTCTGCATAAGATTTCTCAAAAACCACCCCCACTGGTTCCACAGTCTTCATGTACATATATTTTATGCTAAAATAAAGAAAGTTCGATTAAAAACTCGGCGATTTAAATGCTTTCTGTTCCCGCTCTTCAAAGTAAGGAATGGATATCATAAGTATCAAATTTAACGCGAAAACATAGCGATACAACAGAAGTATGCTGCCACTCGGACAAAACCCAATAGATTTATCTTTCGAATTTAATAAACAAACTCATCGATTTAATAGAAATTTGTAGCGATTTCTTAAATTAAAATACTTTATCAGGAGTCTATCTCTTTTTATCTTTTTGGCGAATGGGACGTGACCTGACTAGACAGTGAGTTGACTGCAAACTATGTCCTATGGAATAGCAAAGACGACAAGATGAGAAGGGTTAAAATTACCCTTTATTTTTTTTCAGGTTTTCACAGTCGCTCCCGCACTTCGGGATACAAAGACCAACCACTTGTGGTCTGAACGTAAAAATATAAGATTACTATCTAAATAAAATTTAAATAAAAGCTAACTTTTAATATTTTACACAGATGACTAACACAAAGACTGGCCTTTTAAATTACTACGTTTGTAGTACGCAAACTGCGGAAAACTACAATACGTCTTTAGCTTTCAAGAGGACTAAAATATCTGGCCTTAAAGACGGATAGTAACTGATGACAAGCTCGCGTGAAGACTCGTGGCAAGATGGCTCACTCTCTTTCCTTCTACTACCCTCTTGGCAAAAAGCCACAACTTAAACACTTAAAGTGTTAGCAAGTACAATTTGCATAAACTTATTCACGCCTTAATTCTGGCCGGAAGTGAAAAATAAGAGATGATAGTAAAGTTTTAAAATAAAATAAACGATAATCAAACTTAAGATCCTTACATACTTCCCGCCAGAGTTAATAAGTTTGAAAACACCAAACACCGGCGTGTCTATGTACAAGTGTTCAACCCTACCGCCTACAATCAAATCACTAACGTTTTAAAATTCAACATAACAAGACCTCTGAACACACCTTACGTTCATCTCTGAAACCTGAGATACTATTCTAAAATAAGTGGCTAGCTCTGCAGTATAGCGTCAGAGAGCCTACCTTCATTCATTCCAAATTTAGTACATATTGACAATGTGCAACGCTTTTTTTTTCAGTCATATCATTAAGTTTTGAAATTTGGCATTTATACAATATTTCCACTTTTAACATATGACAGTACTTCTTAAATTTTAACGGAACAGTTCACATGTATATAAAAACACATTAACATGGCATTAAATCCACACATTTGAAAACATACAGTTAAC
The DNA here is from genome assembly GCA_000611955.2 of Stegodyphus mimosarum. Lineage (NCBI taxonomy): Eukaryota > Metazoa > Arthropoda > Arachnida > Araneae > Eresidae > Stegodyphus > Stegodyphus mimosarum. The sequence continues at coordinate 16,933 of KK119047.1, read as the reverse complement.
TTTCTCCTACTGAAAGCAAGTGCTGTTTCTTTTACATTTAGCAACTAATACATTTCACAAGTCCTTCAGACTAAAATATCTTTTCTTAACAGAATCTTTGAAATAAGGCTTTATACAATACAGTGTTATTCAAAAAGAAAGGGCAGATTGCAAACATATATTTCTTCCAAACTACAAAAGATAGAAACATGATTCTAACGTTAATATATAGGGAAAAGTGTACAATTTATTATTAGTACGGGTAAAAGTTCCAATCATGGCCGCATTGGCGCTGTTGTTTGTTCTGGTATTATTTGTCAGTTGGTAATTGTAGTGAAATGGCGACTACACCACAGCAGAAGTCTTTTTGTGTTCTACATTTGACAAAACTAGAGTTCATTGTTGCAGTTCAGCGAGCATTTCGCCCTCAATTTGATAAACAACCACCGCGTCATAAGCAAATTTACGAGTGGCATCGAAAATTCGTAGAAGATGATTGCATCTGCAAAGGGAAAAGCACGGGACGTCCACGCACATCGAACGAGAATGCCAAGCGTATTCGTACACTTTACGAAAGGAGCCCAAAGAAAATGAATGCATACCATAATTGTAAACGTTTCTCTATCCATTAACGTTAGAATAATGTTTCTATCTTTTGTAGTTTGGAAAAAAATAAATGTTTGAAATCTGCTCTTTCTTTGTGAATAACCCTGTATTTTTAGAATGTCCTTAAGTACTTTTCTTATACAATTAAAAATGTTTTACAGTACTCGAGTATTTACACTTTACTATTACTATTTTACGATAATTTTAGATTACTCGCAAGTAGTTGAAAAACATAATAACAAATAGGTAAAACTCATTTCTGGCCTTTTTGGCGATAAAAGTAGGCCTCACATGAGTTCAAACTTCTCCTTAAATTCTGCCACTCTCAGTGAGAAAGAAAAATTAATTTAAAGTTTCAAAGTTAACATAAAGTTTTACTTATCTTTGTGATATTCAGCCATGCGTCTTGCCGCCCGTTCTTGAAACGTTGCGAAGACAGCAGTTTGGTTCAATCGACGTCTGGCTCGGGGTTGAACATCACGCTTCTTGTTTTGCCATTTTCGTTTGGGACGTGTCTCTTGACCCTTGGAGACCTTCTTCTTATTCTCCGATTGCTGTAAAGGTCGCTTGGTGGGCGGTAGCCTTAAAGACCTCAGCACATCTTTAATCCGCTGTTGCCGGGCCTGGTCGCTCGCTGATCGAAATTTCCGTCCCGCCTTGAGTCGTCTGGAACTGCATTCCCGGCTGAATTCGTGGGCACTTGCTGCGTAGAATCATTTCTATCGGTGAATAATTTCTTCGAGTATCATTTAAACTACGACTAAAGAATGCTACGGGATGCCCATTTTGGGAAAGAACTGCACCTACGGCATAATCAGAGGCATCGGCCGAAATTTCTAAACTTCATCATTTTCGAGAAATTTCAAAACAGGGGCTTGCGTTAGCGCTTGTTTTAATTTTTCAAAAGCGGTGTTAGCTTCGGCTGTCCACGAAAATCTTGCCTTCTTTCGTTTGAATTTTAATAACGGTTTTTCGGCAATGGGGGCAAAATCCTTTATAAAGGACCTGTAGTATGAGCAGAGCCCTAGAAAAAAAGACAGATTTTTGCGGTATTTGGCGGCGGATAATTCTGAGTTGCAAGTATTTTTGATTTGTCGGTTTCGATGCGTTTCTGGGAAATTTTATACCCCCAAATAACGTAATTTCGCAGCTGCGAATTTGCACTTTTCAGCATTAACTTTTAGACCGGCCTCATTTAACAATGAAAACATTTCTTTTAAGTCTTTAATGTTCTAAATTATCACTAGTAGCAATAATGTCATCTAATCAGGTTTAGCCTTAAATGTTACAATACATAATTTTATATTTTCTATATTATTTCTTTAAAAACTAGCCTCTCGTGTAGACATTCGCTTATTTGTTTTCTTGAAAAAGAATAGTTATATCATGATTTTTAATCACTTAGTGTAATTTTATAAAAGTATTGAATATTTCTATTACGATATCTCATGGTTTTAACATATGTTTACTTCAGTCAATCACATTAAAAAGCATAAAATGTATTTAAAAACTGTGTCAATTCTTCTTAAATAGCTTAGTTTATTACTCAATATCCTTCCAGATTAAACTTGAAAGTTTATTAGGCTTTACTGAATAACAACATATTGGAGCGGAAGGTAAAAATATTTTATTTCTGGCGTCAGAAAACACATTGCTTTCATTCAGCCGAGTTTGTTAATGAAAACTGAAAAGTAATTATGTTACATTTTTTTGAATGGACAACAGTCTCGCCAGCTAAAGATAAAATGTCTTCTTTCGAAAAGTGTTGCCACTGGTCGCTTTCTTATTGCTGAGTTTGTTAATCAAAAGCTCATTAAAGGTTTTCAAAATAAGAAATAAATAATATAACAAATTAGAAATTCAATTTTGGGCTTTCAGCTGCACATATTCTGACATGGAGGACTACGTTATTCAAAATTTGATGTCTTTAGGCGCTTTTGTTTTTTCATAACAGGAGGCACATATGTACATACAATTTCTTCATTATTTAATTTCTTTAAAAATAATACCTAGCGATAATATTTGGAGGCAAACTTTGAAAAATAATGCGCCGTTTACAGTGAACCAATGCAAAATTCCGTTTCGAGACTGATATCCCCTTTATAGGAAATGAAAGAGAAAGAGAGAGAGAAAACAATAACAGTTATTTGACTCCACCCACTCTAATAATCTTCCAACTATTAACACTTAGTTAAACTCAGTTAAAACTTAGTTGACACTCAGTTAGTCAAACTAATATATTAAAATGTAACTTATATTTACACGAAATTTGTGCAGCTTTAGTTGTTCAAATCATTGTTCGTATAGGAAAAGCCTTTAAATTAAGCAAAATTTCGAAAGTATAAAAAATAATATCTGATAAGTTAAATTAATATAATAATTAATCATTTGTTTCCAATCCTAATCAAAAGGAAAAGGAAGTCTTCAATGGACTACCCTCTAATTCCTCTCATCACATTTGGAAACTGTTGCTTCAAAAGTGGATAAGAATATGCAAATGAACATTCATGGACAAAAACCATAAATACTTAAGTATTCGGTTTCTCTAAATTAAATTTTATACATATTTTATATTAAGTTAATCATTCCACTTGTTGCTAACAATTGAAGTTTCATGCTTTTCTAAAATTAAAAAAAAAATTCCTTTTTGCCTATAGTTTCTGTTCAACCAGGTATTTAGTTTTTTGTTTTCTAAATTACTTTCTCACAGTAATCTTAATGTAAAAAATTATTTTGAGCACTTTCAATAAATTTAATAGTATTTCTTTCCAGCGTTTCACTATGGTTTCTTCAGACATTAAATTATTATTTATTAACATTCTAGATGAAGGAGAATTAATGTATCTTCAAACTAGACATCGGGAATTCCATTTCACACGTACTGAAAGTTTTGTCTCTAAAGTCTATAGAGTCATTAGACTTTTTTTTCAAAGCAGGAGATTTGAAATTGTGCAATGCTTTAGTCGTTACTCCAACCTAAACCTCTCCCATACGGGCAGAATGTGCTACCGTTACACCACGAAGGCGTGCTCGAAGGAGGGAGATATATATACTTTACATATTCCCTCTTTTAAAGGGCGGCTGGCGATTAGGGGATCCAATCGCCAAATCCTGCTGGTGACGAATTATTGTCCACCACCTTATAGCTCGGGCAAGAGTTATTAGTTTATTTTCAAGCAGGAGGTGTAGAAAATGAGAAATGCTCTCTTAAGCAGTCAAAATCTGGACCTCTCGAATACTCGCGGAGTGTGCTACCGTTACACCATGAAGGAATGCTGGAAGTAGGCAGAAAATACCTTATTCTGAGTAGAAATACCTTATTATCTGAGTAAGGCAGAAAATACCTTATTATCTGAGTAAATTGTATTTCTTTTGCAAAATAATATTTGTCTCTGAATTCAGGAATTAGGTATGGGTATTTACTTCAGTACAATTCTTTCTGATATTGACGTGCACAATTTTTAAATCAAATTATTTGAAAACTGGTTCTTCGGGTTTAGGTTCGTAATGTTGGTAATATTTTTGGGTGTTTCGGCAGTACGAAGAATATAAAAAAGCTTTTAATTTGCTAAGAATTCGCCTCATCAACCGTTCATTTTAATTTTGGAATTGAATCTGATAATTATCTTACTTCCTTTGACATTCTAATTGCCCGCAATACATTTGATCGATAACTACTGTTTCCGTAAACTGTTCATTGTCTGTTTGACTCTCCATGAACATCATGTTACCATATTTAACAAAAATGACTTTCTTTTACGTTTATATATACGTATTATCTATCGATATTAGAGAGAGAGAGAGAGATATATGCAAAATATATCGATATATATACCTATCTCTCTCTATATATATAGATATATATAAGCATCTATCTATCTCCCTCCCTCTCTCTCTCTCTCTCTCTATATATATATATATATATAGGTATATAGATAGATAGATCTAGATATATGTAAGATATAACAAAATACGATAGTTGCTTTAAAAAAATAATTGGCGACCTCAAAATTAACATTCTAAAGTTAGTGCTCTCCCCCTAAATTCATGTGTTCTCCCAAACTCGGGAGCTTTCTATCATTATGTAGCGCTACTTGAAAAGTGCAACTAAACCTAAAACTAACCAATTATAGATTAGCTGTACTTGTACATCAAATTTAGTATAAGTAGCTGGCGATTAATTACGTTATTATTTCTCTGCTGCATTCCTTTCCCTAGCTTCCGCCTTGTCGGCATCTCTATTTTTTTCTATATCCCCCTTTGCTCTTATTCTACGATGATATAACGTGCATATAAGAAATTATCGTAATTGCTGTGATTAAAGAGTATATTTTCTACAAGGAATTATTCTAGTGTGCCTGCAAATCTGCAAATAAAGATGATAATTTGCTGAATTTAGTTTGGTATTATTCTTCACCTTGCCGTACCACTCAGCTGTCGCGACTGTGCTTCTTGCTCACAAAATTAATTTTTTACTAGGGGTCTTTTACTTTGTCAGGAAATCAATCGTTAAACCATCGGACAGGGAGTTTCTCAAATAGCCATTGATAAAGCCTTTAAAACTTTGGCATCATGCCAACAAAGATATAGCCTGCCGTTAACCATAATAACCTTTTTATTTATTTCATTCTAATATCGGTGACAAAATCGCTTGGATTCTCCATATGTTAACTTTTAGGTCATTTTATCAACGAGCGCTAATTCGTTGCTCGACATAAAAGATGCCTTTAACGTGGAGCGCCAGTTGCCAAATGTGGTAGCCTGCCTTTCAATTCATGATGCGATATAAACAATTTCGCTACTGAATCAAATTAGGATATAAAATTTTTAAAGTTCTAATTTCAGTAGCTTAGTTTGTCACGTTTCATTAGCATTTTCATCAAGAAATGGCGCTATATTTGTTTTCGATACAGATAAGTTGACCACTTATTCCGCTTCGCAAAAGCTTTGTTTTTCTCTTGAACAAGAAGAGATCTCGTACCTGATCATCCTGGAAATCAATAGACTTTTGTTAAAAATCTTCTCCAAATTAGGGTTGCATTTTCGCCTAGTTTCAAAGTTGATATATCACAGATTGCTTCGTGCCACATATATTGTTTACTATGATCATGTGTTATGAGAAGATTCTTTTTAACATAGCTTATATACCAAATAGTAAGGGGTTTTTCATAAACTCATACAGGAAATATTGTAGTTCAAAGGTTCAAGAACATTTATTAATTAGAGTAATATACATTCTTATTAGTCCAAAGGGCTTTGTCCCTGATAGACTACTGTTTTTGTTTTGCCGATTTGCGTTGATTGAGTATAAACGGCTGTAACACTTTTCAAATTGCTGCCACCAAATGTTATCGCCGTGTATTATATTTAAAGAAATTAAATAAGAAGAATCTGCATAAATGTATGCACATTTCTCCGAATGTGATAAAACAACGTTACATCCAATTTTGAATAACGTACGTTTCCTCCAGAATATGCACATCTGGAAGCCCAAATTTAAAATTTGGAATTTGTTTTATTAGCTATTCGTATTTTGTAAAACTTTAACGAATTTTTGATGAACAAACTTAATGATTTATTGAGCAATGGCAACACTCTAAGGGTTGAAACCTTTTTATCTCCAGCGCGCGGAACTGTATATCGGAAATTCTAAAGATAGGCTCATTTTAAAATTACTTTGCGATATTGGTGTTCAACTGAATTTTATGGTTTAAATGCGAAGACCGTGATATTTAATAAATAAATGCAGCACACAAAACGTTAAAAAAACGCCCCTTTGGACGTAATTTAAAATCTGAAATTTTTCAGAGTTTTTTATATATATATATAACTATTTTAGTGTCTGCTTTCACAACATTCCATTCATGGGATTATAAACAGACTGTTAAAAATGACACGAGGATGTCTGTTAACATTTGTACCTAACAGCCGCTGTGTTTAAATGCGTAGGGCTAGTTTCTAATATTTTTAAATATTGTGTACGCCACTGATCAATTTTTTTTATTAGACACACATTGTTGAAGAATCTCTCCGTCACAACATGGCAAAGATACACCCAAATTTAACAATTTGTTATTGGCAATAGTACAAGAATTAGAAGAGCCTTGATTTATTAGAAAACTAAAACCTTCTGTGCATTTTATTTCTTATTATTTTTCATAATATCGCTTGCTGCTTTCTTTCCTTTTTACAGCTAAATATTCTTTATTATCTTCTGTCAATAAACCTTTGTTTAGTTTTTCTGCCCAACTCTTAAACTGTATTCTTAGCGTATCTTTATTTTTCGGCATTTTATATTTATTTTTTGTAAAAAGGAGTTTGTCTCTTTCACAACTGCAAGCCATCGACTCCAACATAGAAATGAACGGTGTTACAAACTAACTCGTGTGCGAACACTTGTGATGTCATCAAAATATTGTGCATTTTTGCATAAATTTTAGACTCTACTGTGGTCCAACTGCAACTCTAATTTTCAGAATTTATTTTTGTGCTCTATAAGGTCTCCTTTGGCTAATAAATAAGCCATACAAAAAGTAAAGCTTTTGTGGTTATTGAGATATAAGAGTTCCACTAAGATGTGCTTTGCGTCTCAGATTGTTTTGTCCTTCGGACCGTTATTGAGGAACGAAGTCCTGAGTTAAAATGAGAAAAAAATTGACTGTAAGAAATTATACCCAATAAAAACAATTATCGTGTTCAATAAAGCTAGTCATGCTGCTTAGAAGGGATAAAAGCATTAAATCATATTGTAAATATCGCTAATAATAATTTTGCTGAAATTAAAAAACCACAAAAAAAAATCTCTGATAATCAAAATATATAAATGAACATATATGTGAAGTCGTATTTTAGATAATGCGATGAAATTCATTTTAAAAGTCACGAATGTTAACGTTTTTGATTTCTAAAACTTCCATAACATTTTTTAATTAATTATTGTTTTTTCTTTCTTTCTTTTTTTTGGTCTATTTGTTCTACAGCCTTTAGTTATATCGATAACATTTTTAACTCAACAGTCAGAAATTACAGGCTTACATACTTTTTTTTGTTATTTTATGCACTTTTTGAAGCCTTTAGTAATCCCTTTGCTTCGGAGCTTTTTGTATTCCAAGGAGGGTGAGGGAGAATGGAGAATCAACAGAGATTTCGTCTTTAGAGAAGAAATATCTGGGGCGGAAAAGACGGAGGATGGTGGACACAAGAGAGCGCTTTAAATTGCCATGCCAGCTGTCGAATACCCTCAACCAAAACTTGCAATCCTTGCTTTTCCTAGCCACTAACTTCAACGCGAAGCCATTCCGCGCAGCTGCTGCAGTTTGTGGCATAGAGTCCTGGTGCTATATCAGTCCTGGTGCTCCGGTAGCTATATCAAAGGAAAACTCTGATCTGTTGCGGACAAAATTTTATCTTCTCCGAAAACTTTTCCTTATTTAGGATCCGGAATAGTAAGCAACGTCTAAGAGAGAGAGAGAGAAAGTATAAACACTTTAGCGAAGTAAATAGCGTCATTACGTGATACAGAGCAGTATTTACAACAGACCAAAAATCCTGCTCGAAAACTAAAAGTATTTCTGCCGCTATAACAGGGAATTCACATTTTGTTAACTTCGCATAAACCGCCCCGGTAAATTAAAAGTTATTTGAGTTTCGCACGCTATTTTAGAGATGAGTCTCATTTGTTCTCGTCTGCAGCGTTCATCGCCGTGCAAATATGTGCAATCTGGGAAGGAGAAAGCGCAAAGGTTTTTAATCTAATATTTTTATACCTATTAGGGAAATGCGTAAATTTATATGGTTTTAAATATGGCAGCTGTGATGATCCAATCAAGTGCTACCGAGCTCTTATAATAAGCTTTTCCTTGACATCTAAACAGCTCGTGTGTGATAAGATGGTATTAATTTAAACATAATTACGTAAACAATAGCTTAAAAGGCCCCTGCCTAAAGTTACGAGACAATTTTTAACTTAAGTTTCTACCAACTTATTACATAATTTTAGAATATGTCCATTAACTAATCTGCTATTCTAAACGTCTCAGATATTATAACTTAGGTAACGGTAGTTTATTATATTGCCTAAATAAATGCATTTTTAGTTGCTTTAATGTGTATTACCTGGAACCCGCTTATATGTTAATTTGTTTTATTTGTGGTTTTCTTTTCGCAATTTTTCCTCATAAACTCTCCCACAGCGGACTAAAATAGAAGGAAAACGAATTATTTAAAGCTGTTAATTTCTGTTGCTTTGTTGGAGTGACACACAGATCCTCCTGCTGTCCTCTTATACTTCTTATACTTACGCTTAGCCTCTTATACTTCTTATATATTCTACCTTTATTTGTAATTAGTATTAATTCCAAATCGAAATATTGAAAGTAATAAGTTCAAAATAAGCTATAACGAAAAAGACGCGCTGACAGTTGCAGTTTATTTACAGTGCAAGAAAAGAATAATGATGTAATACAACCTTAAATTTATATGATACCGAAAGAGAAAAAATAAAATACTGTAGAGTAATACAACAAAAAAATAAATACATAAAAATATGCTTAGAGTTAAATGCTAAGGTCATTATGTATTTCATGTATTTATAGATATTTAATAACTAGATTCCTTTACAATAACGCTCACAGGTCTTAATGTATGCGTGAAGTTTTATTTAATTTAAGTAACAGTTAATTTTATTTTGGAAGCAAACTTTCCTACAGCTTTCGCTTTCAACCTAGGTTTTCTTGCCAGGATGAGATTTTAGTTTCGCATATTATGCAAAGTACGGTAGAAAGCTACTATTTAAGCTGGTGTCTGAGTTACTTCAGACAGAGCGTGTTATGCTTTTTGACCAAGTTGTTTCTCTAGTACTTAAGCGTGTAATTTTACAGCCGTGCATATTAATTGCCGGTTAAGTCTACATCGCTGATAGGCCAAGACCCAACTACGCATTAAAATATCCCTGTGAACCTTATTCGACTTAGGTTTATTTTAATTTTGCGTTTCTATTTTAAGTTGCCGCCAAAAGTATTGACAAGGCCCAGTAAGTAGCAGGCTGCCAATTGTACATACTGTTATTGAGTTGAATAAAAGGGCCTTTTGACACTTCCTGTGTGTTGTTACTGATACAGCTGAACTTAGTAAATAGCCGCTTCACAGTTCAAGTAATATCTGGCCTTCAATGTAACTTTAATTTATCTAAAACCTTTCAAATGAGTAAAGCCTTTACTTCCAAATGCAGTTATAAAATTTTCATTAATATTTATATATTTAGCTAGAGAAAATGCATAGTTCTTAAAAATATATGCATAAATACTCATATATAATTTATATTTTTCATTTTCCGCATGTGCATATCTTTATTTTTTCTGCTTTCACTGTGTATTTAAAGAAAAGTTGCTGTTTCGTTTTATGTGTTGGTTCGAAAAATGACATTTGTACATGAAATGGCGATGAACCATAATCCTTTTATTGTTGCTAGTATACTCCAGGTTACACGGGATCCCTTCCTCAGATTTGTATTCCACGTTACAGCCACCTCCCAGCATAAAATATGCAGTTAACATTTCTTTAATAATTTGATACTTTGTTTCTATACTGGTGTACAGTACGGGATGTCTTTTCCTGCTCTTGCCAGTTCCGAAATGAAATTCCTAAGCTGGGACTGACATTTGAAGAAACAGCAAAGATGTTTTCGCCAAGTGAGAAATTCATGAAGAAGAAAAGACAGAGAGGGGCATTTTGCCTCTTAACAGAAGACTGGATGAGACTAGACAGCTTGATCGGTGGTCACATGAGCATAGACTTCGAATGAAGAAATGGGCTCGTCGATTGATCATTGATTCCAGCGTTCCAAACATCTTTGCAACCATATATAAGAGAAAAATCTCATGATGTCACTGCTTGTGACGCAACATACTCCACCCCGTGAAGCTACCAGTTTCAATAAAATGAAAGAAAGTCAGCAGTTACATAAATCACAGCACAGTTTACAATTCCAAGTAAGGATATAGGTTTAACAGTTATATCTGAGATGTTTCAACATTATTCTCGAATGGTAAAATATTGTTTTAAGTAAGCCATGTTTTTTCTTCACATTTACTATTTATTTTCTTGCACACCCTAGAAAAGCATCTACTGCTCTTTCCAGATACCAGTTACAGACTGGCATATTTTTTTCCTTAATAGTAAATAAAGTCTCTTCCTGTTTTCAAACTATTCTTAACGAACATCCACTTACTCCCTCTTGTAAATTTTTAAGTAAGTGTGTGACAACGTTTTTCAAATGAGTTGAAGTAATATTGTGACCCGTTGCCAACGGGAAAATCTATTATCGGAGTAAATTAATAAAATATCTCTTATTGATGTCTGTCAATAAAAGGTCTATTAAAAATGTAACCTCGTGAAGCACAAATGTAAAATAAATAACGCAATATATAATAATAACAATAATACTCACATGTCTTTTCCTAAGAATAATTTTATCAGCCCTTATCCTTATTATTATTATTTTATCGCATGTAATTGTTCCACTCATACATTACTCATATATTACAAATCGTGAAGCAAAACAAATTAAAAATTAGGTTAATATACCAGTGCATGTATAAATGCTGCTTTTGCATTATGCAAATACTAATGGCAGTTACAATGACAATATTGCAGATTCATATATCCATATTATTACATATAATACCTATTTGTATGTATTTAACGTACAGTGCTCTTTGGTAAGGTACAGTGCTCTTTGGTAAGGCACTGTTAAAAATGTATGTGCATATTGCGCTCAGTGCAAAATTTGAGTAGAAACAGAACCAAGTAAGATACATATCGAATAATTAGACACATACATTAAAATTTAACTGCGAGTAAACATTCAGAACAATACAACCTGGTTTAATTATAACAGTAAACATTGTTATTAACAAAACAAAAAAAAGACATAAATTACTATATGTACAGAGCTGTGTCGGAAGAAAATAATACAGAAGTCACTCCAGGCTGTCAACAGTTCTGTTAAAAATGTTAATAGAGTCTCTAATGCGGCTGATCGCATATTTATTCTTATTTGTTGTCTTGATCCACGCTGGCATACTGATTGCAGCGTGCCTTTTTTAATGCGAATTCGCTGTTTACGGGCAATAATACAGATAGTGATATGGTTACCCAGTACTGCCACAAATGCATTGTTCGCTGTCTCTTAAGCCAAATCTGTGAAGACAGGACATACATATGCATGCCCTTTCAGGTACTGTGTGAGTTGCAAAAAGCTGCTATTTAAATTCTGGTTTACTTTTGGATAAAAATTATACTAACTTCTGCCTGTGGTGCTCAACCCCCGATAGTTTTTCCATTGTTTCATTAATTCCCATTTTAGAGTGGTTTTCAGATACGAGTTCATGGGGGGGGACATTAATGCTACTCATATCGGGCTCGTTAGCTGAACTTTTCTCAATCACATCTGCTGCTTCGTTTCCTTTAATCCTGGTATGAACTGGAACTCATTGAAGCTTGGGTTTCAGTCTTACAAGAATCAAAATTATTAGCTTTTGTATGACTTTGGCTATGGAATGTCTACTGCGGCTGCCCTGGATGTCCTGCAAGCTTGACATTGAATCTGCAGCCATGAGTATAGACGGCTGTAGATTGTAACGTAAATGGAGGATTACAGCTTGCTTCTATATCTAAGTCAGCAAGTTGGCAAGAAGAGTGGGGAGTGTGGTTCTCGTAGTTCTACGATATCATCATTAGTACATGGTTGTAACCCTGATCCTCTAAGTCGGCACAAACCGGCCGTATGACCAAAACTGGGATTGGTCTGACTAACAACAAATGAAGAGCCAGCGGTCCGGCCGTGCTTTTCGTTTAAAAGAGAAAAAAGTCCAAAATCTGTCTGAATCTCAGGGCCGAATTCCAATTCTATATTTGTTCTTATTTATAATCTTCATCATGGTCTCAGCAAAGATCTTTCAAATTTGAATGGTTTCTTTTAAAATCTTCCTTAAAATTCTTTCTACATTTCTCTCTTGCACTCCGTGTAAGTATACATTCATCGGCGAAGTGCTCCGCGTCCCCGAAGTTATTACATAGTAAGCATATATCATTATTCTGTAAGGTCCGAGGATGCCTGTTTATTCTAAACAGTTACGTCTTGTTTCAGTCTGCCGCTGCACTCTCGCTCTGTACTATTAAGTGCAGGGACGGAAGACCTGCCAGTACCTTTAATGAAATTGTTGGAGAGGTATGGAACCCTCTGAAGATGCCCAGAAGAAATGACTTTTGCTGAGTTCAGTGCTTGTAGCATGTGAGCCGCGACATTAACGCCTCATATGGAGATGCCATGAAATGCTATGCGCTCAGAGACGGTAGTATAACATGCCCTGAGCACCTGCGAGGAGACGCTTCAGCTAGGAGCTTCTGTCCTCCTCATTCTTTTAGACAATTTATGCAGCCTTTCTTTGAGGTCCTTGATGTGAGGATGCCAAGAGAATCTGTTGCTTATGTTCACGCCCAAATAGTGGACATATCTAAATTGTATATTTCTGCCATCGAGGTTTACGTGCGGAGTACGCTTGTGCCTATTTTCTGGTCTCATTAGCATTCCTTTTGTCTTTAGTCTTGTTGTGAGCTTATGTTCACCGCCCAACGGACTATTTTCTCTAATGCTTTTGGAGAATATATCTCGTAGCTGTTAGGCTGTGTCCGATTGAAACAAGCAAGATTTCGTTAGCACACGCAATTATTTCTGATGTTTCATCGTCATCAAACAGGTTGAGCGCGGTGCCTGTAACCAGGTTTCACAGAAGTGGACTTAAGAGCCCTGCCGGCAGCCTTTCATCGCCTTTTGCATGTGGACACCTCCGTCCACTGCAGCCTGAATTCATCTTTCAGTTAGCTATAGATCAAATCAAATGAAGTTTTGAGGCAATGGATATCTTTGAGACATTTCTAAACATCATGCCACCACAACGAAATTAAGGCACCTTGAATGTCAACGCTAATGACAATAGTATGCATTTTATTTTGCTTTCTTTTAAATGCCATTTTCCGCAGGTGATTCAGTGTGTGATCCACTGACTTCACTACTAGAAAGCCATATTGCCTAGCACTTATGAGTTCATTAGCATGACTCTAAAAATTCAATCTTTGAAGTATTATTCTTTTGAGGATTTTCCCCATGGCTGGCAGCAGGCAGATAGGCCTATAAGAGGCGGCCTCTTTGGGATCTTTATTTCTTTTTAAGAAGAAAGTAAGTTCTGCAGGTTTTGTGCCCTCTGGAAAGTGGTGGAATTCTCCAGCACGCCTGCATGTGGAAGAAACGTATTGCCGAATGCGTGTTATGCATAACTCTGAGAATGACGGTTTTAAACCCATTCGGCCCTGAGCTTTACCCGGATTGAAATTTTTGATTATGTCATTCAGTTCCTTTCTTGTTGGAAAAGGCTTAGAGGCAGCAATGGAAGAAATATAATATTGTTCAATGCTAGTTCGTATTTCCTTCTGGGAAGAGGTTTTGGAAAACACCTCCCATCATGCTGCAAAATCGTTTCCAGTACATGTGTCACAATTTGTGAACTGCTGTTAGCATTCTGATAGAATGAGGTATCTGGGCTTGGAGGTTTAAAGACCATATCATGAGCAACTTTAATTAGTCTACCATATTTTTCAGTTACATTCATACAATATTTCTGCCAACATTCCAGTTTTGTCTTTGAATCGCTTGTAGGCGGCTCGGTTTTGCCTGAATATTACTCCCAATATCTCTTTTTCGTTTGGATAGCGGGGGACCACGGAAATCGCGCTTGAGGGCACGAACTCGACTCCGTTTGGTCGTTAGCACGGAATTCCATCATGGAGTTTTATTTGGAGCAGAATGACTTCGCCGTTTAAGTGTTAATAACCTGCAGCTGGGTTTTTGCGAGATACTTCTATTGACTGGCGATTCATTCTTGAAGATCGCTGTAACAAAGAAGTACCAAATGATGGATCAGATAAAGCCAAATAACTAAAATGATCTCTAATATTTTTAAGTACAGATACAAAAGGGAGATTGTCACTAATAGTTTCAGAAACGCAAGCAGGAGTGTAAATTTAAAGTCTTTATTGAAATGAAGAGCAATGAACAAATCAACTTTTCCATCTGTCATGGTACTTAAGTACCTAAACACGAAACTGAACTATCTTCCTCGCTCAAACCCAATCTCTCTGCGCATTCTGCAATAATAAATGACTACTGACTTCCAGTATCAAATAAACACCTAAGATTTCACTAATCCTTTCTTTGCATTCTGAACTGTTATCCTAGCAGAACAGAGTAAAATCTGACTATGTTTAATTTTCGAAATGCTGGCACCAGATCACAGCGGATTAAGGTGATTTCTTTGACTCTGTAGTTGGAACTGACTCTGGCGGCTTATAACTTTTGGAAATAAATGAGTAGGCTTGTATAGTAAGAAACAATATGTATTCTGGTTTTTCTAACCTCTCTATATGTAGTATATTATGATGAAATTTGTACAATGCTTACATTTATGTACACATTTTAAATGTATGCGTGTTTGAAAGACAATTGAAACTTAAGTTATTATTTTTTACATATAAAATTCTCTTCAGCACGTCTGATTGAAAACATTTTGCACACTTTAGGGAATTGCAATGTTCTTGACAGTAGATACATTTAGCGTTTGCAATAAACCTATCTGCTTTGTTATTACTCTTATAACCCTTTCCTCAGATGCTCTAATATTTTGCAATTTCCTTGCGTATTGTCTTAAATATTCAACGAATTCCTCTTTTTTTAACTGTTTTTCCCACCAGAATTTAGGTGACGGATCTACATTTTACAAAACAACATAAACTAATAACGTATCACCAAAGTTCTCTATTTTCTCTTATAATACCTCCAAGCTATGAATAACTTCATTCACTGTATCCCCTAAGCTCAAAATTTCTGAAACTGATTTCATTTTCAATCATTTTGGTAAAGAAAATAATCTTCCAGTCTGTACAAATATCAACTCACGCTTACTCGAGTAACGATTCTCCAATAATTCCGACGCTATGGCATTATTCTTATCTGTTATCGCTGCTGCTTGAAGAATACAATAATAAAAATTTTAAAGACTGTAACTTTTGAGCATTTGACTGCTTGGAGTTACTACCCACGCATACATTAAAGAGATCATTAGAAGATATCAACTCCCACAAATTTCCACTAAATGATACCAAGGCGCGACGTAAGTGTCTCAGATTTTCTATTTAAACTTAACATTACATATTTACACTTTCTTGAATGTCGGACTGCTCCACAACTTTCAGTATTGAATGAGGAACTGCTCCACAACGGTCAGTATTGAATGCCGAACTGCTCAATATCATTTTCCCGCACTTTATATACAACTGATCAATTAATTCTTTCAGTTCACTAATAAATACATTATACTTCTTGAAACGTAATTCACTTGCACTTAATTCCACATTTTGTGCGCTGATTTTATATTTCGTTATTTGTAATTTTAACACTCTCTTTAACAAATCCTGATTCATATTTAAGATAGATGAAAATACTGCAGGAACTTCTCTCTTATACAAAATTCTCCTGTGCGTTTTTGTATGTTCTCATTCAAAAATTAGAATTTATACATCACATATAGACGAACTGTATTCCCTTCATTGTTAATAATATGCTCCAGGTTACACAAGACCCTTTTCCTCAGCTTTACGTTCCTCGTTAGAGCCGCCTCCCACCATAATATATATTTCAATCCAGCGTTCCAAACTAGCGTTATTCTTTTCGGATTCTCTTTTCTTCTCTTCCTTCACTGCACGCTCTATCCGCAGCCTCCTCACCAATACCAATATTAAGTCAGAACTAATTTATCGCATGAAGAGCGACGAAATCAGTTCTGTTGAAACATTGCCGTAAACCGGAGCATGATAATATGGCATTTAGTGACAGGTGGATTCCAAAGGACAGAAGCGATGTTGAGCATGCTCTTTCGGAACCACATGTAAGAGAATATCTCATGACGTCACTGCTTGTGACACAACAAAGTAGTTTAAAACCATTTAACATTTATCAGTATTTTTACGCAAAACGTGTATATAAATATAAATTGAATTATATGTCTTATTTTTAATACGCACTCAAAACGCATATTACGGGTCATGTAACAAAAGTATATGTGATGAAAAAATGGGCTCCAAAAATGGCTGGAAGCCTAAAACCGCTGAATTCTGGAAAGTTCTACTGGGGTTCTTAACCCAAGCCAACGGGCTGGTTGCACGGCTTACTTTCCTAGTTTATAAGGTATATCTCCCACATTCTTAGCGTGCCTTCGTGGTGTAATGGTCAGCACAC
>KK119046.1:48787-141539 GCA_000611955.2 Stegodyphus mimosarum | reverse complement strand
TTTTTTTTTTTTCAAGTGGAATGTGAATACAAGGCAAATCCACTTAGAAAGTTTCCTTTTTCTTGGGCAGATAAACAATCGGGTGCTTCGCCATAATCCAAATACATTACATCCGTCTGTATTAACAGTTATAAATCTATCTTTTTTTAAGAAATATTAAGCTAAAAACATGTAACTATCAAATTGCATGACACTGCAAATATTTCTAAGCAATTAACATTTTAAGCAGCAAAGCTTTTCAGTGCACTTATGAACAACTGAAAATTGCTTCCCAACTGGTAATATTAGTTAGTGTCACTGACTGCTATGCTGAAAAAAATTTCATCAAAAATACTAAAGACTAAAAATTTAAAAAAAAGGTTTTACAAAATAAGCTTTTATTCAAAACTTATAAAATTCTTAATAAGCCAAAAGAAGGAGGGGGAAAGGCGTATTTTAATGGAAACAAGAGATCAATTAAGACTCTTTAAAATAATCATGTACAATTTATATCACAAATCACAAAAATGTAGGCACTTAAATAACGAAATCAAATAGCCAAATCACGATGCCAAAAATGTATAAAGGGCACCACCTTTTTTTCATTATTCATGATATAAATTTATAAATGAATTTTGTAAAGAATATTATTTAATCTCTTATTCCTATTAATCTGTATAATAATTTATAGTACTCTTCTGTTATCGGGACCAGATCTAAAAATGGATGTATGTGTTTCATGTAAGCGTGTGTATATATATATATATATATGAATGTATTGGGTTAGCAACTAAGTAATTGCGGATTTTTTTTAGAAAATCAAAGACAATTTTTTCATGGAACTAAATAACTTTATTCTGTAATGTATTGCCCATTTTGATCAATGACCTTTTGCCATCTTTCAGGCAGCATCATAATCCCACGTTCATAAAACTTCTGGTTTTTATTAGCAAAAAACTGAATCAGGTACGATTTGACATCATCATCATTATTGAAATTTTTATCATTCAAGGAGTTTTGTAAAGATTGAAACAAAAAGTAATCAGATGGTGCAAGGTCAGGATTATATGGTGAATGTGGCAAAACATCCCAACCAAGCTCCAATAATTTTTGCCAAGTGACCAAAGATGTGTTTGGCCTTGCATTGTCATGATGGAATACAGCACCTTTTCGATTTGTCAATTCGGGCCGCTTTTCTTCAACTGCATTGTTTAATTTCGTTAGTTGTTCAATGTAGACATCAGAATTGATCGTTCGGTTGGGTGGTAAGACTTCAAAGTAGACAATTCCTTTGTAATCCCACCAAACTGATAACAAAACCTTCTTTTGATGAATATCAGCTTTTCATGTTGTTTGAGTTGGTTCACCTGGCGTGCTCCACAATCTTTTCCGCTTGATATTGTTGTTAACAACCCATTTTTCATCACCAGTTATCAGTCGTTTTAAAAATGGATCATTTTCATTACGTTTCTTTAGCAAATCGCAGCTGTTAATGCGTTGCGTTAAATGCGTTTCTTTCAGTTCGTGAGGAACCTATGTATCGAGTTTTTGAACATAGCCAAGTCGTTTTAAGTGATTTTCAATGCATGTATGTGATACATGAAGCTTCTCTGCAATCTCACGTGTTGTACTGTGACGATCCGAATTGATTATTGCTTTGATTAGGTCGTCATCAACTTTAACTGGACGACCAGAGCGTTTTTCATCTTTTAGTGCAAAATCACCAGAACGAAATTTGGCAAACCAATTTTGACACTGCCATTCTTTTAAGGCTTCGTCACCATAAACGCCACATAACTTTTTATGAGCTTGCGATGCGTTTTTCCCTTTACGGAAATAAAATAACAAAATATGACGAAAATATTCCTTTTGATTTCCCATTTTTCAATGAACGCCAAACGAAAACTACGCAACCGATCAAAAAACTTTTTTTACTGACTCGCAGCTGAATTGACAGCTATCAAATAACAAAATGTGTTTTACATTTGTACTACGTCTGCAAACCTAAAAATTCAACTGAAGCCATCTATGAGTGAAATCCGCAATTACTTAGTTGCCAACCCAATAGTATGTGTTTACACATATATGCACAGACACATACACACGACGTGCATAAATACCTTCCAATAGAATAACAGTATCTAAAATTACTTTTCTTTTTTAATTTTAATCACTTTGAGTTATAAATAAAAGCTTATTCTACAAATAAACAAACAAACAAACAAACAAATCTTAAACAACTTCTAAAACAGAAATTCTTAATTCCTCTCCTCCTATTAACTTTCTAACTGGTAACAAATTTCTTGTTTCTTTAGAACCAGTGTAAGGCCGCTATCATAAAACATCAATAAGAGTTCTTCCCGTGCTATTGAGGGTCATTACCTATTGTCATCAGGGTTAGAGGGATGCTTGTTCCCTTAGGCATTTGGGGGTGAAAGTAAGACAAAAATCCAAGTTAGCCCTTCTTGGCGTATCTTTTAATTCTAACAAAAACATGGGGAAGTCCGTTTTAAAGGTTATATTTAAAATAATAATATTCCGTGACAAACCGTTAAGAAGCCTGCATGAAAGTACGAGATATTCCGGGTCAAACCGTTAAAGGGTTAAGAAAGAGGGGGAAAAAATCAGAGGCTTGCATAAATTTTGATCCTCAAAATTTGATGATTTATAAGGTAAACTTCATGGAATGTAAAATTTTGCATTATGTGCTGTTGGATAAAATGTTGTATTTCTGAACAAATGCACTGCTTTCATTTCATCAGCTGAGAAATTTCACAGTCCCTTTACAAGGGGAAAATGTGTTTAATATAAACACAAATACTAATAAGAAAAAGAACCACCGAATTCAAAGGTGAAGTTTTGCACTTGTCTGTTGCGTGTCCGTGGATGCCTAGCCAGCAGATGTTTAAAAATGATGCACAAGAACTTCAGCTGGGAGAAAAATCACATATATGTAAGTGTTGAAAAATCACATCTGTTTACATTGCTTCAAATGGATTGGTGGAAACACGGAACAAGCCCCTCAAGCAAATGTTACATCATGTCTTCTGGACTGACCCTTCGAATTGGAATGAGCACAACGTGTACTTTATCTTTGCTTATCGAAAAGTACCGAACTTCACCATTGAAAACTCACTATTTGAGGTGATGTATGGAAGCCAACCAAGAAGTACTTTAGCAGTACTGAAGTCTTCATGGTCTGGAGAACTACCTGTGCCATCTAATCTAATTGAATCAGCAGTGGATTACTTACAGCATTTAAAAATAAGATTGGAGCAAGCAGCTGAACAAGCCAAGTCTATTGCAAGTGAGAAACAGCAAAAATCTGCTGAATATTTTAACTGAAGATCAGTACCAAAAAATTTGAAAATGGGAGAACACGTTTATTTAATCATCTCAGATTCAAATAATAAACTCTGTGCAGGTTGGACTAGACCGGGACAAATTGTAAGTCATTGTCCACCTCATTTTCTTATAAAGTGAAAGATCAAGCATGTGCTGTCATATAAAGTTAGACTATTTCAAGCTAGCATTTGCTTGGAGCAGTTGTAATGATATTTAAAAATGAAGAAGAATTCGGAGAAATGAGTTTGTCAAGAAAGATTTAACCTTCATGGAACATTGAAAAATAGATGAGAATCTGAATTTATGTAATTTAATTCCTCAGCAAAGAAGAAAATTATCACTCTCATCAATCAGTACTAAGCTTTATTCAACGGAAAGCTGAAAATAGCCAAAGTCGGAGCTCTTAAAATTATATTAATACTAAACATGGAGAGAAAAAAAAACCTACCATCTATAAGATCTCTGAAGTACTAAAAGGTTGATGAAGCGGTAGAAAATTTATTCAAATTGGAATTAATAGAAGAAAATAATGTAGAAATAGCTCGACCAGTAGTTTGCATAAACAAGAAAGAAGGAAATACCAGATTGTGTGTAAACTACCACCTTTTGGTCTAAGAAACACAACAGCAACTTTTCAGAGAGCAACGAATAATGCATTGAAAGAATTCAACAATTTTCAGGAGCCTATATTGATGACATAGCTATTTCTGCCGATTTCGACACTTGTCTTCAAGTCTAGATAAAGTTTCCATCAGTCACAGCAAAGTTTCACTTGGATTTGCTATCAAACAAATGTTCTTTTGCAAAGCCACAAATTAAATATTTAGGACACATTGTTGGATCAGGAAAACATATTTTTCGCTATAAATGCTAGTTGTTTGAAATTGATCATAGTTTTTACAGCTGAACTGAATATTCATGGTTCAAATTTTTTCAGTGCTCATACTATAACATAAGGTCTGTATAATCAGCTAGCTTTGTTGAGGTTTTGATAGCTTTTTACTTGCATAACATACAGAAAATTTCTTTTTCTTCCGTTTTGCTCTGATAACCATGCACCTACTCCAACTTGTGATATATTTGAATGAGTGACAAACGGATCCTACGGCATTGTGAATTGTGATCATCAGTTCTTTCAATTTTGCTAATTGCTGCTTCAGTTGTTCAAATACTGACTCTTGAATTTCTTTCCTTTCGAGTATTTCCAGTAGTATTCGAGTATTGCTTCTTTTTCATCATTTCCGTGAGTGGGTAGGCAAACTCTGCACACCCTGGGATGTAATTGTGATTGTAATTACACAATCCTAAAAGGCTTTTGAGATGGGTTTTTATTTTCAATATCTTCAGTTTCTTGATTGCCTTTTTTTTCTTGGGATCTAGTTCCTACCCATTTATATATGCTCTACAACTGTAAGTGTGCTTAAATTGACCATTATCTGAAAAGGAATGGGAACAAAATTTATAATACATACAGGCATAATTGAATAACATATGTTGAAAAATTTCTCGCAGAGCATGCGGTCGCATAATATGAATGGTAATCTGCAATAATATACTCTCATTGCGCAAGGTATATGAATGGATGGGTAATTACATGCCATTGTATATTGTAGAACATATTAATGTTAATAAATATCTTGGAACTTCAAATAAATAAGCGAATTACCATAAACACATTTCGAGAAATGAGCTCAATAAGTGAATAAATAAGGCACTACATAACTATTTACAGGTTTATTTACATAAGTAAACACATTAGCTATTTTAAATTACTTTCAAAATGAGAGTTCAGCATTCATTACCCAGAAACAATTACTAATGCAAGTGTTGCCAAAAAAGTATGTGACTCTGTTTTCCGTATTGGTATTGTGTTGAGGTTTAATATTCCTTTACTTAGTACATTATTTTCTAAATATGAATTTCAAGTTTAATTTTATCGAAAATCTATGCAGATTTTGAGATAGGCACATTGCTTATCTTCTAGAATTACAAACATGCCAAGGTGCAAAATGGAAATATATGATTTATGTAGGCCAGTAGTATTGATAAATATAATTGATACAGAGCTGATGTTGGAAGTGTCATCTATTGAGCAAAATAGAAATTTTAAAAATCGAAACCATGAGTTGAAGGGTTTTAAAAGTTTTACATAAAACGAATAGAAATTAATGTGACTAAGTGGCTGATTTTGGTGAATGCATTAGGCTTGAGTAAAATTTAATTCATCAGTTAGGTAAGTCTTTTGGATAACTTTAGATAACTTGGATAAGTAATGCCAAAGAAGAAAACTAAAGTAAAAAATGATTCACTGTGGAAGATTAAGTTTTGATGTAAGAATCGTATTCTTTCTTCAGAATTGCTATGCTCTTTGACTGATCTGTTTTAAACCGTGCTACCAAGAAATGTTATAAATTTCCCAATAAATAACATCTCTATAATGCTATTAAGAAAAAGATAATAAAATTTAAATCTTTGGAGAATTCAAGGCATGACTGTTGTAACCAACGGAGTGTGAAAAGTAAAATCTCATAGACTGAAAGGGTAACAAATTTTTAAATACTTCATTAATAACTATAGAAAGAAAGCATACTAATAGAAACAACTAAGCTGCTAACCTACCTTATAGAGTCTCTTCCTTTTTGGAAGCATGAATTGTTGTAGAAGACAAAATAGCGAATTCTCGCTGTGTCTTTGAATAACAGATACTGCAGAAGAAGATTTTAAATAACCTTTTTATTTAAACTAAATTTAACAAGATGTACGCTCTTGATGCTCACAATTCACCACCACTTGTGGTTGAACTAAACAGAAAATTAAAATGTAAAATTCACACTAAATTAAGATAGTTGACAACTGACTCCTTAGTTATCTAAATGGCTAAATCGGCTGCACATAGTAAAGATGAGCCTAGAATATCGGTACAGTCTGAAGGGTGTCTAGCACCGACTAGAGAGCTAATTTCAAACATGCAGCATAAACTCAGAACTAACTCTCTATTACTCCTCACGAACTCTTGCAAACTGTGCTTAATCCCTTAACTACCACTGAAAATGTACAAGATTCACTCCCCAGTGCCACCGTTTTTTACACAGGCCCGTACAGTTCTGCAATCTATTAGGGGGGAAGTAAGTGCAAGTTTTTCTGTCTAAAACCTATTTACTTTCCCAAAATAAAGAATAAAAGAAAAAATAGAAAATTTAATGTTTAGAGTAAAAGAATAATAACAATGATGTTTGTATAATAAAAAAGATCCCCAAAAATGGGGTTTCGGTCAATTTATTTTTTAATCAGTAAAGTCTAATGTCGGATTTCAGTGTTATACCTTGTAAAATCAGTATACCTAAATGGAAAGCATGGAGGCGGCATAGGCAGGTTTTTCATATCAAGTCATACCCAACATCGAGCATCTTTCGAAAAATAGTCACAATCCTCTTCATTTAACGTAATATCATATTCTGAGGTGTCAGATCCTGAAGATGACGAAAAGTAATTATCTATTTCACTGTCATACATATTCGTGAAAAAGCACCTACTAGAACCACTAAACGAAAACGAAAGACAAGCAATAAAAAATGCATTTTACTCAAACAGGAACATGACCAACAACTGGGCAGTCATTACTTGCACCGTTTCAGAAACATCCCCCTCTCCATGTTTTCCCCCTTTCTCTAAAATAGTGTCCTTCTTTGCATACTCGTCAAGGTCATTGTGGTGTTGCATTCCAAAGCTTTGCGAATAATTTTACTGGTAGCAGCTCAAAGCAAATGATAGCATTTCGAAAGGGCATATATATATGCCTGCGACAGTTAAGGGGTTAAATACTGCTTCTGAAACACATGTAGATTTTGCATACTACGTCATTAAAATTTACATTCTAGCAGGAAACTGAAATCAGGAGGAAAGGGAAAGTTTAACTAAGTTATACTATGGTTATAAAAATAATTCGTTAGAATAAAATCAGATCTTTACAATTGTAAGAGTGAAAAGCTTAAGCATGAAAGAAAGCCATTATGTAACAGAATTTCTGTTGAGTTTAAATACTTATTGATTGTGTTATTTTCATTGCTCATCTTGTGATAAGGAGATTTATAGTGTCTTCTCACAGGTCATCATGATCTTAGTCCATCTTCTGCATTTCTCTTAAACTGGCCTTTTTATCCAAATTTTTAGGAACTGCTTACACAAACAATATTTTTCTTTCTTGAAGTAGAAATCATGTGTTGCTTTACTGAAACATTAAGCTTCTGAAAAAAACTAATATTAGGTAGAATTTTGTTTGATTTAAACATTTCTATAGTCTAATCATTTAAGAATCATAACAAAAATGAGTACTTAACGTATTAACGCAACCACCATAGTAGAAATTGCCAATTTCCAGAATATGCCAAACTCTGTCAAACATGTGCATAATTGTTCTTCCGGCAACTACGCTTATAAAAATCCTTTAGTTAACCAATGCTGCTATTTTCATATGCGTTTTGTTGTATTTCAAGTTCCAACGGTTTTTGTGAATAAATCGTAGTATTTTTTTGCCTTAATTTTAAAATATGAAGTTGTGGAACTTGCTTTGTGATATTTTTTGCCTTAAACTTAGTTTTAAGGTATGAGTGTGTGGAATTCGGCAGCAATGGAAGAAATTATAGTGAAATTTCAGCAGTAATGCAGAATTTTGCTGAAAATTTTCTAAAGGGAACAATGAGGAAATATGTTTCCTAGATAGCCACTTTTCCGAGGCTTGCACGAACCGAGTCTCCGCAATTCTTTGATTTTTTTAAGCGAAAGCAGATCATTGCACTTTAGGAGAAGAATAGCAGGAAAAAAAAAACTGAAAAAGGATGTGTTTCATTTTTTAAGTGATCATGTAATCCCTATTTAATAATTAAATTTGTATTATAAATTGCTAATGTATATTTGCTTTTCATACGTTGATAATATTTACCAACTTACTATAAATATCGATAGTTTGGCAGTACCACAGTAGAAGTAACCCCCTTCCCCCCCCCAAAAGGAGTGAAAACCTCGAGCATGCACCCGATAAGTTACTTTTACTTTTTCATTATGTAAATAAGTCGCCAAATTGCACCAAGGTGGTTGCGTCAATATGTAAGTATCCAAAAATGTTATAGCTGCAAATTTAATAAAATCCTTTTTTCTCCCCTAAATTTGTCCTAAGTATGATCTTTCTATATAAATATAGATAATTATATCTGACCCTTGTCTTATTTTCTTTGTTGTGAAAGAAAACTTTTGTGATTGCGTATTTAATTTTTGGTCTGCATTTTAAAATATTCAACCTAAATTTTTATATACAATTGCATAATGAATATTATTTAAAAATTAAAGATTATTCATGCATATTTCATAATTTACTTATAACTGAAGAATAGTTCTTTAAATGTATTTCTGAGATTCAGACTTAATATATTGGTATTAGTTCTGAATAAAGAATTTTAATGAACCTTTATTCTTTTCAGGTGTAATTAGTGATTTGTACAATATGAAGAATAGCAAAACTGGGAAATTGTCACCTATGATATCAGAAGCTACTTATAAAGTTGTCATGGAAAATGCAGATGTAAGTTAAAAATGTAAATAATTTTTTAATTATATTTATCATAAATATTAGGATTAATGTAAAATCACCAGCCTAAATACTTTTATGTTATGAATTTTAATCATTTCATTTGCTTTACTTAGTGTTTTATTTTAAAATAAGTTGTGAGGCATCAGATTACTTAGCAGTCCTCATTTAGTTTTTCAAATGAATAATCAATGGAAGACCTTCCTGTAATCAAATTAGTTAAGTTCCCAGGTGTAGAGAAAAGGCTAAATTGAATGTCCATCATATAAAATAATTTTGCTAAATAAATGCTGAGAAATCCTAATTGTTGTCTGAAATAATAATGGCAACCTTAAAGATACATTCAAGACACACTGATGCTAGAAAATATAATCATTTGAAAAATGGGGGGGGTTTTTCGTGTAATGACCTAAATTTTTTTTTTTTTTTTTTTTTTTTTTATTCCTCTCCACATGAAAGAATTTTATGGAAGACTTTATTATTTTGATTTCCAAATTGTAAAATCATCTTGGTTACTTTGTCATAATCTCACAGGGTGGGAAAGCTTGTTTGGTGCATTTTCCAGTTCAAGGCTGATATCTTTACCATGCTTAGTTCTTAAAGCATGAAATTCCAACTGCAGTTTTATTTTGTTCTTCTACATTTACAGGTACCAGTTTATCGACTGTTAGCAAAGTGCTTACGTAGCATCAATAATAAAAAAATTTTAATAATACAACATAGTAATTTGCTTCAATGCTGAATATCGGAATAGTTGCCAGTTATCTTCATTTTCCTGTTGCCATCTGAGAAGTGTGTGGATTTTTAGTCTTCTCTCACTCTATCATCATTATAAGCTGCAAGTTATAGTTTCTTCATTTTGTTTAGTTAAATGAGATTCAGTACAATTCCATACGTTTTAATGAGAAAAAAAAGAAAAGACTAGAAGTAACTGAATAAGGGGATTTAAGAATACTTCCAGTAAAAGTATAGAAAGATTACTAGCTTTGCATTAACCTGGATATTTTATTAATGACTCTTTTCTGATACTGTATTTGTTGTTTTTTCTTGAACCAGCAAGCACATGCCTTAAAAACTCCAACTGGAAAGACTTTCAAAGAAGCAAGTTAGCACCCGTGTAATTAAATAATAATAATAATAATAAAAACTGCAGAAAAAGGTTAATCAAGTTAATATGATAGTAGCAATTCATGGAAAATTCCAAGTCATTTCCAGTCTAAGTACTAAACTAGATCCTTTGTAAACACGTTAATGTTCAGTTTTTAAGATTTCATTTTCCAGTTGTTTTACTTATTCCTTTTATAATTTTAAAGATACATTAAGAAATTTTGATAATAGGTGTAATTTAATCAAATGAGGTGCTGAAAAGGGCAGTGTGCTCCCTTCCCCGAAAGGTTAGGAAACTAGTGAGCTTTAGAGATTTATTTTCCTCGAGTGATGTAGGTTTTTTTTTTTTTTTAAAGCCCAAAGAGCGTTAGCTTGGAAGGGCTATTAATTTCGTTTTGGTATTTTGCTTCAAAAACTTTAAATGTCCATTTCACTTTTCAAATTGTTGCCAACAAATATTATCACCCTGTGTTATATTTAAAGAAATGAAATAATGAAGAATCTGCATAAATGTAATGTGTGTTTCTCGCATTGTGATAAAACAACGGTACCTAGAACCATCAAATTTTTAATAACAGAGGTTTCCACCTGAATGTGGGCATCTGGAAGCCCAAATTTGGAATTTGTTTTATTATCGATTTCATATTTTGTAACACTTTAACGAATTTTTGATTAACAAACTCAGTGATTTCAAAGCGAGCAATGGCAACACTCTACTGGGCGGGGGGAACATTTTTATCTCCAGTACACGAGACTGTGTAGTCAAAATTCTAAGGATATACCCATGTTAAAATTATTTTGTAATGTTGCTCTTGAATTGAATTTTATGGTTTAAGCGCAAAGAATATAATATTTAATAAATAAAGGTAATGCACAAAATGTTAAAAACTGCCTCTCTTGGCATAATATAAAATTTTGTTTTTCCCCCCATTTATTATACAGTAGAAAATGAATTTTTGTAGTGTATTTGAATTAGGAGGATCTATTTTTAAAAAAAGAGTATGAGAGTTAATTCTGTATCTGCGTTTATAAATTTAATCAGACTTGTTTATAGTTCAGCCTATTCTGCGCAAATCTGAATTACAGTAAAAGCCTAGCAATCTGATAACTGGGAAGCTCAAATAACGAGAATATTGTAGAATTTAAAAAAAAAAAATTGTAAATGAGAGATTTGTAATGCTGTTATAGAGCTTGTTGTACTATTAATACATGCACATTGTCGTCCAAGTTACAGGTTTTGGGCATCAAAAATAGCAACAGTATGCAACTTTGGGAACAGATAAACAATGGTAATGTAATGCGAAAAACTGTGATAAGCAATTTGAATTTTTTGTATGCTGTATCCATAACTAGTATCTCTTAATTATCGAACTAACTAAAGATCTGTTCATTTAAATTTCTGCTATGATGCAACATCCAATAGTTGACCAATTTTCATGTTCGGTGGGATTTCATAATCGAACTAGATATTTTACTTTCGTGTTGAAAGCCTATCAAATACCTCAACGATTATGGATGTTTCCCCCCATAAAAGATCTTAGATATTTTAAATGAAGGCTTTTAATATTTATGTTGGTAATAAGATGATTCTTTTTAGAAGTTAAAAATAAATTCTTCTCTTCCCTTTGACTTGACTTAGATGCCCATCTATCCTGAACTGGTACTTGCATACTGTCTCAACCACTTCAGTGCAGTTTGATGCTTTTTTGGGGGGCAGAAGAAAGAAAATAATGACTTATAATTTTAAAAAAAAACTGTTGTATGCAATATTTTACATTTTAATTAGGTATTTATCCTGAAAAACTAATCAATAAAACAGTTTACAAATGAGTTTTTAGTCTGATGGAAATTTCATGGCAAACGCCGTAACTATTCCCTTTAGTGAGTTTCCAGCCAAGTACTGTATTGACGCTGAAATTTTGTTCCAGTTTCTTCCATTGCAGTTTATATGCTGAAGCAAAATTTTAAAAAGTATCACGATTTGTGTCAACAAATCGTTGGAATTTGAAAAAGAATACATGCGAAAAAATGGCAGTGTTTCTTGTTAAAGCAACAGAGTTGTTTTCCATATGGTTGTCATTATTTGACACAAACTGAAAATTTGGTGACTTCTATTAAAGTGATTGCACTAATGCACAACCACGTGGGTAGTAAGTGGCTTTAGTATCCCCAGAATTTTCACATATCCAAAATTTCCCATTTCCTGATCTTTCCAGATAGTTGATCTTTTACTGTGTATTACTCTTAAAAGGGACTTTATTATGAATTATTTAAGTACCGTATATTCTGCCGTATAGTGTCCACCTATAATTTAAAACCACATTTTTTAATGTTTGGGCATATTCGCTGTATAATGCATGTCCGTTTCTTTACAAAGAAATCGGAAAGAGATGTGTGTATTGCTCTTACTTTCTGAAGTCATTCATTTGAAGGTTTTTCCCATGCTTTTGAACAACAGTATACTGAATTGACAGTGTATGGGGGGAATGCTTCAGGGAGTTCATTATTCTGCAAAAAGGGTGGCTGTTGCACGCAAGAATGTTATTCTAGGGTTTCGAGAAAAGAGGGACATTGTTCAAGGTAAGAATGCACTTCTGACTTAAATAAATTCATGGAATTAAGAGTCAAAGGTTTTCTGTCTCTGTAATCAGTTGAAGCAAGCATTGAAGGCTTTAGTAAATCACATTTGCTGTAGTTGAAATACAGTTGATCTATTGTTCCATTTAGCAATAAATATGTCTTCTGCTAAAAACAAAACAAACACAGGGCTAGTTTCCAATATAAAGTCGTTCAATCTGTGAAAGAAAATTAAAATCGTGCTGCAGCAAGAATGTTTGGTATCAGTGAAAACTCGATACTCTTCTGTTATTGGGACCGGATTCAGAAATATATGTGTGTATCTGCACACACATACATACATTTCTGAATCTGATCCTGATAACGGAAGAGTACCGAAAGCTCTATGCGGGAGCGGAAGAAAAGTGAAATCAGAATAATTAATATGCCAAAGCATAAATCCATTTTGCATAAAGGAGTAACGAAATGGTCTATTCTAGATGGAAGTTATGCGAACTAGGTGCTAGACTATTGCCAGAATTGTATTAATTTAACAAGAAGTAGCATATGTTTATTTGCCTGAAAGTGGGCAAAAAAATAATGCAAATAGAATTGAAAACTTCAAAGCAACTTTGAGTTTGTGTAGTCGTTTTATGGCACAGAATAATTTAGTTCTAAAAGGAAAAATGCAAGATTTGGAGGTACTCTTCTGTTATTAGGATTGGATTCAGAAATGTATGTAAATGTGATTAATCCGGTGATTATATATAATAACCGGTAGTTATTAATAATCACCACTAAATTTCGTAAATATGATAAATTTTTGGAAATTTATCAAATTAACCGGTTTATTTGCATAATTCCCAACTCGCCGTGGTAAATGTGATAAACGTCCCTAACCTTATGAAATTGTTCAATTTGCGCAACTGCTTGGCTTCTACCAACACGTGACAATCATTTGATTTCAGTAGTTCAGTACAAAGTCCGTAATCCGGACGTTCATAATCCAGCCCCTCCCCTGCCTTTTTTTTGTATGCCTTACGCATGCACATTTGATTTTTTTCCTTCCATAATAAAACATCTGGAGTTTCGAAAATGGCTAATATTGCAATCTTGTTTTCTTCCCTCCCTCTAAGGTATGCAGTAGCAGGTGCAGTTTCTCCAAATGCATTGCATCAGTTTACTGCAGACAGCTTGTTCTAAGAGGTTTCTTATCGTTTGGTTGCTCGTGACATTTCGCTGTTGATTCTTTTGTGGTACAGTGTGCTTTTAAGCTTTAAACAGCAATAAAAGTGTAGGAAAGCTTTCAACAGCAAAAAAGGTCCTATAAAAATAACAAGTAAATAAAATCTCAGTCGTGATCGTAACAAAGCCAGAAAGGCTTGTTGGTCTGACCTTCAGAATAGTTTTATAAAGAAGGGGGTCAAAACCTAACAGAATCTTTGTTAGAAAGTACAAAGGATGTCATTCGAAATCTTCACACCTATTTTCTGCATTGATGGACGGGGAGGGGAGGAAATTGTTGTTGAAAAGTATTTTGGGCGGTTCGGTATTTTGAGGATACAGAATAGCGAAGGGTCTGGATTTCAAAGGATAAGCTAGGCTAAAATTAACTTTACTGATTCTAAGGCATTTCAGTTAATGTTGCAGATTGCACTGTTCCTTAATCTTCTAATTGGATCCAGCTTATCATTTTTTGCAGACTGTTAGAGCATTTTTATAAAAAAATAAGCTTGAACTTTCGATTATGTCTAAAAAAGTTTCCGATTCTGGAGCCGCCAAAGGATCTACAAAGCGAAAACATGTTTCAATGTCCATCAAACAAAAAGTGGAATTGCTGCAAAAAATGGATAAAGGCATATCTGTCTGCAGGAACGCACAAGTGCAAACTTTTCGTAATCGAAAACATGTACGACCTCGAGCTTTTAAAGGAGTAATGATTTTCCACGTTATATATCGCGCAAATAAAAGAGCATGGATGACACAAGCGTTTGTGAATGATTTGGTTTGAAAATCATTTTATACCCGAGGCTCACCAACATTTGAATTCGGTTGGTTCACCCAATGACTCAAAAATAGTCCTGAATATTGACAACTGTTCGAGGCATAATTCACTTAAAGTTTTAGTGAAAGATAATGTATCCGTATTATTCTTCCTTCCAAACTGTATGTCTATCATTCAGCCTATGGATATGGGAATAATGCAAGCGCTGTAATGCAAATATAAAGTAGCATTTTTAAAATCTATGTTAAATTTCTTGAACAATGGCAAGACTATTCAAGAATTTTTGAAATATTTTAGCATAAAATCTGCTGTGTGGAACATCACAAGATCGTGGAAGGATGTGTCTCCTGATAGGTTAAAAAATTGCTTGGCATAATTTATGGCCAGCTACCATATTTCATGGTGCGGACGATGAAGATGATAGCCGCGAATTTGAAGGTTTTCGGACATCGCAAACTAAAGGTGAAATTTTCCAGTTAGTGGATTATGGAAAGAAATGTGGAGAAGCAGTAATAAATGAAGATGATATAACAAAGTTTTTCTTTGAGACGGCAATGTCCCAATCATCAATCAATTAATGGACGGCGAAATCTGTAGTATGGTTCTAGATCCAGAAAATATCACTTCCGATAGTGAAGAAAGTGACTGAGAGGTTATTGAAAACGAAAAAATTTTGATTGACAAGTTAGTCGGTATTCTCGACACAGCAATTACAGGACTTGAATAGTGGAACTTTGTAACTGAACAAGAAATTATGTCTGTTTATAGAATCAAATATTAGCACAAAAAACGAAGCAACTTTAACAACTTACATTTAAAGAAATGTTTAATAAAATAAGCAAATAAATATTAAGTTTTTTTTTGTTTGTTGGTTTGTTTGTTTGTAGTGAAATTTGATACCCTTTAGATCATAATTGCTCTTTATTTCATAAATTACTGTTTCATATTTTTAATTGTATAATTTCTGCATGCCATCTTACCATATTTAAATTGATGGTCTATAATCCGGAAAAAACCCTTATCTGGAATCGCTGAGGTCCCGGCGAGTCCGGATTACGGACTTTGTAGTGTAAAATTTCGTTGCATCTAGACTTTTTTCACTACCTTCTTGTATTTTATAAAATATTGAAGAGTGGCTGGTATGCTTGACCATTTTAATTCCTAATTAGTTAATTTTATGGATACTAAGAAAGCAAACAGTGTTTTTATGATGAAAGAAAGACATGATGATTTGTTAAAAAAGTGAATAATAGTAAAAACAAAAGTAGTGAGGAAAAACCAGAAGATTATTAAAGACTAAAAAGATAGGGTGTAATGAAAGTAGGCAATGTTGAAAAACATATCTTTCCCGTCAGTAAAGATAGCTCCAATGTTAGATTTTACGCATATTTTGAAGAACTTTTTGTCATAATTCAGTATCAATAGGCCATGGTGGTAGAAACAAGATGTTAAAAGAACTTGAAAAAAGTACGAAAACATTACTATCAAAGAAGTCATGATTCACTTAAATTTGTGTGAAAGTTATAAAAAAAGTTTATATTTGTCTATTAAGACCACTTGACGAAGTTCGTACAGTTGCGTGCCCTAAAAAGCAAATGTGCAGAAGAAGTTGCATATCACCTAATTGATATTTTTACTATATTTGGAGCCCCCAGTGTACTTCAAAGTGAACATGGTCATGAGTTTAATAACAAAATCGTAGAAGTTTGTGCAATGTGGCCGGACTTGAAAATTGTGCACCGAAAACCTAGGCACAGCCAGACTCAAGGTTCAGCTCAACGTGCAAACCAGGATATTGACAATATGCTAAGGTCTTGGTTGGAAAGCAATTGCACCAGTAAATGGTCTGAAGAGTTACGTTTTGTGTAACTTATGAAAAATAGAGCATTTCATGAAGGCATCAAGTGTTCTCCTTAAGAAGCAATGTTCAGGACGCTTGCAAATTTTGGCTTGAAAACATCTTCTTTCCTGAATGGCTCTATCGTACATCGTAGAACTGAAGATATTAATCGAGACAGTTAATAATGCTTCCGAAAGCACCAATAGTGAAATACAAAATGTTTCTAATATGGACAGTAATGATCTATCTCAAAATGACCTTCCATCTGAAGTTAATTTTAAGACTCAAAAAGAGAATGAAGCAGCAATGGCTCTAATCCAGACAGATATTCTATGAATGCAAGAGCAAGTAAGAAAACATAGAATGAGTGCTAAAGAAGGTTTAGAATTACAAGCAAAGATGTGATAAAAGTCAAGGCTTCAAATCTTAAATTTCCTGCTGGTAAAGTTGGTGACACAGTGAAACTACGAATACCAGACGTTGACAGAGCAAGAAATGATCCCCGAAATTTATTAGCAGTGATATTAGAAGTTCAAATTGAAGAGTATCAGTTAGGAACGAAACAAAGACTTTCTCAGTTGTATACCAGAAGTCAATTCACAATTTGTAAGGAAAAATTTATTTTGTTTCACGATGTTCCAGATCTAGCAATATCACTTCGAGAATGTGTTAGAAAGACATCTCTTTTCTGCAGGTCAGGGATATCAGCGATGTGCTTGTAAGGGACAGCGCAAGTCTGATAAGTTCAAATGTAAAAAATCTGGCAACCTTTGTAATTCTACGTGTCATAACAGTCTAATATGCTTAAATAAGTAAACTTAAAATATTTAGTAATTTATAGTGATAGCATTTAACATTATTTGTAATTTTTTCCCTCTAGAATATGGGCTTACTTTGTTTTTTATATGTTGTAGAAACATTAGGTATTTTTGGAGCAGGAGTCACGAAAAATCAGCAACGCCTTCGCTGTGACTTGAACTACAGACCTCTAGAAAACATGCCCAGCGTGCTGACAACTACACCACGAAAGGCATGCGAAGAGGGTGGGAGAAATACCTTATAACTCCCCCTTTTAAAGGACGACTGGGGATTAGAGGCCCCAATGCCAAATCCTGGTGGTGGAGAATGATCATCCACCACCCTTTTTAGTTCGGGCACCAGTGTAAAATCATTAAGTTTTTTTTATGCTGGAGAAGTGAAAAATGAGCAACGCCTTTGCCAGGACTCGAGCCATGGACCTCTGGAATACGCCCCAAGCGTGCTGACCACTACACTGCGAAGAAGGCGGGGGGATACCTTATACTGTAACTACAGTTTTTATGTGCAACTGATTTGTACAAGTTCATAGAAATTATATATATATGTATTAGAAAACTCGGCGGTCATACAAAATGACCACTGTTCTAGATATTATAAATTGTAATTAAAATGATTTGTGCAAAGGTGTTTGCTGAATCAAACTGAATTACCCAGGGTAGGCAGCGAGGATGCCCCTTTGCTTACTGCCCCACAGGGTTTCCCCCTTCTACTTGCTTAATTGCTTAAATTAGGGTGCAGTGAAGGAGACCACTGCCGGTACATTTCTTTCTTTGCTCAGCGGTTTCTTTTTGTCAAGAAAGCCGTTTTTGTGCAGCTTTAGCTCCTTTTCTCTCCTCTTCAGTGCTGTATTTTCAAGGAGGCATTCTTAAAAGAAATTATGTTAAGACGTAGTTTTTATGTAAAACAGATTATTGTCAATGCAAACAAATGTTCACCTTCCCCCTGACACGCTTTATTTGCATTCAGTTGTAAACCATTTCAAAAACAGATGATTGCTAATGCAAACAAATGGTCACGTTCCCCCTGACACGCTCAATTTGCGTTCAGCTGAAAATTCAGTTTAAAATACAATGTCGGAATGAAATCGGACAAAATTTTAAACTCTTTACGTGAAAGGATATTTAGCATAGGAGTTCGGATAACCTACCTGATGAAATGTACTACGCACAACTCATTAGTTGGTTTCGTCTTCTTTAATTTCTCAACGTTTGCAAGTTTCTAGGTAATTCATATGTAAATATAGTTAAATGCATAATAAGCAACAATTGTATGAATTAAAAATATTTAAATACCATGATAATTTAATTAAAACAATGGCAACTATTGTGATAAAATTTATTTTACAATTTGAATGCCGTGGCAACTTCACCCCATTGGCTAGTACAGTTACGCAAACAATAAACTATCGGCGACAAACAGACACTTAAGCCGCATATAATAAATATATATATATATATGTTGTTTCAAAAGAATATAGTAAAATTAAATGAAATTTGAATTTAACAAAATTTCTATTCGTAAAAAGCAAATTAAAGAAATAGGTTTAAAAGAAATTATAAAGAAATAATTTATATTGCTGCGAACTAATCTACAATATCATTTAAATTCTGAGAACATAAGTAAATCAAGTGCAAGTATCAAAATCTATTAACAAATATAAAATCTATTAAATTTTTAAAATCCTAAAAATACTTATTACTTTTGGTAAATCACATCATTTGGAATTACTTTTGGTTTTGAATTTTACCCTTGCGTACGTGAATGACGAAACACAAATTGAGTAATTGATGAGTTAGGTTTGAGGGCAACTTCCCCATGATAAGTCTGTCTTCTGACAGCTCAACAATTATTCACTTATAATTTTTAGGATTTAAAAAAATTTATTAGATTTTATATTTGTTAATAGATTTTGATACTTGCACTTGATTTACTTATGTTCTCAGAATTTAAATGATATTGTAGATTAGTTCGCAGCAATATAAATTATTTATTTATAATTTCTTTTAAACCTATTTTAATAATTAATTTTTACTTTAATTTGCTTTTTACGAATAGAAATTTTGTTAAATTCAAATATATATAATCATTTCACAACACCTGCCCGTCCCTTATTCAAATTTCATTCAGACTAAATAAATATATGTAACTTAAAATAAACATTTATTGACTTATTAATTGTAAAATATTGTAATTCGTGGTCTTTTACGCCATAGTGTCCAACGAAAAAATATCTTTCTGAGTAGTAACTACTCAAAACAAAACTGCACTCTATCCTACTAGCCCAGTCAGTCATGATATTTATCACATTTACCATTCCGAGTTGGTAATTATGCAAACAAACCGGTTAATTTGATAAATTTTCATATTTACCAAATTTAGTGGTCCTTATGCATAATTACCGCTTGTTATATATAATCACCAGCTTATTACTTTTACCGTAACACATATATGGATCTACATGTATATGTGTCTGTACACACATGCATATATACATCTATGCATGCATGAGTAGCATACATATATATATGCATGCATACATTTCTGAATATTGTCCCAATAACAGAAGATTACTGATTTGGACAATTTTCGGAATTATGTTATTTACCTAAGAAGGTAAAAAAAGTTACTGTCATATGGTCGAAATCTACATGAAACTTCAGTAGCGCTTGATATGATAGGGAAACAATTGGTGTGAAAAGAACAAAAGCGGCTTATATAAAAACAATAGGTCACGAAAAATCTAACCTCAGTATTGTGCTTTCCTGCTTAGCAAATGATACAAAATTAAAAACCCATGATTATTATTGTTATTATTAATTTTTTTAATCGATATGCTATTTCCCAGATGGTAGTGTCTTTCATGTTCACAACAAAGAATTGATGAACCAAAACAGTGTGGGTAAGAAATGTTAGGGAAATGCATCCTGTTGCCTTAAAGAAGTCAGAAAGTCTTTTAGTTTGGAACAAGAGTATAATACAGTCATAACAGCTATTCCAGGTAGATTGACCTTCAGACAGATTAGTTCAGCCTTCAGATGTTTGTATTAATAAACCATTCAAGGAAAATTTAAAATAACAGTGGAATACGTGGTTGTTAGGAGGTGAAAAAACATTTATGATAAGAGATCAAATGCATTATACCAGTCTAGAAATAGTGTGTGAGTAGATTATAAAAGGTGGAATGAAATTAATCCTGACATAATTAAAAAGTATTTAAAAAATCTAGTATATCTAACAATCTAGATGGAGCAGAAGTTGATTATTTATTTATGGATTATAGTAACAATGATGGTGAAGATAAAACAGAATTCATTGATGTGCCGAAGATATAATGGAAGATGAATGTTCTGATGTGTGTTTTCATGTTATGTGAGAATGAAAGTTTTAAAATTCCTAAGGTATGCCATTTCTTTTAAATAATAAAGGTACACTGGGGGGGGGAAATGTCTAATTTGAATTTCGTCAATCTGCCCAGTGGAATGGAAGGTATAGAATTGCCCCTCCCCCCCCTTTTTTTGTGCTGTGTACATGTAGAAATCTTATTTTTCAATCTCGTCTTTCCCTTATTTTCAAGTCTTGTCGTTTTTATATCCAGCCTATAATGTAAACCTATCAAGTTTGATCTTATTTTTTGTATTCAAAATGTGAGGTAACTGTGTAATTTATTGATTATGTAATTAAACTTTTGAATCCAATTTTACTGTAATATCTTTGTGCTCTTACTGACTTAACAGTATATCTTTGTGCTCTTTTTAATTTCAGAAATTGAATTCTACCATAATTTATGATAGAGATTTTAGCTACAATTATTTTGGATTTAAGGTAATTTTTTTAATTCTGGTTGTTTTGTTGATGATAGTCATTGATTATAAAAATCTTTTATTAATGTAAAAAGAATTGCTGTTTGTCAGTAACATTCTGTTTTCCTTGTAATCAATAAAATTGGTTCTGTAAGTTTTATTGGTTTTTAATTATTTGTTATTTGCAAGTTACTGTTTATGATGTTCTTATAAAATTTCTCTTGTTCAAAAAAATATATACTGCTTAAAATAGATTATTTATTACTGCAACTACTTTTCTATATGTTAGTGTATTCCCTTACCATGTGGTTACTCCATGAAAATCATTAATAATGCAGGGTGTATTAAAATTTTTTTTATTAATCAATTTTATTTAGGCTGTTAAAAACTCAGCTTTGCTCTAAAAACTTATCGTTTGTTTGAAAATACTTACATTTATAACTTGATATCTACAAAATTAACTTCAATTAATCTGAAGTTGCTTCCTCTAAAATAATATTTGTCCCTTCTCTCTTTGTCTCTCTTTTTTTTTAAAATTGTAATTTCAAAACATTCTTTTTATGTAATATTTCCGTGTATATAATTCAGTGGAAAGCTATTAACATATTTTGAACTGTTTACTATTTGCCCTTCTTGTGAGCAGTGTTGTGGTTTTAATTGTTATACTGTTTATAATTTAATATGAATAATGCAACAAATAAATGTTTAAAGTATTTAAATTTCTTCTTTATGTAATTGTTTGTGATTTATGTATATATTTTTTTACGTGCTTTCAAAATCTCAAGTATATACTCTGACGGGGGAAAATAATCCCAACACCAACAAAAAAAATTACTGTATAGTAATGGAATTTCGGCAGTGCATTTGTCTAGGTAATATACTTAATAGATTATTAAAGTTTCAAGATCGCAGGTTAATGCAAGCATGAGAAGAGCCATTTCAAATACGAAATGCTGCTACATTGATAACCGGTGTAAACTGCTAGAATTTTGAATGCAAGCATGCAAATTTGCATGCATTATGTCACACAGATGTCAGATGTCAATTTGTGGGATGGAGTTCCATACCTGTTGCACTTGGTCAGTCAATACAGGGATGCCTTAATGGGGGTTGTGGATGGCATTGGAATTGTTGTCCAATAATGTCCATACCTTCTCGACTGGAGACACTCTGTAGAGTAGGTTGGGTTACAACACCTTACAAGGGAGTTATTCTGTTGGAAAATACCCCTTTGAATGCTGTTCATGAATGACAGCAGAATCACTAGATTGCTATACAAATTTTCAGTCAGGATGTGTGGGATAAGGAAAGTACTCCTGCTGTCATACAAAATTGCTCCCCAGACCATAACTCCCAGTGCAGGTCCAATTTGTCTTGAATGCAGACAGGTTGGTTGCAGGCTCTCACCTGGCCTCCTTCTAACCAACACATGGCCATCACTGGCACCAAGGCAGAACCGGCTTTCATCAGAAAGTACAGCAGATCTCTGTTCTGTCTTGTAATGAGCTCTAGCTTGACACAATTGATGTCACTAATGGCTGTGGTTTGCAGTCAGAAGAATGCGCACTGTAGGGAATCTGGCTCAGAGCTGTTTTTAAAACAACTGATTTGTAACGGTTTGTTGTGTCGCTTTGGTGCCAGCTGAAGCTTGAATTTCTGCTGCAGATGCAATACGATGCACCACAGCTATATGTCAAACATGACGGTCTTCCCTCTCAGTAGTGCCATGTGGATAGAAAAAAAGTAGCACTATTACATGATCTTGTTCAAACTCACTGCGCTGTTGATAATGGTTTCTTTGTCTCTTTAAAGGCATTCTTGATTAATATCAACTCACTACCTTTAATCTCAACGATAAATAATGCTCGCGAACTTTACAGTGCATATTTAAAGCAAGCCTGATTTGCATGTTCATAGTAAATGCACCTGTGCAAAGTTTGAATAGACATAATCTTTCAGATGTATAAACACATCTACCAAATTTCATTGATCTAACACAATTCCTTGATGCATGAGTTTCCCCCACCCCCTCAGTATAATTTATAATATTCAAACAAATGAATACCAATTAATTGCTTTTTTTTTTTATTATTTAGACATTGGAGAGGTCTTATTTACTAAAAATAAATGGAAAAGGTAAGTACCTCTTTTTTTTACTTGCTTCATTGATTATTCCTTCCCTATTAATATCTGTATCTTATAAAATATAGGAGAAATAAAGCTGACAGATTTTTCATTTATTTGAGAAATCTTGATTTTATTACTGTAGTGTCACATCTGATCAATATTTTCTAGTATTTGCTCAACAGAATCAGTTGGTTTTATAAAATTTAAACTGTGGTTCTGTAATAATCTTCATGCTTCAGAAATATTTAAAAGATTTTTTTTGTACTATAATTATTATTATTATAATAAGTTATTTTGCAATGTGAATTTATTTTTAGTGTTGCACATTCTTCATTTGAGTTATATTATGACACTGCACCAAATGAAAATCTTCATTGTTGATGAATGTGAAATATTATTAATTTTGTATCATTAAGATGAAAAGTTTGGTTAATTTTTGGTGTTAAAAGACATTCTAAAAAGGTTTGCTTGTGGTTTTGAAGGAAAATAAACCTCTTACATGTCATGTCAGATTTTACATTTAGGAGAAATTTTTAAAAAAGTAGTATTCCTTTATATTATTATAAATAATAATTGTAATTAAAGTTTTCAGTTTTTTCTGTTTGTAAGTATCGACTGAATTACTAGCCATATTACAGAAGAGTTTTTAATTCGTTTAACAGATTTCAGAATGGAGATTTAGTTTGTTGGGGGGGGGAGTTGTAAATAAATTTTGAAGTTGCTTTTGTAACTTACCTCACTTGTTTCATGTAATATCAGAAGAAATCCATGAATTTTATCCTGCCAAGAAGCACAGGAATGCATCTGTCATTGGTACGGACTGTAGGTGACAGTATGGCTTTTCTGAACTCTGTCCCAGTTTTTAAGTAGAATTTCCCAAGTATGGATTTCTGGGTCTCCCATCCCTTTTCTCCTACCATGAAGCCATGCAAAACAATTTTCAGCCTGCCATGTGTTTTATGTGTTGCCATGGCACAGAGGGATGAGCTAATAAACATTCGAGACTAGAATATGGACTTTGGCCCAACGATATGGCAGCCAGCATCGTTAATTAGTATGCAAATCAAGATAGCTAAGAATTTCTTATGTAGATAAATACTGTATTTTATTTGTAAAGGCTATTTGTACATTTTTGTAGTTTATTATAACATAATTGTTTGAAAATGTCTTTTGCAATAAAGGACCTGAGAACATAAATAAAATGTGCAAAGGACAACAAAAAAATCCAATAAATTGTCAAAAATATGCAAAAGCATACAAAAAGAAGAAAAGTATCTGTAACACCTAACTGTTATGTGAGAAAGGTTTTGCCACTTTGTAATTCTGCCCACATTTCATACAAGTAACACTTTTGTGTGCAATGTGATTTGCCCTTATGTGGTGCAGTCATCACATTTTCAAAGGTCACGTTTTTGATTCATAGAGAGCAGTTCCTAGCTAGCTATTTTGATTCGTAGATAGCAACCAATTTGTGTAGTAAACTTGGTGGTGTTTTATTATTATTATTATCCATTATGAAACATGTGCTTTTGTTAAGGTATTTTGTATTACAGTTCATCAAAGTTTGTTTAGGTTAGCTTTGAAGAAAATTGTTATAATTGCGCATTTTTTTTTTTTTGGAGGGGGGCTTTGATTCATTGTGAAACGTGTGCTTTTTGTTTAGGTATTTTGTATTACAGTTCATCAAAGTTTGTTTAGGTTAACTTTGAAGAAAATTGTTATACTTCCATCAGCTTATGGTGAATAATTGATAACTGAGCTTTTCAAGTTTTATTTTATGTAGTTTGCATTTTCACGTAATTTTGATAATTGGTTGAATCTGGCAAGAGCAGCAGTGTCTGTGTATATTATTACCTTGATTATGATTTGGGACTTTGTACTTTAGCAAGTTGAAATATTAACTTGCATGCAGAAATTTCAATACATATGAAATTTCAAGTTGTAGAAAATAAGTTTACTATTCATGCAGCCTTTGTGAACAAATCCAGCATTAAAGGAGTAATGCTAATTTTTATGATTCAGTCTATATGTGTGTAAGATATCAAAATATGAAGAAAAATTTATTACCAAATTAAAATTGGAAATGTCCTAAAGTTCTAAATTTTAATTGCATGCAGCCTTTCTTCAAGGCTGCATATTGTACGATATTACATCACGCTTTCAGTACAGTAACCGCAGTGTGAAATCTTTTGCCTGATTGCTGCTCAGGATTAAAACAAAGACCATCCGAGCTCATAAATACTACTGCAGTTATTATGCATCTCTAGCAAAAATGTATTTTTGAATAATTGTCTTTGTTGAAAGTAAAAATGATGTTTGAACCATCAAACTAGTTGGGATTTTTGCTTGAGTCAGATCTACGTCACATATATATACTTAATTTTGGGCCAATAAATGATTTTTTACGCATTTTGATCATAAATGGGTTATTCCTACAATTCCAGCAATAAAACAAAATAGACATTTTGGGAATCTAATTTTATTGAGGGGGGGGAGAAAGATCTTAATGTTTATTGGAGGTTATTTTAATGGTGATTTGGCATTAATTATTTCAGTGTACCTGGAGTAATAACTTTGGTTAACTGATATCTGGTTGTAATAAAAGTTTTCTGGTAAAAAATTGTTTTTAACAAAGTTAAAAAAAGAAAAGGGGAGAAAAAACATGAAAGCAGTACCTTTATTGTAAGTAGTAATCACCACCCAAATCTATGATTTTCTGCCAATGTTTTGGTAGTTTTTCAAAGCCTTCAGCCCAGAAACTTTGTGGACACGAATCCAAAAACAGTACTCATTTCAAACATCCCTTGCAGGATGAAAGGTAGCACCAGCAAGATGTAGCTGCAGGTGTGCAAAAGGGTAGAAGTCTGAAGAGGTGATGTGATGGATGTGGCAAAAGATCTCATTCAAGTCCGTACAGAGTCCAGCCAGTGAATGCAGATACATGTGGTCTTGCATTATCTTGATGGAACATTACCTTTTTGAACCAGAACTCAGTTTGATGCTTTTCCTTGATAGCAGCATAACGCGGCCTGGCATCTTGCTGAAAACCTTACTGTCGAGAGTTTTACTTTTTTCCATATTTTCTTTGTGGATAATAACCATGGCAGTCCCTCCAAATATAATTGGAGCAGATTAGTACAGGTCTGAACACATCTGCCCTTATCTGCTTAAGTCAGCTTATGTGGCACCCAGCGATTGAACTTGTACGTCAAGTTTATGCAATGCATAGCAGAACTAATGGACATAGCACTGACATCTATCTCCTTGGCAAGCTCTTGAGTTGTTGCATAGTGAACTTCTTCCACAAGTTCTTGCAGGCAGGCCTCACCAGTAGGCCAGCCAGAACACTGCTTCTTGAATGTCATAGTCTTTGTTTTTGAACTTTCAATATCAAACCTTCACATTGTCATATGATACAACATTGGTACCTAAAGCTCTACATATGATTTCGTAACATTCTGTAGCTCACTTTTTGCAACAAACCTTGAAGTAAATGGTGGTTCTAATCCGGTAACGTGATAGTTCCATTTCAGATACTTTGTGCTTAATGATAATGATACGTGTTTTACAAATTTTGTGTTAGAGTGTTCTAAAGCAAGTCTCTTTCTTTCAAGTGCCAAAAAATCGTTTGCCAAAATATGATTAAAAACTCCAACATGAACTGTTTGCGAGATGATATTTGTGGTGGGAAACTTTCCTTAAAACCCAATATTAACTAGATATTACCTGCAATATAAATTCAAAATAATTGTTAAAATTGTAGCAACTAATGGGTCATATAGCTCCTGCTTTACCATACAACAAATCTGAGATCCTTGAACAAAATCAATTTCAGAAACTAGTCTATCATGGCTTGCAGGAATAATTGAGAGGCAGAAATGATTCACAAATTTGAATAAATGAGTAATGAATTAAAATAAAAACAAAGCAAGACAATAAGATCAGTCAATGAACAAGATTATCGCACTGTTGCAAACTACTATCTTGTCCAAACCATGAGTTATGAAAATTGTGTAGTTTCTGAAAACATATATCACATGTCATTAAATATGTAAAGCAGGAAAAAGTAACCATAAGCTATTATTTATAATGTACAGTACAAAGTCTGTAATCCGGACTCGTCGGGACCCCGGCGATTCCGGATTATAGATCATCAATTTAAATCTGGTAAGATGGCATGCAGAAATTATACAATTAAAAATATGAAACACTAATTTATGAAATA
This sequence comes from Stegodyphus mimosarum, assembly GCA_000611955.2. Taxonomy (NCBI): domain Eukaryota; kingdom Metazoa; phylum Arthropoda; class Arachnida; order Araneae; family Eresidae; genus Stegodyphus; species Stegodyphus mimosarum. Next base: position 114,155 of record KK119046.1, on the reverse strand, counting down.
AGCAATTATGATCTAAAGGTATCAAATTTTACAAAAAAAAAGCTTAATATTTATTTGTTTACTTTATTAAACCTTTCTTTCAATGTAAGTTGTTTAAGTTGCTTCGTTTTTTGTGCTAATACTTTCTCTTTAATTCTATAAACAGACATAATTTCTTGTTCAGTTACAAAGTTCCACTGTCAAGTCCTGTAATTGCTGTGTCGAGAATACCGACTAACTTGTAAATCAAAATTTTTTCGTTTTCAATAACCTCTCTGTCACTTTCTTCACTATCGGAAGTGATATTTTCTGGATCTAGAACCATATTACAGATTTCGCCGTCCGTTAATTGATTGATGATTGAGACATTGTCGTCGCAAAGAAAAAATTCTGTTATATCATCTTCATTTATTACCGCTTCTCCACATTTCTTTACATAAACCAATAACTAGAAAATTTCACCTTTAGTTTGTGATGTCCGAAAAGCTTCAAATTCATGGCTATCATCTTCATCGTCGTCACCATGAAATATGGTAGCTGGCCATAAATTATGCCAAGCAATTTTTTAACCTATCTGGAGACACATCCTCCCACGATCTTGCGATGCTCCGCACAGCAGATTTTTATACTAAAATATTTTTTAAATTCTTGAATTGTCTTGCCATTGTTCAAGAAATTTAACATAGATTTTAAAAATGCTACTTTATATTTGCATTTTAGTGCGTGCATTATTTCCATATACATAGGCTGAATGATAGACGTACAGTTTGGAGGGAAGAATAATATGGATACATTATCTTTCACTAAAACTTTAAGTGAAGTATGCGCCGAACAGTTGTCAACAGTCAGGACTATTTTTGAGTCATCAGGTAAACCAACCCAAGTCAAATGTTGCCAAGCCTCGGGTATAAAATGATTTTCAAACCAAATCATTCATAAACGCTTGTGTCATCCATGCTGTTTTATTTGCTCGATATATAACGTGGAAAAGACATTACTTCTTTAATTGCTCGAGGTCGTGCATGTTTTCCGATTACGAAAGGTTTGCACTTGTACGTTCCTGGAATATTTGCGCACGCTAAAATTGTTAGTCTCACTTTGGAATCTTTGACGTCAGTTGGAGCCTTTTCTGTAAAGGTTGCCAAGGTATTTTGCGGTACATATTGGAAGAAAAGACCAGTTTCATCAGCGTTGTAAATTTGTTCTCGAGATAATTGTTCACTAGTAATCAGTTCAATGAATTCATCTGCAAATTCTTCAGCAGCTTCAGTATCAGCTGAAGCTTTTTCACCTGAAATTTTTAATTGTCTTATACCATGGCGATTTTTAAATTTGGTTAACCAACATGTCGAATATGTGCACTCAGTGTTTAAGTTCATTTCTTCATGAAATATTTTGGCTTGAGCCATTAGCATTGGACCCATCAATGGCACGCTCTCGCTGCGACGCTATCTGACCCATTCAATCATCACTTTCTCATGATCGTCACTTTTAGCATAACGAACCCTTTTTCTGTTATTCATTGCCAGTGGAGTGTCGGATCCAAAAAGTTGGATATCAAAGTGGAGTGTCGGATATCAAAAAGTTGCTTTATCTTTCTGCTTATGTCATATACAGTTGACTTTTCAATGCCATACTCCTTGTATAATTTTGAGACGGATATACCTTTATCTATTTTTTGTTTGATGGACATTGACACATGTTTTCACTTTGTAGATCCTTTGGCAGCTCCAAAATTGGAAACTCTTTTTTGACATAATCGAAAGTTCAAGCTTAATTTTTATAAAATTGCTTTAACTGTCTGCAAAAAATAATAAGCCGAATCCAATTAGATGATTAAGGAACAGCGCAATCTGCAACATTAACTAAAATGCCTTATAATCAGTAAAGATAATTTTAGCCTACCTTATCTGTTTGAAATTCAGACCCTTCGCTATTTTTTATCCTCAAAATACGGAACCGCCAAAAATACTTTTCCAGTTTCACAGTAATTTCCTCCCTTCCCCGTTCATTAACGCAGAAAATGGTTGTGAAGATTTCGGATGTCGTCTTTCTAACAAAGATTCCATTAGGCTTTGACCCCGTTCTTTATAAAACTATTCTGAAGTTCAGATCAACAAGCCTTTCTGGCTTTGTTATGATCACGACTGAGATTTTGTTTATTTCCATTATTTTTATAGGACCATTATAATAGGTAATCTTGTCAGGCACCTAATTTTTCAGTTCTTGAATATTTTGCTTTTTTTTTTATTTACTGCATGATTTTGCCCTTTAAAGTTTGCAAATTAATTAATTTTCCTTTTTTAAATTAAACGTTAATTACTAGACATGAATATCTTTTTGATGTTTCAATAGGAGATTGAGTACCTGGTTAGATCAAATTACAATTATCAAAAATAGATGTTTTCAGATGAGACCAAGGAAACTGCTGCAGGTAGTCAAATATATTTCAATGTATAAAATCAGTAAGATGGTATCGAGAAATTATTAAGAGACATTATTATCAGCTGATCAATTACAAACATCAGTTTCACACTGATTTAGAAAATCGTGTATATGAATTCAATGAGTGCAGGTACCTTAGCGATTACAAAAGTGACATATGCTTTATTTAGTTAACAGTTATTTATCTTCGGCGTGTAAATTTTGTGCTTTAAATAAGAACACAGATTAATCAGGCATAATTATCATCATAATAAAAAATCTAAATTTGTTATTCCTGGCTTTTGAAAAAACTGTCTCTGGGCAATGATCCAGATGGTGCCGATTTTGGGAAAAAAATGTACTGTACAGAGCTATGACAGTGAATGGCTGTATTGTCTTCTGCCCCCAAACACTTGTAACTTGATAGTGCCAAAGAAGGTGTAAAGGTATATGTCAAGCCTGGCTACAATAGTCAAATTGCCGGTCACTGGTTGTGGGACTCTCTTAATAATGTTTTATTTTCAACACGAAATTTCACGTCTTGCTGGATAAGATGCATTCATTAGCCTTGTTTTTGTAAAATTTTGTGTTGGAAATTGGACAGAATATCCCTCCCCCAAATCACTATCAGAAAAGCATACAGATGCATTCATAATTGTGTGTTTTGCGTGGTTCACTTTCACAAAGCCATATTTATGTTTACACCTCCTGACGATTTTTGTAGTATATCCTGTCCTGCTTAATGGCAGTAAAGTTATAATTTAGAGCAGGGGTCGCCAAACTTTTTTGATCATCGCCCCCTATGTAATTTTTCGAAATCTCCATAGACCCCCACAAAGGTAATTTTCAGGTAATTAAAATAAAACTATATATTAGTCTAAATATTTAATAAATCAGAAACAGTAAGTAAAGTAGCTACAGATTTTTTACTTCTTAATGAAATGAGTGTGCCTGGTGTTTCTTGGCAAGGTTCGCTATATTGGGTTCGAAATTAGTCAATTTTAACCGTAAATCCCCTCGAAGCTCCACATTTAATTTATTTCTGTTTTTAGTTAAAATTGAATTAACGTGACTGAAACCGGCTTCAACCATATACGAACTTGGAAACGCCAGCATAAATGGCTGAACCATTTCGTAAAGTTTCACATATTTTTGCTTTATATTTATATTAGTCCAAAATTTATGTATTGTCAAATTTTTAATAAGCGTTTTTGCTTCAAGATCGGACAATAGTTCAGCAAGCTCATCTTGTATGTTGATGTCGACGTTATCAATTTGCGCCGAAAATGGCGCAATAATCCAATCAGGGATGTCGATGTTTTCCAAATCAACAAAGCGCAGTTTAAAATCGTCGCTTAATTTTTGAAGATGATTTGTATATATTTCCAAGTCTTCTTCTTTTATTTTTAATTGTTGCAGATTTGAAAAATACTTATAATCCTTACGTAGCAATGAAGATCTAAATAAATTTAATTTTACTTGGAAGCCTAACAGTATTGTCCGAGCTTGGATAATTGTTACATCTTTTCCTTGCAGTTTTGTTTGAACGTCATTAAATTTTCCAAATAAGTCTGCTAAATAAAAAATATGGTTCTTATTGTTTTGGAGTTCATTGCTTAGAGCAGAATTTATTTCGTTCAGAAATTCTGTCGTCACAGTATACATACGAAAACCGAAAAGGAAAAAAGGGACAGATTGTTTTCTGATTTATTATTTTATTTTCCATAAAGAATATAATATTAAGTCAATTATAAAAATATTTTAAATTTTTACGTACGCAGTTAGATATGTGTGATTTGCGTATTAAGAACTGTTTTTCTTTCGAGTCCCAATAGACCCCCAATCGACCCCTTGGGTCTGATAGACCCCTACTGTTGTTAAATAGACCCCTAGGGGTCTATATAGACCACTTTGGCGACCCCTGATTTAGAGAATGCAACTTCAGCAGACCAAAACTTTTAATCCAAAAACTGTTTTTCACTATACCCTCAATTAGCCATTCCATCTGTAGGAACCCAATGCTGACCCTCCTTAAATTAAATAAATTCTCTATACTCACTTTCAGTTTCTTCAAGCAATGCTACAATTTTGATCATTCAGAACTTGTCTGCAAATAAATTTTGTTTGTTATTGCTTGAATAACCTTATCCATTTCGAAACTTTTGGCATTGTATTTAGAACAACTAAAATATACCTCACAGGCTGCACAAAATTGCTTTGAGCCACCAGTTTGAGATCTCTGATGTCATGCGTATGACTGATACCCATTCAGAAATAATTATTCTTACTGTCAGCTGTTAATTCAACTAGTATTTGTGACATTTTGACTTACTTAATCATCAAATATGTTCTTTGGAATTACTAATTTATTCGGTGAAATTAAACCATAAATTGAAATCCCTGCAGTAAACATTAATGTTCAGTTATCAGACTATTGATTTATCTGAAAGATAGTGCTTCCAAAATCATTTTCAGTGTTCTTCTAATGAGTAATATTTTTCTGACCTGAAAGACCATTTTGAAACTCTTAAAAAACGAAGTTAAATATATTTTGTCATTTAAAACAATTTGTGCCAAGGCTTTTTTTTTAATATTATTATTGTTAAATAAAATTTATTTTAAAATAATAATTGAATTAAATGCAAAGTTTAAAATGATAATAATAGTAATAACGGTTAATTGTACTATTATGCCGTAATATTGCTATTGGAACTGAGAAATAATTTGTGTATAAGGAAGGAAAAAGCTCAAGTGTTTTGATCATAGTTCAAATTTTATATCTGGTGTACAAATGTACTATGAAAAGTTTTAAATTCGACCTGCGTGTAATGAAAATTTGTAAAATAGCTGACTGAACATCACTCAAATTTCTTCCCTCTCCTTCCCTTCTCCTTTTTGTGGGTAAATTGCATCTTATTCATATAGATTTAAAGTATTTTCCCCTCTTCTCTAAATACAGTGAAAACGTGGTGCCAAATTTAATTCGTTCCTGAAGGTCATTCGTCATCCAAAATGTTTGTGAATTGAAACTATTTGTATTCCTAGGAATTGATGTCAAACGAATGAATCCTTTATTTAAAATTTACAAATAGCACTCTGCATAGAAGTTCAGAATACAAAATGAACATGATAATAAATTTAATTGTATTGAAACTATGCAAACGAGAATAGATGCCATAAGTAGAAAGAGATATTTTTGTTTGGATGAAAAGTCTCCTTTTCTAGGTTAACTGTCTTTCTGCAACATCTTTTCTTTGTCTGTCAGCACCATTTGCCTCTGCTGGGAGTCACCCAAAAGTTGTCCATTGTTATTGCTTACATTTTAAAATGTTTTTAACCTCTTTACCATGGCATGTTACTGAAATAAAAATCCTCTGCAGATGGGCAGTCATATATGCATCAGTCTCAAATGTCACTAGCAGCCAGGTGATGCACTGGAGCAACACACTATCTCCAAGGTGAGTTGCGCTAAGCGTCATGTCGTCTCATAAGAGGATTAACTGCTGATGCATATATGTTACACCAGTCCTGAAGGGGTTAAAGGGAAACATTGCATTGTCAATGAAAATGCTTTGCTCTAGTTTGTTACTCCTTTATCAGGGTAAAATCATTATATGAAACATTGCGCTGTGTTCCATTTTGCACAAAGTTCACAGATTTAGTTTCTGTTCAGTCCTTGTTCTTTAAAGACACTTCTTCAACAAATACCTTTTGCTGATGATGCTGAGACTATCTTGAACTCATTTTTATGGTTCTCTAGTAACTTCTTCATATCTTCATTGTTAACTTCCAAGTCTATGCTTTGCCTAGAATAGTATTATAGATAACAAAACAAAAAGAAGTTGGTGTCCAAAGTCTGAGTATCTACAAAACAATCTGGTAATAATTTCTCCCAAACTAATTTAATGGTCCTATAAACTAGAGTTAAGCAGTGGAAAATGTCAGGATTGTAGTCCAGAAATTTCTGAATCTTAATCCTCTAATCAGAGACCTAAAAACTCTTGAAAACCTTGAACATAAGTATTTGTTGTCGGAGGTGTTTTTTTGTTGAGATAATTTGTTCGTGATCTAAGGTTCCAGCGTACTACTTTGGCAAGCTAATCTTCAGATAAGCAAATAATTCAAGTAGATTCACATAAAGAAGTCTTTAGTGTGGAATATTTCTTTAAAAGTTTCTGTCTTTCCTAGGAATAAGTCACATCGGTGAATATTTCAGATCATCAGGGCTGTCATATTTTAACCAAGCCATGAAGCACAAACCTCCCCCCCCTCAATTAAAAAATATTACTTTCTGCTCATCTTTTATATGTAAAATTTGATCTAGAATACTTTTTTTTACTTGTATACTTGTTTTATCATATGTTGTTCATAGTGCATGTTTTACATGTGTGCTATTATTAATCATTGTTTAAATCAATCAATTTTATTTTCTAGTTGTTGAGCGACCGCAACATATGCTTATGCGAGTTGCTGTTGGTATACATGGTGATGACATTGATGCAGCTATTGAGACATATCATTTATTGTCTGAAAAGTGGTTTACTCATGCATCTCCAACCCTCTTCAATTCTGGAACTCCAAAACCACAGTTGTCGAGGTAGAAAATTTTCATTAGAAATATCAAAATTTCTAAGATTTATCTGTAACAGTTTATTTCTATCTTCTTTATATTTTTTGTGAGTTTTTATTTACTGTCTAAGATAACTTAAATGTTGTTTCATGTTGTTATATACAATTATAGATAAATTTGATAATATTCATATTGGTGGGTTTTACTAATCTGCAACTGTCTTATAGAATGTCATAAAATGAAAAATTGAAGTAGAATATCATTTTATTTCTTTATTGATAATTAATCTTCTGAGTGGCATAACTTTTATCTGGTCGTCAAATTTGCTTTAACTTTATATGCATTAATTTATATGAAATATTTTTTCCCTGTATTCTGTAATGATTTAAGTATTTTTCTTATTAATGAAAGGCTATGGAAATAAGCAGTTGTATAAATGGAGCTTATAACTGCTGTTTAAAAACAGCTTATCATCACATCTGAGAAGCTTCGACTTTTTAATTCAACTAAAAACATAATGCCCCTGACATAGAAAATGTCACACCATTATAGAATAATTGGAAACAAAGTAGACTTTTTACATTTGGTTTGTAAACAATCAAGAAATTTTGATTTAATTTTCAAGGACGCTCCATAATAAAATACTTAAATACGCAGCACATAAATAAGATGTTGTCGCCCAGTTTTGGGTAATAGAATCTATCATTGCATCAAACCAGCTAGTGTGTGAATCATATCTTGTGATATGCACCACATAATGTTGTGACCTGATAGTTAATCTTTTTTTATGGAGGAGGTGAAGCATTCATCTGAGTGCAACAATGTCCCAGAATGCTCGATTAGTACAAGAGAAGAAAGCAGGCTAACCAATAGAGTATTTGCATGCTTTGCATTGCATTCCGAGTAAGTTAGGGCATTTTCAAAATATAAAAGTTGAGCTGCACCATGTTATCAACGTACTGGCATCCTATATATGTACCAGATGAATGGCTGTAAACTGGTATACGTATCTGCCTGATAGTCACCCCTGCATTCTGAAATGCCAATAGAAGTGAGATTTATCACTAAAAACTGCAGTATCCCATTTCACACCCTATGCAACTTTGCTGCAACACTATTGCAAACATTCATGATGATGGTTAATGGAAGCTTTCATAAAGGAACAGCTAGACACAGAACCTGTATCAACCATTTGTCATGAAACTGTGTAGGTCAAATTGGAGTTGTAAAAATATTCTGTAAACTTTGTAAAATGTCTCTGTGGACTGTGGGCTAGATATGGCATGATGTTTTATGGCACTTTGACATCTCATATCTTGCTCAAGAAGTTTTTTATAATTTACGTACAAGCTTATATATTTCAATTTACCTTTTGAAGAAAAATTCAATAAATAAGAGAAACAGACTAAGTTTTCTCTTAAAACTAGAAAGTTTCATAATTTATTTTATTTTTAATTTAAATTAAGTAAATAATAGTTATTTATTGATTAATTAAATTTGTTAGAATAATTTAAAATAAGTGTTAGCCTGAAAATTTAATACTTAGCTATCTATATTGTATAACTAACAAAAAATGTCTTGCAGGTACCAAACTTTAATTTTGAGTTTTTTCTTTGTGATGTTATTATTATTGCTTATGTATATTTTGATAAAATTTAATAAGTGAAATTTAAAATTTATGTAAAATATTTTAGAAATCTGGCCTGCCAACTGTTTACAGATTGTGTATTCAGTCCGCATGCAGTTTGAGTTTGAGACCACTACCCTATGACATTGTTACTTTTATTCTTGAACTCATTGTCATGAAATCTGATAAACACTTGTGGCACCAACCAGAGTACCTATGCATTGAGGCACAAGGAACCAGAATGGAAGCTTATCATAAAGCTCCCCATAAGCCAGCCCATTTCCTAATACTGAGTATGATGGTGTTTAAAAAGCTTCTTCATTCACTAGATTTGAAAACAGCAGTAAAAACTTGTATATTACAGTCAAGTGATACCAAAACTAAAGGTTTTGCAATGTCACATGCTAATTGTTTGATTGGCTCACAAATGAATTTATATTATTTGTATATGTGTATTCCTACAGGAAATCACCTGACAATACATTTGCTTCTTTAAAGAGTAGGGTTTTCTTTCTTTATCAGGCACCATATTGCAAAAGTCATATTTCCCAGCTAAGATTTTGCCGGTCTCGAGGTCAGTAAAGGAGTATTGTGGAAAAAGTGAATGATTATTTGCATGGCATAATTATCGCAGGTGACATTAGGAGAGTTTCTTGTTATGCAACAATAATTATCATCATCATTATTCTACAGAAAGAGGTATGGTATAAAAATTTAGATCTTCAACTTTATGCCAGTCTTGACATAACAGAACAGAAACCTAGTCAGTTACAGTGAAATATATGGCCTCTTAAAAACTGAGTTGGATGGACAAGCTTAAAAATTTCCGATGTTTGTATTACCAAAATTCAGAGTTTAACAGATATCAGATCTGTACCCATGCATGATTGGCTGTGGCTGAGAACGTTAAATCCCCAGAATTTTTGCTAGTGCTTAGAACTTAAGCTGTGACATTTTTTATATTTAAGCAGTGAAAAAAAATGAGATTTTCATTTCTTTTATATCACCAGATTTCAAGAAGAAATAATACAAATTTCTAAGCATATGATGTTCGTATTTATTTACATATTCCAGAACTGTCTTGTTCACCTTGTTCTCTTTTCCTTATCTTTCTTCTGCTGGTATCACAAGAACCAAGCAGTCATCTTTATTTTGTTACCAAGGTCCTCGACATGCTTACATTTCTTTTAATATTTTAGTGGTATTTTTCTACTTGCTTACTAACCTTAAAACCTTTAAATAGCAAGAATGACTGTTCATGTTTGAAATTGATTATTTTTGAAAAACAATAAGTAATATTTTTTTTTTTTTTTTTTGAAAAAAAAGAAGAAAAAAACTTTTGATTACTCCCAAATTTTTTTTCGTCTTAAATAAAATTGTATTACAGATCTTAAAATTTAGAACTCCCATTGTTTGACATTCCTGAATAGTAACAAAGTCATAGACAATTATTACAATTTGTGAAAATACCTGTACTATGTATAATTGTTAGAAGTTTGTCAGAAATGAGGAAATATACTGATCTGCATAAATTTTACTGAACATGGACCTAATTACTTGGAGAGTAAGAGCCAATACGTTAGACATATCTTCTAGACTACTATATGAGGAATATTAAGACTAATCAACAATTTAAAGTTTTTTTTTTTTTTTTTTTTTTTTTTGGTTTTTTTTGTCTAGAGTGCTACATATCATATTAGTGTCATTTCAGTGAACTCCAAGTTTCCACAGCTTATTAAGTCTTGTTTCTTCTGTTTTCAAACACATCGTGTCATTCCTAGGATCACTTGAGATTCCAGTTCTTGGTAGAGAACAGTGATAATATCCATAATTCTGTGCTTCTACGTATCAGTATTTGCAATGAAGCCTTTGTCTTGTCATATAATAGTGACTGTTAGATTTGCAGACTGCAAGAACAATACCAAGTTTTACTTTTTTGATTGCACACTTGTAGTTAGTTATACTTTGTAGTGGTATTCTGGCCCAAGAAGCGTTTTTCTAGTTATTTCTTAATTTATTGATGATAATCCACAGATGCAGTGTAAATATTAAATGCTAGATATCTGTTAGCTAATTATTGTCTACTAGACCATTAATGTTATGGAACATAAGATTATAACTAACATAAGATTATTAAGATAAGTTATACAACCACGGCTTGATTGGAAGAACGTGACAATAGATATGCTACATGCCTTCCTCCCTGGACTGCCCTAATTGTACATTACTTGAACATGTATGGAATATGCTAAAATGATGTATTGCAACTTCTCTACAGAATATGTTTAAACTGAAGAAAATGTTTCATTAACTGAGTTGTGTAAAGAAAATATTTAAAAATTTGTGAAAGTGTGTCTAGGATTGTAGTTGTACAGAAAGATGGATGAGTATGTTATTAGTTAGGTGTTCCTAATGCAAAACTGACTTCATATGTATTATATTTGTAACAGCATTCACACAAAATTTTCTCATTTTTTTCTGAATAAAAATTACGTATTTTTTCTGTATGTTGTAGCTGTTTTCTCTTAACAATGACTGAAGACAGTATAGAAGGCATTTATGATACTTTAAAACGTTGTGCATTAATTTCAAAATCTGCTGGAGGAATTGGATTAAATGTACATTGTATTAGGGCTACAGGCAGTTATATTGCTGGGGTAAGTATTAATTCCGTTTGTATTCTGTTCTGCCATAAATTTATGCATAACAAAATGTGTATCTAATCTTAAATCTGTAAGACCTGATTCATTACAACAAAAATATTTGCAAATGTTTATTTAGGGAAGTAAATCATATTTATGTAGAAAATGGATGAATTTAAAATATCTGCTCTAAGCATTGCCAGTAAGTTATCATTTACAATAACAATAGAATGATGTCATAAACTTGTAAAAATTCTTAAAAGCTAATTCCATGTTTTTAATTTTCTATTAAGTAATTTGGTTCTAAAATAGTCGATGTTTAATAAACAAGGAGCAGATTTAACTTGTGTGCAAAATTATTTCTCACAATACAAAAATGAGTAACATCAGTTTATAGAGGAAAGATAAAAATGTATTGCGTCCGATATTCAAGTTCTGCATCTTCCATAAACTGGAAGTCAAATTTCTGGATATATTCATAAAATGTCTTGCATGGCAATTTTTCATTTTTGGCTTATAAAGTGATGTATGACAGGTTTTAGTGTTCTAAAGATACCTTGAACTTGCCAAAAATGAACTCTGATAATTTCTAATAGATATTATTTTCGGTAAACTTTATCACCATAAATTACCATATTATGAAAAAGGATACATAAATTAGATAAACAGAATTTTTTAATTAAATTAAAATACATTTATTTATACAAAACCTTCAAATCTGATTCATCAGGGTCAACTTCATCATTCTGTTCTAAATCACTTCTTTCAACATCTCTATCTTCACTTTCATTTTCTATTTCTGATTTAATGAAGGCTGATACGATTGTATCAGCTCGGACCGATTGCTATGCTTTATTGACCCATAAGGCAGCCTTCTCATGCAAAGCTTTTCTCATTCATCTGGAATTTTTGAAGGAATGGAGTCTGTTTTGCATCCATTCCTGCCACTGTTTTCGTAGTTCATGCTTGAAAATTTTACTGATATTGAGATCCAGCGGCTGTAAAATTTTTTGGAAGCCCACCTGGTATAACTGAGACATCAGCGCTAAGTGTTTTTGCTTCGGACCTTACCATATCTTATGAATGGGATCGCATTGAATCCAGAATGATGACAGGGTTCGTACGGTCCTTAAGAGTCCTTGTCCTTAGGTTTTCTGGAATCGATTTTTGGTCCTTAAAAGTCCTTAATTTCGGCCAAAATCGGCAGAGGGTCCTTAATTTTAATCATTCGAAATTTTTGTCTGTTTTTAAGACTGCCGTTTTGAGTGTGAATTAGCATTTTGGAGAAATATTTTTGGCGATTAACTGACAAGTATGGTTATCTTTTGAATGGGTTATAATTTGTTCCCATTACTGATATAAATGGTGGAATACTTGAGTTTCAGAGTGAGTGCAACATAAGCATTTCGAAATTATTTCATTTTTTTAATGAAGATCTTTTAAACAACTTTACACTTTTGGGGATGAGAATTCTTTTATTAAACAGTTTTAAATTTGGCGACTGATCAACATTTTGGCGATTTTAAGATCAGTTTATATAGAAAATTTTTAACTTCGAGATTTGGGAATTTTTAGACGATTTTTTTAAAGCATTGTAAAGTTGATGTATTTCGTTAAAATAATGATAATATATTGAAATTATATGTAAAAAATAACATTAAAATAAAACATTTAAAATTTTTTCTATCATATTATAAAGTTTCAGTTTGGCCACTTATTATACAATATTTTGAATCTGAAAAATAAACAAGGTGTAATGCTACAAAGCACAATTTACGAAACAGTTGTTAGCAAAAGGAAAATAGCTACCTAATTAATTAAAAATGTCTTTTTAAATTTTTTCATGGTAAGAGTTTTCCCATGTGTCTGAAATATTCAGAATTCTCATAATATGCGTCAGTTTTCTCTATAAAATTAAATTTACACTTTTTCCCTCTGTTTTTTTTTTTTTTAAATATTTCTGCCTTTTTGCTGTTACAGAATTGGCAGGGGTAATTTTTCTGTAAGGATTTTAGACATTGCAGAGTTACAAAGTTTAGAAACATTTGAAAGAAAGATTTACAGACCCATGTTTCTAAGGTTCCAATTTATTATATTAATTTCTAGAAAAAGAAGACAAAATAAAAAAAAATGTCTCCATGGTGTTAACACATAATGGATGTATTTTACAGAAAGTTTGCAATGAATTTCTTACTTTTTGGAGAACGTCTGGAATAACAATGAAAACATAATATTTGAATGTTTTACTTCTGATATTAGAATCTTTTCCTTAACATGTTTATCTTCCCTTTATTTTCTCTACTTTTCACTAGACACAAGCATGGAAAACACCAAAAATGCTTCTAATCTTATCACATGGATAGGTATTATAGAAAGGAATTTTTTTATTAATAAAGAAATTGAAAACTGACAATTTAAAAGATTCATCTAATATGTCTTAATGCATCACACACAGGGCTGGTGGTAGGCATTCTGCCACCTGATGCAATCTCTATGGATCCTAAATTCTGCTGCCTAGTGCCTTTCTAAATTCTGCTTCCAGTACTTGCTCTAAATTCTTAAAGTTTTGCAATTTTTAGAATTTTGTTGCTTAAAAAAATTCTACCACACCAGCTCTGTAACTGGCTCTTGCTGTTCTGAATGTTCATATTTCTAAAGACATAAAATTGGCAGCTTTTTCTATACATTCTAAATGCATTTAGTTTTTTTAGGATAACAGAATTCTTTAATTAATTCCAAAGATTCTAAAAGGAAAAGGAAACGTGTTGAAGAAAAAAACTGAATAGATATAGAGAAAGAAAAGTATTCTTCAAAGATATGTACAATAATTATTATGTAAATTACCCAGTTGTTTATAATTTCCTATTTCTATTTTCTCACCAGAATGCAAATCACATAGACAGTTTTTAAACTGAGATTTTTGGAATGTAAGGCACAGTGTGTTTCTGACCACCTGGCTGCGTTAGTTCTTGTCAGCTCTGATAATATGTAGTTATTCATCATTGCATTATCGCTTGCGACATTTGAATTTGTTATGACGATAGAGTTACTGAGTCAGCTTCAATTAAAATAAAATTGTATAGTCTTTGACCACTAGGCCACATTTTTAGTTTGAGTTTGACTCTTCTTGTTTAATTACATCACCACGAGCTGTAATTGATTTTGTTAGAATAAAAACATATCTTTATGTTCTAAGCCCTTTTTAAATAAGAGGCTTATTTAAACCGTTGTCTGACCTTTGTAGTTACTTTTAGACATAGCAATAAATTTGCTTCACGTCTGTCGGGGACTATTTAATTTATTAACCAGATCAAGTAAACTCTCATAGGTACATTGTGGAGAGGTTGACAAGTTAGGAGATAACGCATGCAAAAACTAGTGAGAACATTGGTTTGCGTATTGAGACAAATTTCTAATTGTTAGAAAATATGCTTAAAGAGAAGGAAATCAATATAAATTAGCCAAAATGTCTGGAAAAGCTTCAAATTAAAAAGTCGCATATTGTGTAATGTGTTGTTGCTACAAAATGTGACTGCTTTTAGCTTTTAATGTGTAATTATCCTAATCTCGTTTAAGACACAATGTCATAAATTGCATGTATTTTAAACTGTAAAATTTTTTTAGATTGTGATTTTAATAGAGCTTTTCTTACAAATGTTAAAAAATAAATAAAATTTAATAGTGGCCATGTAAATCCATCATGACTAAGGATCTACCTACCTAATTTAATTATTTATAACTAACTGCTTACCCTTAAAAATTATCTCTGCATATTAAAGCGAGTTATTGCCTTTCATTAATTTTTACCGTGGTCATAAGATAAAACACAAAAAATGTAGAAATGCAGGTAAAACTTATTCTTTGCATCTAATGAGACTTAAACAACTTATCGTCTCTACTGCTTTAGCGGCTTATTGCAACCTTAAAGTTTATTAACTGGGTTACAAACCTTGGAACTCTACACGAAGCTATGGGCTTTGTCTAACTGCATCAGATAAAGCCCAACTAACTTTCAAAACTTGCCAACTGTGCTTACATCAGGCCTTTCAAGGTTTACTCTGATCAGCAGGTCTCTCTCGAGGCAAACAGCAGCAGCGACAACAGCCAGTCTTTTGTTCCGAGTAATGCTGATTATGATTTCATTTCTCATATTAACCTATGCCACTTGACATAAAATCTACCTGCTATGTACTAAACCTCTAGACTAAGCAACTATGGGACAAAATGAGACATTAAAAAAAATCAACATAAAGCTAACTGTTAGTAAAACATAAATAAAATGCCACTTATCTTCTTTCAACTTGTAAGGATTTTAAGTTTTACTAACCTTTATTTTGTTTTAAACCTTTACTATCTTCTCTTAGTTTCCATTTCCGGCCAGAATAAGCGCGAATAGATTTAGTCTATGCAAATGAGATTGCAAACTGTAGAAGTATTTAAGACATGGCTTTTAGCCAAGAGAGAAGTGAAAGATAGCTTTCTCGCGGCCTTTACCACGCGTGTAATTTTCGTTGTCTGCCTTTAAAGCCAGAACTTAGTTCTTGTTGATACTTCTTTGCATTCTGCTCACTACATACGTAGTAGTAAACGGCCAATGTTCACGTTACTATTCTCTGTAAAGCATCTTAGTTCTTATTTAATTAATTTAGTTTATTTTCTTATTTCCTACGTTTTAGATCAAAAGTATTGGTCTTTGTATCCCAAAGCGCGGGAGCGCCTGAACTCTGTGAGAATAAAGGTTAAAATTTAACCCTCCTTATATTTGTTTTATTTTTTACACACGCACGAACATAGCTTTGAGTAAGCTCCCTGTTCTTATTAAGGACTCCAGTTATGTTTGCAAAATCAACTAGAAGGAACAGTAGTCCTGACAAACTATGTCCAACTATTATAAGAGCAAAATATTTAATGCTAATTCTCAAACTTATTAATAATTATTTTAATCAAGTTATTTTTAATAATAATCCATCCTACTTATGGATCTATTTGTTTTTAGGATGGTATTACAAAAGTGAATTTCAGGTATAGATAAGGTTTTTAATTGAATTTATTCAGTTCCCATTTGCTCATAGGTCCTTAATTTTTTTCATTAGTGGTCCTTAAAAGTCCTTAAAAGTACTTAATTTCTCTGTGCAGAAAAGGGTACGAACCCTGGATGAGTCCTCTGGGTTGGAAAAAAGCATCTTTCCTTTTTCGATAAATTTCTGTTAGCCCAAACATCATTTCATTGCACATCTATCCTTTTTCGTTGGTGCAAATAATAATTCCTTTATGGAAGTTTCTTTTCATAATTATTTTTCTTTTGAAAATTTCCAAAGGGCTTAATTTCTCTCTGTTGGTGACACAACAAAAAACACAAGTAAAAGAAGTCTTTTCATTCCCTGTTGTTAACACTGAAATAGTTTTTTCACCTATTGAATGAACAGTTCAACTCGAGGAACAGTCAAAAGTAACGGGCACTTCGTCCATATTAATTATTTGACATCTTTTCAAATTTTCTTTCTTTAATTTTCTTAGATGTGTACTTCAAAAAAGCTATCTTTTTTTTTCAAGCCAGTCCATGGGAAGCTTTTGTCCAACTGTTGTTTTGGTCCTGAAAGATAATTTCTTTCACTTCATGAACCTGAAACACCAATTAGGTCCTCCAGCAAATTTTTATTGCCCATTTGTCAGGTAATTAATTACTTTTGCTTGAAGGCAAATTCTAACTGTTGATACTGATAATCCGTTTTCTCTCTGCTCTGTTGTCCATTTCTCTAAATTGTCTTCCAAAACAGGCCAGGCTATGATGCCAGTTCGACGAGATCTTTTATTCTTAGGCTTTTATTCTCTAATTATTCTTGTTTGGACTTCCACCGCCAAATGCATTGCTCGTCAACTTCAAATTCTTTGGCTGCAGGACGATTTCCAATATCGATTGCTATCTTGACTGCCGAGAGCTTAAAAGCAGCTGTATAACTTTTTCTTTGAGCCATAACAATATTTGTTAAATCGCAAATGCTAAAGTAAACAAAAAGCAAGCTACGAAGCAGTAAAAACGTGTAAGAATGAACACAGTACTTGGTACAGGGCTGCCACGCTACCTGGAAAACCGGGAGAACCGGAAAAAGTCACGGAATTCGAAAATTGACCGGAAAAGTCGGGGAATTTCATACAGCGATCCCCCCAAAAAACGCAAGTTTTGTGCCAATGTTAGAAGCAATCCCTTTCTTCACGTGCATTAGCGCCATACGGGCAGCTGACACAGAGCCAATTTTCGCAGCTCCAATCAGATTGTCTTTTAGAAAGGAAAAACAAGTTTCCAGTAGCTTTGGTTTCCAGTAAACTCAAGAATCGAGAGACTCACATTTGCATATGGAGTGCATGTTGAACTAAAGAAAATATGTATTCTTGTATAAAACAAAATCGGTTTAATCATAGTATAGAGTACTATGATTAAACCGATTTTGTTTTATACAAGAATCGGTTTAATCAATCATAGTATAGAGTACCATGGAGGTTAGAATAGCCTCCATGTATTCTACTATTCTAACCTCCATGTATGATAACACAGGATTTGGTGACATGATGATGAGCAGTAAACAGGTCATTTTGGTGTTGGCAACAATTTTCAAAATCAGGCCGTAGCGTATAGTAGGATTTCACTGCAAAATCTTTTAAACTTTTTATTATTATTTCCTTTTTAATAAATGCTTTATTTGCATATGGCAGTGTAAAATTTTAAAAAAAATAGTAATTAGTCATCTAGGTTAACTATTTAATATAATTATATTCGGCAAAATATCGTTGATTGTTGTAATTCAGTTTTTAATTATTTTCATGTTATTCATATCATTTAATGTTGCTTCTTCCCTCTAAATTTATTTATTATTAGTAAATAATATTTTTAAATTTCAGGAAAATTTTTCTGGCATAATCCTGAAGCTGATTCTAGCAGTATGATGACATAACGAAATTTAATGCACATATTTTTTGCTTACGTATGCTGCTAAATAAATATAAAATTCCTAAATTTATTTTTAAAAAAATATCATTAAATAGATTTCTTCAATTTAGCTGCAAAATGTCTTCAAAAAAAGACATTTTTTAATTCAGATTGGACAGGGGCTAATCTCAATCTTCAGTGAAGAAAACAACTATTATAGTTAAAATAGTAATGCTTTTTGGATTATAAGTCATGTAATTGGCAAATTTTTATGTTTTCAAGTGGTACCATAATTAATTTACCGCTTAGCACAGCAAAAGTGCATTACACGGATAGACTAGAATTTTCTTAAAACATACCTGGAAAAATCAGGGAATTTCATTCTCCTGTTTGAGTGGCAACCCTGTTGCAAGTAAACGTAGCAGTTTCCGTTAAAAAAAAAAAGTCATAGGAAAATGCGGGCAAAGCCATGGATTTAAGCAGAAAGCAGTCTTTACCCAGAGCACCACATACCTGGGTTAGGCGAGTTTGAACTTATTGTGCTGTCTTAGCGCAAACTGAGGTAAAAAAATTGCGGCAAATTCTAACTTGACCGTTTCTCTTATGCATAACTTATGAACGAGTCAAGTTTTAAGGACAGGAGGAAATAAAATTCCCTCAAATATACCACAGACGTAAATTTTCAACTTTTAAACATGTATAGGCCACGGTTTATCTACCCGAAATTACGGTAATATGGTGCAATTTATTGTTCTTTGCAGGCTGTTATCATTAACTATCTTATCAAAATTAGAATTTGAATTTTTGATTGTGTCAAAACAGGTATAATGTTGAAATAATAAATGTGCTTGAGTCATCAAAAATTATTTAATAGGTTTTTTTCAGACCCTGCATAGTATCTACAGTAAAGTGATTTAACCAGTGGTTCAAAAGTGTATCAAGCTGCATGTTAACCTATATTGGTTTAGCTTTCAGCAAATAAATTAAATCATTTTTTACTGGTGCAAAATTGAAATTGTGCTTCAAGTGTGGTTGTGAGTTTTTTTTTTTTTTTTTTTTTTTTCCCCCGTAATCACAAATTGATATTTTTATCACTTAATGGGATATTAAACTTCCAGTTTTAATTCAAAATATCTTCATAGTAACGAACTGTGTAATTTCAGTGAAATAACTTCAAAATGAAGTCTTGAAATTTGTTATGATCATTTACAATAATTAATGGATGGATTCACAATTTTTATAATACTGGGTAGAAAATTTCAAAAGGCCTTCCGTTAACAAGTATCATTATGAAGATATGAAATTATGACAATTTCGCTTCCAAATTTGATTTTTTTTCTTTCAGTCTGCTTTCTTTTTATTTAAAAGTTTTTTCTTTAAATTATTATTATCTAGGTAATGCAAAATTCTGTTTTTCTAAATTTATAAACCATAATGTGAGCATACAATTTATTCTTCTTAACTTGCATTTTAATTTTTGTATATTTCTTTGCACTGCCAAGTATGTAATGTTAATACACTCACTTCCAAAAGTTAAGCACGGAGAGGAAAATGCTAATTTCCAGAAGCCAGTCAGAATTGAAGAGGATGCAATTCGCTGCAGAGGTAGATGGAAGTATGCAAATATGTTAACAGCCAGTCATGTTTTCATGTCAAGAAATATGCCAGAAAGGCAGTCTTATAAGAAGCCAGCATTATTAAGGGTTACAGAAATTGATTGTAAGTGCTGGTAGAAGGTGTTTAAAACTTTCGTACAATTTCTTTTCAAGACATACATGTTTCTATGACTTCCAGAAAACGAATGGAAGATTCTGGGCGCTGGTGTGCATTGAAACAGGACAGTCAATCACAGATAGTGCTCTTTTCTTCAGCGTTCATCATTCTGTAATTTCACATTTATGGAAACAATTCCAAACCACACAGACAGTTGTCCGAATGCCCGTAGCCGGTCACCCAAGGATTACAACCCCCATGGAAGATCAATATATTGCTATTGTAGCCAAGCGGAATCGCAAAGCGACCTCCACACTTGTGACAGCTATGGTTACGGCATCCATTGGTTAGGCGATATCTGCAGCTACTGTACGCCGAAGATTACATATGAGTGGACTGTACGCTTGGGTACCTCGAGTTTATGTTCCTCTATCCGTCCAATCAAGAGGGGCACGATTACAGTGGTGCTTGGAATGTGTCTGACTGGGCCATTGTCATGTTTACTGATGAGTCAAGATTTGCTCTGGAGCCAAATGTCAAGCATATAAGGATATGGCGTGAACAACGAATACGCAATCAGTCCCAAAACATTACCGAACATCATACATTCCGAGACGGAAGCATTATGGTGTGGGCAGGAATTCATTAGGATACCGCACCGACCTGCACATCTTTATACAGGGTTCTTTGACATCTGTCCGGTATCAAGATGAAGTCCTAGAACCCATTGTGAGATTGTAATCTGCAGCAGTTGGCCCTACTTTTGTTTTAATGGACGATAACGCACGTCCCCATAGAGCTGACATCGTCGATGACTACCTGGAGAGTGAAGGGATTGCGCGTATGGCATGGCCAGCATATTCGCCCGACCTTAATCCCATTGAAAATCCTTGGTATGCTCTCGCCCGTGCTGTATCTTCACGTTTCCCACTTCCAGCCACTCTTATTGAGCTGGAAACTGCTTTACAAGGAGAATGGTGATTGCTTAATTCTGCGGTGGTTGACCACCTAATTGAAAGCATGGTCACAAGGTGTAAACTTTGTATACAGATGAGGGGGGGATCACTTGCTGTTTATTTTCACTTTATGCATAATTCTGTTTATGTCTCCAGTGTGTCATTATCTGATAACTTACAAAAATTTAATATTGTTTTCATTTCTGTATATAATTATTGATTTTGTTTTATGCATAAATATATATGCTATTTTCCTGACGAATTTTTGTTGATCAAAGCAGTATTTGTGGATTTTTTTGCATTTTACATCTTTGTGCTTAACTTTTGGAAGTGAGAGTATATATATATATTAATATATAAAAACTATGATTTTTTTATACAAAGCTAAAAGTCACTTATATAAGGACAGAAGTCTTTATGTTGACTGTTTTTAAGTGTCCCACAGCCATCCGTAAGTACTTAGTCATTTGCTTGTAGGGTGTTCAGAAAAGAGCAGGAAAAGAATTGGGAGAAAAGCAAATGACTTCAGAAAATTATAAAAATAAAAATTATGGTGAATTTTTATATAATAAGGAACATAAAGGGGAACAGTTAAAACAACTTTTAAGTCTTCCAGCACCTGAGGAAATTAAGATTTGTTAACATGTGGCATCCAAATGAAGCAGTTGTTTCTAAATCATTGTTTTTACCATTATCTTCAATGGGCAATGCCATTAATCATTTTTAAAAAGTGTTAAACAAATAACAGATTGTTATCGTTGAATAGATTTGTTTGTTTAAATGTTGTTCTTTGTTGTAAATGGTTTTTCTCTAAATAGATTAAAAGAAATAATTAATGAATTGAATGAAATATAAAGCACTTAAAAAATATTTTAATCAGACTTCTTGCCAAAGCATGTAAAACCAAAGATTTGATAAGTAAAACTAATTTCTGCATAAAGGCACGCCGTAAATTTAGGTATGACTGCATACGCACATACTTTAATTTGAAAAAAAAATTGATTGCCTTTTGTTTTTGCCATTTATTTGTATTTCTGGTTAGTAGGATTGAACATTTTAAGATAATTTATATATTAAGTTTAATTGTGCATCTATTGGCTCAGAAACAGGTTTTATCTTTTGCATCTCTTAGTGTACAAACCTCCTGAAAGTGCTGTCTTGTGAAATGTAAAGCCTTCTCAATTCTGTTGTATTTGATTGTTTTTACAGTTATTTTGTACAGTGTTTTTGCATTATTTGTGCTTTTTTAAATTACTGAATTGAGTTTAATATTCGAATTTCATTATACATTTGTATAATCTCTTTTAAACAAAGTTTTTTGCCCCCTAGACAAATGGTTCTTCAAATGGAATTGTGCCTATGTTGAGAGTGTATAACAATACAGCACGTTATGTGGATCAAGGTGGAAATAAGGTACAATTTCTATTTTTGGTGTACAGTAGGCACTATTTAATGTGATCACGTTTGTCTACAGCTATTTTGATAGCATTAGTGAAATGAGAACATTTAATGATGAGAAAAAATTCCCTTCAAAATATCAATGTAATTTAAATAAATATAACTAGAAACATCAATAAATGCTTTCAGAGCATTTTAATTTTAAAATGTGAAAGTTTGTTTATGAACTGTTCATTACGCTTCTGGAAATTATTTGACCAATGCTGTATCTTTAAACTTTATACCCAGAAGGCATCCCTCATTCATTGCAAGAGTATGTAAAATTTAAAATTAGGCAAAAATGGAACCTTAGTTTGGCATATATGTTTTCAAAGAAGAGGGAAAGAAAAGTTCTATAGAATGTCCCCCCTTTTGAAGAACAAGGAACTGGCCAACCCACTCTCATAATAGGTTGATCTAACGTACAACGTAGACTGCTTTTTTGCCTGGTTTTAAATAGTTGACTAAAATCAAAAGCAAACTGTTTGGTGACTAAATCCTTTACTTGGCCACATCTTTGTCATTTAGTAATTTTTATAATCTATTTTGACCTTATTTGGAAACATTATTTCAGTTTAAAAAATTTGTTCCATAATTCTTTGATGATGTTAACATTATTGTTGATCTCAATAGGTGCTGTATTTTTCATGTTTTCTTACATAAATGGGTGGGACTTCAGTAATTTGATGACGATATGCAAATATGATCACATTAAGCACTTGTCTAATGTAAAAGTTTTTTTCTTTTTTTTTTCCCTTCTTTTTGCTTGTTTGAGTATTTCTTTACAGCAGTCTTAAATTCTTTGGAACATGTAGGATCTCTGAAAAAAAATTTATTTGTCACAAATAAATAAATCTGTTTTGTGTTACATTTTGTAATATTTTATTCATTCTCTGAATTCCATGAGACTTTAGAAATTAAATTTTGAATTGTTTGTAGATTTTAGTATTGAAATGTAAATTAGGTATTTTTCTGTTAATGTGCCAGTTAGTGCTAAACATTAAGCCTTGGCATGAAATCGAAGTAAAACTAGATCGTAGCAAATCTTCATGACAGGAATGACCAATTCGGAATAATATATTTAAAAAAAAAAAGATTTTTTTGGATTAATTTCAGGTATATGGTAAGCATAAAAGACAAATATTATTGAAAACATTTGTCTTTCCATTCTATAAGTTAGGAGTCTGGATGGTGATGACGAGTAATGTAAAGGTGTTTTCCTTTATGGATGGAATATGGATCCTAACATTTTAAACATGTATAATTTTTATGTTGTTTGTTTTGTTTAAAGTTCCATAAATTATGGACATGTGAGAAACACAATCGTCTAACTTTAAGATAACTGTACAGATTGTTGTCTAACTTTAAGATAACTGTACAGATTGTTATATCAGGTTTTTCATACCTTTGGAGGTTCGCTATAACAGTATAAAATAATATAAGTGTGTAAGAAATTGGGCAGGACCAAAAGGTTCATTCATTATAGGGGAGTTGGCAGTATGTGTTGTGCATGCATTCAAAAACTGAGTGATGGTAAACATAAGAGAAATAAAATTTTGTAGGTAGTATCATTGGTCCTTTGGAAGTGTGACTCAATCCTTTTGCTTTACTTCCCATTAGCCGTCTTTTTCTCTCATGGCGTGAATGGATGTCTCAGTAGCTTTGCAGAATTCTCTATGTTGACCCCCCGCAGGGGAGATCATACATGATAGCGTACTTGCTTCAACAAGAAATAAAAATCAGGCATAGATTGGGTGATTCATCAGTACCAGAGGAAACATCTTTAATAAACTGGTGCCATTTTTGGCTTTTGCTACTGACATTGACATTATTGCTAGAACATCAGCAGCACTAAAGTAGGCTTTTATATCTCTAGAAGGAGGCTTTCAGAATGGGCCTGAGAATTAATGAAAGTAAAACAAAATGTATGCCATGCAATAAAACAGATTTCAAGGACACTCACTTAGAAATTAGAGAATATAAATTTGAAACTGTTGACAGCTTCATATATTTATACTCTGAAATTAACAACAGAAACAGTATTACTGCAGAAATACAAAAGAGAATCACTGCAGCCAATACATACTTCAGTGGAATACGAAAATATATGAAATCAAGTGTAATTCAAAGGAAGAAAGAGGATTTTACTGTATAAGACCAGTTTTCACGTATGCACATGAAACTTGGACCATGACACACACAAATGAGGACATGTTAGGCATTTTTGAAAGGAAGATTGTAAGAAGTATTTGGGGGGGGGGTAAAAAAACAGAAGATTAAATTTGGAGCTGTATTATCACTCAGATAATGAACCTGATATCATTAATTTCATTAAATACGAATGAATAAAATGGGCAGGCCACGTTATCAGAATGTATGAAGACCATGTAACAAAAAGTCTCCAACGCCAGAACAACAGGCACACAGAAAAAATGCAGACCAAATTTACAGTGGTTAGACTGCCTAGAAAATGGCCTGCTAGTCTTAAAAACCAAAAACTGGAATACGCTAGCAGGTAGAAGATTGGCTTGGAGAACGCTTCTTGAGAAGGCCAGGGCCCACCCATTGTCAGCCCATTGAGGAAAAAAGGAAGGTTAGGTGATTAAGGGTTCATAGGCAAAAATTTAACGTATAAAATTTTATTTACCTAAAGCTTACTATTACAGAGCTACAGTAAATTTGAAAGTTTGTCACATTTTGTGTGTTTCAATAAATAAGTTCGTATTTTACTACTCAATTAAAATCAAATATCTGAGAAAAATTTATGTATATTCAGGTGAGAAAAAAGTTTAGCAAATATGCATGCTGTCAAAAAAAGATGTAAAATGTTCATA
Organism: Stegodyphus mimosarum; assembly: GCA_000611955.2. Classification (NCBI taxonomy): domain Eukaryota; kingdom Metazoa; phylum Arthropoda; class Arachnida; order Araneae; family Eresidae; genus Stegodyphus; species Stegodyphus mimosarum. The sequence goes on along the minus strand of KK119046.1, from coordinate 89,048 downwards.
AAATGCTGAAAATTTTATTTAAGAAGTATAGTTTACAAAAGAATACTTGAGTAATTTTCACTGCTTTTTGATTGTCTGCATTTCCAGTTTCAACATTCAATATAATTCCTCTATTTTTTACCAAATTTTTAAGTAGTCGTGCAACAATAGCCAAACCATGCATATACATATTTCAAATATTTTCTAGTAGATGCTGATAAGCACACTTTATATTTAAGTGTCATTTTGCTGAACAGCATCTTCTGGCTGAAAAATGTAAATGTTACCCCAGTAAATTTCTGTTATTCCATCAAAAACTTTTTGTTTCAAATGCTTATTTTTATTATTACTTATGAACAGGACTGTAAACATAAGCTATAAAGGTAGCCAAACTTTTTTTTTCCCCTCTAATTAACAAAGCTGGCAACTTTTCCTAGGAGTTTGGAATATAATAAAGTAGTAGTTTTCTTCATGATGAATATCAAACTTCAACTTAAAATGTTAACTGCTGATCACATACTGGTGCATGATTTGACATTATTCTTGATAAAGAGCCAATCATCTGCTGGCATGGGAAAAGCTATGCCTCGTTGTTTTCTCTCCAGTTCAATTGGCGTTAAATTTTGAATGTTGTATGCCGGTAAGGGCATGGAGTGAAGGTTAGAACTTGTAAACGTGTATGGTTTTGAATTAAAGCAAAATTTTGTTTCGTGTACAAGTAATTCATGAATAACATTCTGAAATATATAGTTTGTAATTTTACTTAGCAAAAATGCGTATTATTATATATATATTTCTTATTTTGATTCATTTTTAAATGCCATGCAAAATTTTGATTCGTGCAAAGGTACCACATGAATAACAGTCTGAAAGATATGGGTTGTGATACAATTTTATACAACAAAAATGCATATTCTTACATATATTTCTCATTTTGATTCATTTTTAAATTCCACGTGCTGGCATGCGATTCACACTACAGTCATAAAATTCAATGATTAAAGGCTTAGCAATCAGTGTTCTACACATAATTAGCTTTTATTACTTCTTTTAAATAATATTTCAATTAACAAATATGTGAGGCACGGCCACTGTCTATGGAGAGCGAGGGTGCCAATACCAGCAAATGCGGATAACATGGGAAAAAAGAAAATCTTAAGAACAGATTTGTGAGATATATGAAAGATAATAGTTCTGTTGTATTACTGTAAATAAAAATATTTAAAAAGTGCAAAAGAACCTGCAATCATCGATCACAACAACTTGGTGTCAGAAGTAGGATAGAAAATTGGTTTCATAAGGTTAAATTATCCTTACCTTTGAATCTGTTTGTAATGTGTATAAGAATTTCTAAAGGCAAGAATTTTACATTCTTTATGTTAAAATGGATAAAATATAAGCACTTACTGAAAAGTGCGGAGCTTTCAGAACATCAAGAATTAGCATTGTATACAAAGTAGTAATATTGATCTATAAAAATTTGCTAGAAAATTCTGTAGCATTATTAATTGAAAAAAACTGTATAACTTAAGATGAAGAAATTGTGTATTTGATAAATGATGAAAAGAAACATGAAATTTAAATTGAAAGTTCTATGAATTATAATAAAATAATTTTATGTAAATCTAGAATAAATAGATATTTAAAATCTAGTTTGGAACAACTTAAAACAAACTCAGATATTAGGTCAACTGGGTATAAGAGTAAAAAATCTTCAAGCTCGCCTTCCTAAATTAAAGGTTTCTGAATTTTATGGTGACGTTAGTCAGTGAATAAGCTTTTGGAATTCATTCAAAATCATGATACCTGAAAATATTGTCCTTTCAAAAGTAGAAAAGTTTCATTACTTAAATGGAACTGCCACCGATGTTATAGAAGATTTTTCAGTATCTGAAGGAAATTATGATGCAGCAGTACAAAATTTAAATACTAGGTTTGGAAGACGTGATGTTGTTATAAATGCACATATGCAAAAACTCCTAAATCTCTGTCCTGTTTACTGATCATGTGATGTTTTAAAATTAAGAAAATTATATGACATTATGGAAATACAGTTTCGGAGGGGTTTGTTTTTCTTCCCCTCAAATATTAATCTCGAAACTTATATGTTGATTCCAGTTTTATTTTAGAGTAATTCCAGGAGAATTAAGGATTTGAATATAGTCATATGAATTATGAGGAGACATGTTTTGATATAAATAAATTTCTAGAATTCCTCAAAAAAGCGTTACAAGCTCAAAATAGAACAAATGAATTTAATGCAGATAACGGATTGATTATACAATGTCAAAAGTTTTGGTTTAGCACCATTACGATCAGATGTAGATCGTTATCAGCAGCGATGCAAGTATAGGCAACTGACTGGAGAAAAGCCTTACACTGTATCATCAGTGTCTAAAGCATATTTATTTTGTGAATCACTAATCCATGATGCAGAAAATTGTTCAAATGTTGACATATGCTTGGGGGAAAAGGAGGGGAAAAAAACTAAAAGAACAGGGCCAATGTTACAAATACTTTGACAAGAGTCATATGGCAAAGGATTGCAGAATAAAAATTTGTTGGGAATTATGCAGTAAATTTCACCATACCTTTCTGCAATTCAAAAAAGCCAGATCTGGAAATCAATAAACAATGTAGTAAAACAGAAAATCATTTATTTACAGCAAAGATATCAAATGATGTTTTAATGAGTTAGTTTTTGAAGGTTAAGTCTAACAAAAGTAACAGCCATTTGGTTCTTTAATTATGTTACAAATAGAATATGGTAATAAACTGTTAAATGCTGTCTTTGATACTGCCACTCAGATCATTATTATAAAGAATACTGCTGTAGAGTATTGTTAAAAAAAATCATGTGGAAGTGTAATATTAAAATCTGCTTTGGGACAGAAAAATGTAAATTTATTGAGGAGTTCACAACCAAATACAGTGTATGCATCTATTACAGTCGTTTGTGCTGCAGCTGATAATCTATTACATGATTTACTATTAATAATGAACTAATTTCATCTAAAGGTAATTTTGAAAGTTGTGTTAATATTCTGAATGTTGATGGAATACAACAGTCACGTGAAGATATGTCAATTAGTTCTGATGAAGAGATAATGGTTGATGCAAGTTCATCAGAAAACTGAGAAAGAAGAGGTAGATGAAGAAGCTGATTATTTAAAATGGTTGAAAGGCCAAAAGGATTACCAAAAAGTGTTAGGAAAGATTTTTTGGGAGAGGGGAGTTTTGGAATGATTTCCTATCTCATCCAAACCTGAATAAGAATGGGAAATTTTTGAGAGATTTTGTTTTAGATACAAAGTATAAAGAAAAAGATAAAAATTGTGAAATTCCTGCTTATGAAGAAGTTGCAGTGCTGAGTGATGATGAAAAAAATATGCAAAAAACAGATATTGTTTGAACATAAGGTATAATTTTCAATTTGAAGAGCCGGATCAGAATTCATTAAATAATATCCAAGAGCAATTGGAGATTCTCTCTGACATGTTGATAATAAAAGAAAGAAGAAGCATAATGAATACACTGAAAGAAAAAAGATGAGAGAGAAAGAGCTAGAGAAGAATTTAAATGTTTGAAAGTTTTAAAAAGAAAAGAACTTGAAGAAATTTTTTTAAAGTTGGAAGAAGTGTCTGGACAAAATGATATTGAAAGTGATTTTCATTCTGAAAAACGCAATCAGAAAATGAAAGCGCTTTAACCCTCCGAGTATTCCAGGTTTAACCCTGAAATTTCAAAATTCCTCAGAATATCATGAATAAATTGTATTTAAAAAATTATTCTTTCACTTTGTACCTTGATTCCTGCCCTTCCAATATCCGTCCAAACTGAAATCGGGTATATCAAATGCTGGCAGAAATTTTCATGTGTAATGAATAAGAATACGGAATTTTCCATCCATAATGCTGAGAGGGTTAATGATGGTTATTATGCTATTCAAGAGAGTCCAAAATTTCCACTTAGTAGTGAAAATTAGGGGCCATTGGACTGGACCAAGCAAAAGTGATGAGTGTGGTGAAGAACAGCTTGATGAAAGTGCTTCTGAAAAATTAGATGTTGAAGTTATAAATTCTAAATCAGAGTTTGAAAAAGAAATGATTAAGTAAACTTATACAGGAAGAAAAAGATTTGAAAGAAATCCATATATGCTAAAGTAATTTCTAAGCCTAAACCAGTTTTTAATCTAGATGCCAAAACATTTGGATGAGTATTGTGGATTAGATTATGAAGATAGAACGGATGATATGCCATTCAGATATAGAAAGGTTGTGCCAATGACTTTAGATTGACGATGAAATTCTTGCAGCTGATGACAGAATTAAATCTTATGTTTTAAATATCTGTGTTTGTATTAATATAATATTAATGTTTTTAGATATTGTTATTTTAGTTGATTTCAAGTAAGTTTTTCTTTCTTTCTTTCTCTCTCTCTCTCTTTTTTTTTTAAATCACATTGTTTGAGCACCCACTTCAGTGGGGAGTTGTGAGGCACTGGCATCCTCTTTACAGAGTGAGGATGTCAATGCTAGCAAAATATTGAGAAAAACAGCAAAGTAAGAAAGGAAAAAAGAAAATCTTAAGTTTAGATTTATGAGGCATATGAAAGATATAGTTATGTTGTATTACTATGAATAAAAACATTTAAAAAGTACAAGTTTATTTGATTTTTGATGCCAAATAATGGATAAGAAGAACCTACAGTCATCAGTCACGACAAAGTAATTTGACATATGGAAACGATGTAGTTATATGTCAGGGCAATAACTATCAACACAACCTCACATGACCGCTAGCTGAAATATTAAAACATTCCATTTGTATGTATGATTTTATCTGAAACTAAAACAGGTATAATAAAATGCAGTTGGTTATTTCTGAAGTCTTATGTTGTGAGTTATCTCACTTGTCTGACTTTGACACCACCAAGGATGACCACTGACCTATCTTTTCCTCTAAACGCCCTCAATGTTTAGTTTCATTGACTTTTCCTCGAAAAGTCTTTCACTCACCCTGGCAGATACTATTGTGTACTTTCTTGATTCTTCCAAGGAAAGTGTTAGCAGATTATATAGTATTTATTTAAATTTCTATAGTTTTTTTACAGTCATGTTAGTTATTACATAAGTCAAATATTTTACACTGTACATTTTTCCATTGTATACTATTTGTACATAATTACATAGTATATAAATCCATGTTACATAAGTTGGAAGTAATTATGATGCACAATTATATGTCCGTGGTACATATTGTACAACATACATTTTTATAATACTTATGGAGTCTGTAAATATCTTAAGTTCTGTGATTGCCATCAATTGTTTTCATTGCATTATGGGTTTTATTTATATGTAAAAGTGTAAATTTGTCCAATCTGAGGTAGATTTCATGGTTACTGGAGCAATTTTGCATAATGTTATAAGAACATTCTTGTAAATGCATTTTTGTGTAGCATCATAGGTATTGTTTTAACATAGTGTATACAGTTTTTCATGATGCATGCATTTTTATGTATTGCATATATGGTTATTACTTACAAAGTTATGCCTGATATACTTGTTACACAGAACTTATTTATGCCAAGTCCAGATTGCTGCATAATTCCAAGGTACATTGTTTTTTAATACAGATTCAATATATTATCACTACTGTTAATTGAACCTTAAATACTATATTTGAGTCATATAAATTAATTGAATAAGTAGGACATTGCACATTAAAAAAAATTACAAGATATAGCCCAAAAGTAATAAATATTAAATTATAGAAAATATTATTTGAAACTTAAGTAAATTACATTATGCATACTGTGTTTAGACATATTTGCATAAAATGTATACCATCTCTATACTATATTCATCATTTACAATTTTATATGCTACTGCAAAACCATTATCATTTCTGTAACCACAAACTTTATTATGGTAAGGAGTGCAGGATTGCACCCAAGGCCAGTTTAGGGATCCTGTAAGATCTGCATTTGTAGGGGACCATGTGTGAAGTTTGTGCATTTGCTGCAAATACTTGTCAAATTGCATTGCGACTTTGCGTTGTGGGGGCCATACATGAACTTTTTTTTTATATATATATATAAAGCATTTGCTGCAAATGCTTGTCAAATTGCATTGCGAGTGTGCGGGAGAAATGAAAGGTGAATGACAGTGGACTAAAATTAACCTTATCGCTTGCAGAATATCATATATGATACAGCTCAGTTTCCCTCCATAGGCCCACCATATCAAATGTGATATGGAAGCAAAGAGTCACTAATGGTCACCATATATTTGATGCTTTGAAATGGAACGCTTTATTTCAAAATAAGCATTGATATTTAAATTCTAAAGGTTCGCCCCCCCCACCTTCATTATAGTACAGAAGTAATTTAAGTATGGAATGTAATCATTATTGCTAATGTTGTAATTTAATTTATTCTGAATTTTATTTTTAAGAATTAGGATTTTCTGTTGATGTAATAAGAAATAATATTTAAATAACGTATGGAAGAATCCAAATATTTAGATAATTAGGCGTAATTGCAAAATGCACTTGGGCACATAGTGATATTTAGCATTCCAAGGTTGGTTGAACTTCATTCTCACGATACCGGGAGCTAAGAGGTTAATAAAAATAAGTGTAATTTCTTACTAAAACATTAGATTTCTATGTTAATTCTCGAACTCAAAACTGTTAATTAGCTAGGCCATGACAACTTGGTATTCGCAATTTCCTGTTGGGTAAAGACATGAAGGTATGAATAGATTTCCATTCTAAGTGAATAGGCATCCAGGGACAATTGTTGTCCTTTTTTCTGGTCTGGAATGCATTAATACTTAATCACCCCCCCCCCTTGTGTGTGTGTGTCTTAGAATATGAGTTTCGGCTTATTGCCAAAGCCGTAGGGGGTTATTAGGTGTCTTATCTCATTCCTGATAAAGAAGCCATTATGGAAAGGGGGGAAATTGTTTCCACTTTTCGGGAAAAAATTATCTGTTTGTCTTGTGATTTAATTGATTTCACATGTATGTGTCTTATTGCCAGAAGTGATTAAAAAAGTGGAGTCTCTTCAAAACCAATGAATTCTATGTTCTAAGTTGATGATTGACATGAGTTGCAATATTATAACATCAGGAATTTTACACTTAATGGTAAGGAATTTTATATTTGATTAATTAAACTAAAAAAACTAAACTCAATGGCCCAACAAACCTAGCCTTTTTCAATATTTTGATTCTATGACTTAAATTATGCCAAACTAGCAAGTTTTAAAAAATTAGCTCCTCAGCTTAGTTAAATTAGGTATAAACTAAACTCAGTGGCGCAACGGACTTAGTGGCCATGGCCTGTAATGCCTTTTTTCTGCTTTATTGACCTTTTGGGCCCCAGAGTGCATCAGCATATGCCCTGGACAAGTGGTAGGCTTGTCTCAGGGGATATGTCGGTTTGATATAGGAAAATTACTTTCAGTATGGTGTATGATTTCCCCTAGAAGCAATACAACATATATAATGATGTGCGATACTGTCAATTACGCAGTCTATCAGTTCCACAGGAAGTGAGAGCCATTGCTCTTGCAAAGCTGTTGCAAGCATGACAAAGGTCTGAAGATGAGGATTGACAGCAGCTGTGTCTTCCTAAAACATCCCAAACATGCTCGATATGATTCAGGTTTTTTGATCGTGCTGGTCACTCCATGTGCTGAATTGTTTGCTGCTGAAGGTAATCATCCATGTGTAGTGTAGTGTTGTCATCCTGTAGTAGGAAATTATCACCTGTTGCCCAGGCATACAGGTGCATGTAATCTCTGTAGGCCTGAGCTTTCACGGTTCCATATGGGAAAGCATGGAGGGCTGTGCATCCAAAGAGATACCACCCCAAATACAAGCAGTGCTGCTTCGTGATGTTTGTTGGGTAGTAAAGTGTATCAGGTTCTCTCCAAATCAAATAACACCTACTATCACTTTGTAGCTAAACCTGGAGACTCATCCATAAAAAGAACAGCCTTCCAGTGGACATGTTGACATGCCCACCTCAAACATTTCCTTCTATGATGTGGCGTGAGCGGCATGCAAATGGCTGTTTGCCTCGCATACAGACCTCCTTTGTGAAGCCTATGCACAGCTGACATTGACACCAGCCATCCAGTAGCTGCAGTAAGGGAAGCTCTGAGTTGAGTCAAAGCTGAGCTTCTATTTCTTCGTGTGCATAACAACAATTATTGGTGATTGGCACTCATCATTGCATTTGGCCATCTTTGGTTGAACCTTTTGGAGGCCAAATCTATGGTTAGAAATTGTTGCCAAAGTCTATGAACCACAGAACTAACATTCAGCCATTTCTGTCTGACTTTGTCCTGCCTCTAGTCTCCCGATAGCTCTCCACTGCTGCAGTTCTTTGGGCAAATGATGCCTGGAGCTCATTTCTGTAAATTAGCCATCCTAGATTTATTTCACTTTCTCCCCGAAATTTGTAGACTTGCTCTAAAACATGTGATTTTATGCTCTTCTTATATCATATATTTCAACTGCTGCTGTGCCGATTTGCATACTGCAGTTTTATTCAGCAATTCTTATTTGACAACATATTCAAATTTTATATGGATTGGCTCATTTTTTAACTAGTTGTCACCATTTTTTGTGATTTTTCCGTAATTTTTGGAAGCCATTGTATGTTGAGAACAAACATTGATGCATTTACTTATTTTTTGCTGAAATCAAATCCAGGATGTAAGTGTAAATTTTCAATGCAGTCCATTAATTTCTCAGGCATTGGATGTTATGCTAGTACTAGTCTATAAATTAAATTAACTTGTCAGGACTGAGTGTTCGGTGCATATTCTTGGCAAACATCTTCGTAACAGCTTTGTCCTGATCTGGAACAGGGAGCTGAATGCAGCTATGTTCTGTGATTGAGTTGGAGAATAACTGCACTTGAAAGGGATTTAAAATCCTCTTTTATTAAATCAATATTATTTACAACCACTTCCCAACTCGGGAGGGATACAAAAAGTAAAAGACCACACTTGGGTCTAAAATGAACAATCAGGTAAATTTAGAACTAGAGCTAAATAGAAATTAAATTAATCTTTGCTCACAGAGCTATGCACGAGGTTGGCCTCTAACTAAATGGTGCGTAGCAAGATTTACTAATACTAACACTTTTAATAAGCAATCACGTAACAAGCACTATGGCTTAGAATTTAACTGCTAGCTGGTCAGGCGAACGTCGAATAGAGTGACCGTAATCTGAGACTAAAAGCTCTCTCACACTGAGAGGTTTCTACCTCTGGTTTAAATAGTCATTGGCTCCACTTCAAATTAGCATAAACTGAAAACGCACGCTTCTTCTAACAGGAAGTTGAATATGAGAAGAGATAGAAAGATTTAAATTAAAATAAAACTTTGTTAGTTTAACTAAAACCTTACAAACTAAACCTGCATACTAATTTCAATCTCATTTGATTTAATTTGGTCTTGTCTCCACTAATCAGTAAGTACAGATGCCCACCCAAAAAGGAGGAAGGAATTACAACAATTCTGTAAAATTAAAAGTAAGAAAATGCAAATTTTAATCAATGAAGGCTTCTTTTTTGCTCATGGTGCTTTTTATCTATTAATTTTATCTGCCACATTAGATAGTGTCAATATTACCTTATTAACAAATTCAAAACATGGTAAAATAAAAAGCATTAACCAAAAGTAGTTTTAGCATGTAATAATCTTTTGTAAAAACTGTATTTTTAATAAATTTACTTATGATGTTTCCCAAATGCATACTTTTAAAATTGCAATATAAGATTTTATAATTATTTTTTTTGTAAATATTTGAATAGTTCATATTTTTTATTTCAGTAAGTCATGGTATATTATTTGCATTATTTCTTTTTGTGTTCTCCTACTGTGCTGTCTGACTACTGCTAATCAATAACAAAACACAAAATACAGTTTTATACGTGTTCTATATCAATCTAAAGTTTCTTTCCTTCATTTTATATTTTATACATTTCTTAATCCTGTGTTTTATATGGCATATATCCCCCCCTGAATACAGAGCCCAGTAAGATAATGAATTATTTTATTACTCAGTATTTGCTTTTGTGGTGTAACTGGTAGCACATCCAACTAGCATTGGAATATTCATGGTTTGAATCTCACATAATTGACTTTTTGCGATTCCTGCTTCAAAGAAACATGGCTGAAGAGAAAAGGGTTTCCTGATCTGTCCTTTCCCATTTCATCTTGTGGTCAAAATTGTGCCAAATTATCCGTAGTAGAAGAGTAGAAACTCTCATCCCCTTCATCAGTAGACCCTCAGTAACAGAATCTTTCCTCATTCATCTGCTGCTAGCCCTCATCGATAGCCCTGACTGACAAACAGAATTTTCCCATAGTCATTCTTTTTCAAAAAATTGTTTGTCAATGTTTCAATTGTTTTCAAAAAATTGAGTCATTTGTTGGTAACATTGCATGATAAATGCCCACTAGGCTTGTTTAACTTAGCAATGTACTAATAGTTCTGAAGTAATTTTAGAATGAACTGCAAGCATGAAATTAAATTCTGTTTTCAGTGTCATGTGATTGGTCTAAATTTGTCTTTTGATATTTACATGCATGTTTGTTTAAAACATGATCATAAATTTAATAAAACCTGAATTTATTGAAACTAAGCATGGACATTTGGTGCTGATTTCAGTGGTAGATCTTAAACATTAAACAGGGGAAAAAAAGAGAGAGAGAATAAATACTGAATTTTCAAGAAGCTTTACTAACACACTCTGAAGATGAGGTGGTGCAAGAAAAAAGCATAACTGCATTCATGTCCAACCAAGATGGAGCTAAAGAAATTTATTATAAAATGGTGAAAAGGGGGAGTTTATGACAGACTTAACTCCAATTTGGCAAATTTTTTAAGTTTGCCTTTTTACAAATACTGGATCTGGAATAGATTTCAGTACAGAAATTCATAAATTTGAGTTTTAAATTGTGTTCTTGTCTTTCAGGAACTTAAATGTGGGCTATAAGAAACATTAAAAATATATATGTATAACACACTTTTGTTCATAAATGTGCATCACATTAAACTGTCTTTAAAGATGATGAACAGCTGCACATATAATAGACTTCTAATAAAATTTTATAATTATGTGGGTCATAAATTCAGAGTTCTGCATTTTCCGATTTTGAGTGTATTTAATATTGAATTCATCATTCATAAATAGTATTATATATAATAATAAAAAGTATTAATTTTTGGAACATTAGTTTTTTGATAAGCCATGGGAATATTATATGAAAAAAACAATTAAACTTATATAAAATCTGATTGGAAGAAAAATTTCAATTAGATTGCTCTTAAATCTCTCTTAGAATAAACAGTAATTTTTTAATTTATTAAAATTACTCAAACTGACCCTGACTACACCTGTCATTGGCATGTACTTTGGGTGGCAGTACAACTTGGTTCTGTTGTGTCCCAGTTTTAAATGAAATTTCACTGGAAAAGGATCAAAGGATCTTTCAACTCTATTTTGCACCACCAAACCACTTAAGAGGACTTTTTGCTGCACTGTCTATTTCAAGTAGCCATATGTTGCAAGGACATCCAAGACTTCTTTGGGATTTGAATATAAACCCAATGTTACAGAAAAGAGCAACACTGTCTGCTGTACTAAGGAGGATGGCTCCTTGACTTTCTTCATTCTTAATTATAGTATAAAGCAACCTCTTGCTGTTAGCTAGAAATTCAAGTAATTTTAATTTTATTTAAAATGTTATCATTCTTTGATATATCATCATTTATTAGCTGCTTTAATTTTAGAACTTGTTTTTAACTGGAAAATTAAACTAAATATATGTCTTTAAAAAAAGGTGCTGATAAAAGTTTAACCTAATTAGCTTAAAGTGGTTTGTATATTTTTCTTTTATTACTAAATAACTGAAATATGTCTTTTTAATGTTTTTTAGAGACCTGGAGCTTTTGCAATTTATTTAGAGCCTTGGCATGCAGACATATTTGACTTTTTAGATTTAAAGAAGAATACTGGCAAAGAAGAGCAGAGGGCCAGAGATCTGTTTTATGCATTGTGGATTCCAGATTTATTTATGAAACGAGTAGAAAAGGACGAAATGTGGAGTTTAATGTGTCCAAATGAATCACCAGGACTTCATGAATGCTGGGGGGAGGAATTTGAAGAATTGTATGAGAGGTAGTTTGTGCTTCCTATATGTAAAGATCTTTTAAAATGTTTAATTAAAAATTACTGTAACTGGAAGTATAGTTTTATAAAGTTTGAACTTTACTGGGTGTCAAAAACACTCATGCATTTGTTTACTGAAGTAATTATGTAATTCTGCATAATAGTAGTGTTTGGTACTGCTAACTAAGTTACACAGTTGTTAATTTTGGTATAAAAATGTTTATAATGGGCCGTTAGGATGTTATAGTTTCAGCACTGAAACTAGAACTTTGATCAACTTTTAATTTTTTCATCTTTTTAGGTATGAAAAAGAAGGCAGGTTCAGAAAACAAGTTAAAGCGCAATCATTATGGTATGCAATTATTGAATCTCAGATTGAAACAGGAACCCCATATATGTTGTATAAAGATGCTTGTAATCGAAAATCAAATCAAAAGAATTTAGGAACCATACAGTGCAGTAATCTATGCACTGAAATTGTTGAGTACAGCTCTCATGATGAGGTTAGTATTGATTTTTGTATTAAATTTATAGTTGGGAATAGAATATTTCTGATATTAATAATTATTTAACCTATCTTAAATGCTGTAAAAGATTATTCCTGCAATGTCCAAAATTATCAATTCTTAGCCCCCTTTTTTAATGGATTCAATATTGGAAAAACTAGGTTGTTTGTTTTTTGTAAACTGTGCATTTTACCAAATATTTTCATCTGTTAAGAGCCTAAAAATTATTTTCAAGGCAGTTCTACTGGTGGATGTGCAGTTTGTTTAGATTAAAACTTTAATTCATTTTTTGCAAAAGAGTTCTTCATTTCTTGAATAAATGTTTGCCATTTATCCCTTTTTCTCTCTACTATGTTTTTTCTTAGACTGTCATTATTTTCCTTATATATAAATTAGTTTTAAAATAGTAATTTTGTTTTTAGTAAATCTCGATTAAATAATTCTTAAAGTATCATTTTGTTACTTATTTATGCTCAAGAAATCTAAATTTAATGAAAGAATTAAGACAGGAAAATCTAAGCAAAACTAAGTAAGATATAACCTACAATCTGGATTATTCTCTAATCAGGGTTGCCACGCTACCTGGAAAACTGGACAAAGTCAGGGAATTTCATACAGCGATCCCCCCAAAAAAAAACGAGTTTTGCGCCAACGTTGTAAGCGATCACTTTCTTGGTACATGTTAGCGTCACTCGGGCAGCTAGCATAGAGCCAATTCTTGCAGCTCCAAACAGATTGTCTGTTAGAAAGGCAAAGCAAGTTTCCATCAACTTTGGTTCCCAGTAACCTCGAGAATCGAAAGACGCGCATGTGCAGTGTATGTTGAAATAAAGAAAATACGTATTCTTGTATCAAACAAATTGGTTTAATTCTAGTATAGCGGTACCATGGAGGTTAAAATAGCCTCCATATACAGTACACACGGGATTTGGCGACATTGTGATGAGCAGTAAGCAGCCATTTTGATGTTGGCGGCAATTTTATAAATTGTGCCAGGGCCATAGCGTATACTACGAATTTACCGCAAAATCTTTTAAACTTAATATAGCATTTTTATATATATATATATGCCTTATTTGTCATTTTGTAGTAAAATAAAAAAGTTTTAATCAGTCATCTAGGCTAACCATTTAATATAACTATATTTTCCAAAATATCATTGATTATTGTAATTCAGTTTCAGTGTAGTGAAGATAAACTTTTAAACGCAGAAAAGGAAATAAAATGTAGTTTATTCCTATCTAAAAATATCGCTCTTTTTGAAGTTATGTGTTCCTTATTTATAATTAATTTATTAGTGTTTTAACAAAAATTACTAGAATCTACTTTTATCTTTTTGATTTTGCATTAGATTATCTTCATATTATTTCAATCTTAATTAAATTAAAAATTCAATGAAGATTCATTCAGTATCGCTAGTTATCTGTACACTCTTGCATGTTCACGTATCCTAACAAATTACCAGAGAAACGGCATCTTAAAGAATTTAATGTGCTAATACATTAAAAAAATTGTGCACTTTTTAAGTTATGCTATTATAATCATCAATAATTCAGTAATCCTTTTACGCATAGGTACACTATGCACCAAAAAAAAAAAAGAGAGAGAGAGAGAGCGAGATGGTTCTATATCTCCCATTCTACAAGGCCGATTGACTAAATTCAACTTGCGTTTTTCTTCAAAAAAATTTTTTGTATTATAACCTATAAAATTTTTAACATGGTCTTAAAGTATATGTATTTCTACTTTAAGATCATGTTAAAAAATTAGCTTTATTCCAAATTTGCACCTGCAAAAAAATTAGTTTTTTATTCAATATTTCCTAAGATATACGTGAATTTACATACTGGTGCGTTTTGAAATTTGGCATATTTGTTATAAGCGATAATGATGCCAAATGTGGTTTGCACACTTTGTTAAAATTATCTGAAAGTAATGAATGTGACCTTTTTTTTTTTTTGCTCGTGTGCAATGAAAAAAATTAAAGGAAAATACGTTGCCATAAATTAAGAAGTTCGCCAAGTGTATTGTTCTTGGCGTAAACTGGAAAAATAATGCGCCAATGTAAATATTTAAACTTTGTAAATTTCACATCAAATTTTACAAAATTTAATATTTAGGTCTAATTTGAGTCGTAGAATCGAAATATGGAAAGAAATTGGCATATCTTTTCAGAAAAAAATCAATTTTGCGTCAAAATACCTACATTAGAACAATGCTATATATAAATCTAACATATATCCAAAGTCGTGCTTTCGAGACATGAGAAAGGAAATTTGAATTTTGACAGTTGGCCCAGTAGAATGGGAGATATAGAACTGCCCCAACCCCCCTTTTTTTTGTGCAGTGTAATAACCTGTAAAGCTGAATAATTTAATATACAGCTAAATTAACCTGTACTTTTATTCATTTTACTGTATCATTTTATGCAAAATTTTGAAATTTTATATATATAAATTTTGAAATTTTTTTATATATATATATATATATATTATTTTGTGGCAATGACTCTATTTCATATTTTATGTGTTCTTTGCTTTAGGTTGCTGTGTGCAATCTGGCATCTATTGCTCTCAACAGATATGTCAAGGATCAAGAGTTTGATTTTGCAAAACTGAAGCAAGTCACGAAAGTTATAACAAAAAATTTAAACAAAATAATAGATATCAATTATTATCCTATCCCTGAGGTACTTTCTTTGTCTGTGTTTTGTATTTCAGTACTTTAAATGATTGTAGATAAGAGAAATTAAATCTGTGGTTTAATTTTTTATTTATACTTCATAAAAGGTAATATATAGCTGTTTAGAAATAGTTGTTTTTCATCACTTGTTTATAGATTTTAAAATATGGTGTGAGCATGCAGTTGACTTATGCTTTTACAAACATATAATTTACAAGTTTGCCACTGAAATGCTTATGAATTTTTAGTGGTATTTGCATTTATAAACTTTTTTAAAGGGATCCCCCTTAAAAAAAATCCTTTGTAGTCTATTGAATTGCGAAAAGAAAATAAGTGGAGATGAAAACATAATATATTTTTAATAAATGAAAAAGTTACAAATGTGAGAATTCTCATATTTTTTAGGCATTTCTGTTATTACGGAAATAATACAAAAATCAATTTCATGAATGTAAGGTTGAAAAGTGCTGTATATTACCTGTGTAAGGGAAAAAAAATTTAAGAACACTTAAGAAGGAATGTAACTATAATTTTTATTTTTGCTGTATAATTTGCATTTTTAAACAATATGTATTATATATATATATATATATATATCAATCCAATTAATATTCTGTTTTGTAACCTCTGACTCATATTGCTTGCTATTTTTGCTATAGCATTAATTTAAAAAAGGTTTTAATAATGTCTTGAAGAATAACAGTCTAACTATAGTAATTGTTGGAGGAGTGTCATAATGCATCCTTCTTTATTTGACCATATCTAACATAAATCCGAAGGAGAATAAATTGGGATCAAATGGTAGGAATGGGACATTATTAATTCTGAAGATAGAGGGCTCACATCGTTGTTTCAGTTTGAGGAGCATCACTACCTTATTAGAAAGTTACTATGAGGAAGCATTACAAGTGCATATGTATAACTGGTAGTAAAATGAAAGTGACATAATGTGCATTCATTAAAATGGCTTAAACTGTCAAGAGGTGATCTGCTGTATCCTAATACAGGAATACTCTTTTTTGCTGTGATATGCCAGGTGCAGTCTTCTTCACATCTTTTACTCCATCAGTGGCAGAGATATGTGAGCATTATTTCCATCTGAACAAAATTAATCAGAGAAGATATATGCTTCTCAGTCTGTCATTAAGACAACCGGTACTCCATTATAATCTAGCAATAACTTACTAAGATATCAAAAATAGCCAAAAAATTTTTTGCTGCAGTTGTAATCAAAAGCATAATAAACTGTGGCATATTGTAACAGAGGACATTGATAAATGCCCACTGTTACTGTTTGCCACTGTTGAGCCGTAGAAATTCTAATCAGCTTTTAATCCTATTTCAATTTTTTCTGCATATGACAGCCAAAACTTCTGGTCTTGCACCTTCTTTGAGCGAATCTCTGCATACTGTTTTAACTACAGAAACACTTCGCCCACCTGCTTGACAATATTACAGAAAGAAGCATTCAGTTCCGTCAAATTTGCTGATACACTTATAGGATTGTTTTACACAATATGAAGCATCCATTTTGATGGCTGTGAAAGCTCTAAAATGTTTATCTAACCATGGTATGTTTGTAAAAGAATTGAGCTTGTAATTCATACGGTTGTTTTTGTTGAGCTGTCATTTGTATAACTTCGGAATAGGGACTAAAATACCAAGTCTTTATTTTGTATCCTGAAATTGTGAATGTCGTAGTTATATTTATAATTACTGTTCTCTTCCTCTCTCCTCTTTCTACTTTTTTAAAATATATATGTGTATATTACACATTTCATAAGCAGAATAAGAAGCTCAAGTTGGATAAAACACATTTATGGTGCGTGTAATGGACAAGGATATGTTTTAGTGATGTCTGTAAGAATAACTGCATCTTGAAATATATTCAAGTATTTAAGGCATTATTAAAAATATTAATAATATATTAAAAATGCATAAACCCTTGTATAAAGTACCGGGGGCATTTTGGCATTTAAATCAAGAAAATACCTCTTTCTCATGGCAGTTTTCAGAAATTTGGTCTTTCTTAGTGAAAGCCTGTTGCGGTGAGAGGGTTAATAGCAAAATTCAAGATAATTTAATCCATATCTTATATCAAAACTTCATTCTACTAATAACTAATAAAAAAAAGTACCACAATTTTGGGTAGATAAGCCAGCCTGTCATACATGTCACAAACATTAGCTTTAAAAAAATAAATAAATAAAAAATAAAGCCACTTGTGCTGCAGCAACAAATTCAGAAACATCTCACTTAATATGAATTTATTTAGTAATTATATTCCATACTGATGTATTCATCATTGATAACATTTTATAACATCTATGAAATAACTATAAACAGTTATATATAAATAAAGTAAGCAAACATTTTATCTTGAACTTGAAGTCAAGCTCTTCTGATTTTCAATAGATGTTATTTTTACTGAGTTGGTAATTTTTTTTTATTGGCATAAATTACCATACTATGAAAAAGAATGTATGTAAATTAGATAATCAACCGAAATTTTATAATTAAAATAAACTTATTTATTTATACAAAAGACTCAGAATTAAAATAAACTTAACAAATGACCATCAAGGTCACTTACATTACTTACGCTGTCCTAAATCACTTCTTTCAACATCACTATCTTCTTTTTGAATGATTTTTGATTTAACAAAGGCTGATATGATCATATCTGATGATATCGATATTTATCGACCCACAAAACAACCTCCAAATATGAAGCTTTTCTCATAGATCTAGGATTTGTGAAGGAATAGAGTCAGTCCCCTTCACATCCATTTCTCAGACTGCTTCCATATTTCGGGCTTAACAATTCCATTAATGTTCAGATACAGAGACTAAATTTTCTGTTACCTGTTATCACTGAGTCATTAGTGCTAGGTTTTATTTCTTCAAATTTTTACCAAATCCACTAAATGGGGTCACACTGAATCCATAAGTCCCGAAGGTTGGGAAAAAGCACCTTTCCTTTTTTGATAAATTTCTGTCAGCCAAAACAACAGCACTTATACATCCATCCTTTATCATTGGCACAAATAATGACCTCATTATGGACATTTCCTTTTGAAAATTACCAAAAGCATTAACTTTTCTTCTTTGTAGGCCCAATGGAGACCTCATCCATATTAATTATTTGCCCTCTATTCAAATCTTGTTCTTTAATTTTCTTCTGTGTGTGCTCCAAAAAAAGCTATATTTTTCCAAAGCCAATCCACATGAAGCTTCTGACTAGCTGTTATTTTGGTCCTGATGGATAATTTCTTTTGTTTCATGAACCATAAAGCAATTAGTTCCTAACAAAGCTCTTAGTGCTCATTTATTGAACGATTGCTTTTGCTCAAAGCTAACTGTCAGCTAACTGCTGACACTGACAATCCCTTTTCTGTCTGCTCTATTATCCACTTGTCTTCCAAAACAGGCCAGTCTTTGATGCCAGTTTTATCAGGCCTTCTAGCCTTTGTCATTTTCTCCATTTATTTATTTATTTATTTATTTTTTGTACTTCTATGTCCAAATACATCTCTTGTCAACTTGAAATTCTGTAGCTGCAGCCCAATTTCTGCCGCTTTCTTTAAAAGTAGCTGTATATATAACTTTTCTTCAAGCAGAAGGCATAATAAAAATAATTTTAAAAATTCAACAAGTGCAAATGATAAAGCAGCACAAATAAGTAATAAGCTAGTCACACAGCAGTGAGACACATGCTATTATGAATATAGAACTCAGCAAAATAAAAGTTCCTCTGGGCATTAAAAAAAGAAAAGATGGTTATCAGAAAAGGCACACAAAACTACAGGGTTTAGCAGAAAGAACATGAATCCTGGTGTCTTTACACCAAGTGCACCTTACCGTCAGTGCTGTAGTGTTAAGTTTCAGCCACCAGGGGTGTAGGCCAAAATTGCTGCCCTTCTACCAGCAAATAAACGAATAATTAATCTTAATTGACCATTAATGATTGTATTTACACTACTAACTAGGGTTTCCAAAATTATGCATATGTAAATTACATAACTATTAACTAAATGTAATTACATAACTGACTTGTTATTTTTATTTAAAAGAAAGGATGTGTAATTTTGAATAAAAGTCAGATTATAATATTCACTATTCAGATATACATTAAATTACCTAATTAATATCCTAATCTAATTAGTGCATGTACAAAGATTTTGGGTATTGCTCATAAAATTGACAGTATAGTATAAAGTAAATACTTTTAACTAGCAGGTTAAAAAAAAAAATGTAATACTCACATGGTTGCATGTTTACCAAGAGTCAGATATGTAGACCATTCATTTATAGTACATTTTTACAATCACAATATACACATAAAAAAACTGAATTTTAACAGGTTAATTGAGTCTGTCTGAATTTTGCAACTAATGTTGCAAGTGTTAGATAATATTGAAGTCTGTTTTTTTATAGGAAAGAATTCATTCTCTCTGAATATTCGTTGTGAACAATCCAAGCACAAAATAAAGTGCAGAAAATCACTGCAAGGCAATTGGTTAGTATAGATGGTGTTGCCAGTTACTGGAGCAAGCACGATAACTACACTCACTTAAAGAAATGGGATAACCCATTCCATCACAGATTAAATAATAAAAAGTTCCGTGCTCATTTTAATCCGTCCTGACTGTAAGTGCGACATGATCTTTTTACGAAAAGAAAAGTTACAAATGTTTAGTTTAGATTGCAAGATATTATTATTTATTTTAAAATTTTGCTACTCTCACTGCCTCTGCTATGCTATGTTGCTACCTACCACAGTTGGGTGAATTTCGCGTGAGTTCGAAATTTAAACAGGTGAAGCTGTAAAGAGAGAGAAAAAGTAAAATTCCTTCAGATTTGCTGTAGACCTAAATTTTCAACATTTAAACATATATAAGCTGTGGCTTATCTATGTGAAATGACAGTAATTCTTTTTGTTGTTGTTAGAATTTCAAAAAGGATTGAATTGGATTATTTGATTTATTCCCAAAGGTATTGGCTGCCTTTGAAGAAATGTCTTCATGAGTGGTTGGCTTTCTGAGGTAAGCTCATGTATATTTAGATTATATATGAGGTAAACCTCATGCAGCCAGACTATTCAATGGATGGAAAGAACCTAAGCAAAACTCTTTTGTGATCTTAGCCTTGTATTTCAAGATCAAATTATCTAAGTAAAATTTTAATTTTGTCAGTATTAATTTCTCAAAAAATAACCAGCCATATTCAAAAGGTGAATAGCATGGTCTCTTTTTTCAGGGATTAATAAAAAAGAAATTTTATCTGTTGAGATGCATTGGGCAACTTCATTTAAAACCGGCATTAGTGGCACATTTTGAATTTTTCTAGTTACCTAAACTTATGCGACTAGTAAACTTTTCTAATTGCATAAGCCTATGTATATCTCTTAATGAATCATAGCTGCCAACTCTGAGTCCTCAAGTTTTTCTTCTCAAGTTGACAGTTCTGTGTCAGTATTTATTATAGATAAGTAATTTGCTTTATTTCTTGAACTTTTTGAAGTTCTTCTCTATCACACTTCCCCGGTAGCTTTATATAGAGGGAGAGCTGCTAACTATCCCAATTTTAGTGGGACAGTTCATTATTATTATTATTATCAGATCTCCCTTTTTAGTCTAAGGAAAATGCTTCTCAGCAACAAATGAAATTCATTGAATTAATGAAACTTAAATTATACAAATCTATTCAATTTAGAAAATATGTGATTGAACATTAATTAATTTACTTTATATCATAATCATATTATAAGTAGTTTTATAACCTGAATCATGCATTATAAAATGAATTTTAGTCAATTTTTGAAATGGTGTCGCTACGCAATGCAAAAAACCTCCCGAAACAAAGTCTGAATTTGTTATTAGCTGAATATTGATAGTATTTGCATTTGGACTTTATATTTAGTATTTTATTTTTAATTTAAACTTTTGGTATAATGAAATTTCAAACATTTAAAATTTAATTTATTTTTTAAGTGTTGTTCATTTAACTGTGCAGGAGTTTCTTAATAATCTTATATCATGGAAATCATATTGAAATAATTCTTTCAACTGATTTATTATTAAAAAATGAACATTCCACTTTCCTCTTTTCTTTTTATTTTAGGCTGAGAAGTCTAATAAAAGGCATAGACCAATTGGAATAGGAGTTCAAGGCTTGGCTGATACTTTCATTTTGATGAGGTATCCATTCGACAGTGAAGAAGCTCAAAAGTTAAATATTGAAATATTTGAAACTATTTATTTTGCAGCTTTAGAAGCTAGTTGTGAGCTGGCTCAAAAATATGGAACTTATGAAACATATGAAGGCTCTCCAGTTTCAAAAGGGGTATTTAAAAATACTGCAATAGTTTTAAATTTTAATATTCAGAATTATAAAATTATGATTAATGTATTATATATATATATAAATGATTGTAAATTCTTTTAGATTCTTCAGTATGATATGTGGAATGTAACTCCTACACCTCGATGGAACTGGGCTGAGTTAAAAGAAAAAATTGCTAAGTAATTTAAAATTTGTTTAATATCATCAGTATTCATGTGTTAAATAAAATTTATTCAATATATTAAATGTTACATAAACTTTGTAGTAACATCTAATTTTATTATATTAATGACGTGTTTTTCTGAATCTGCTTTCTTGATATGCACAATTTTGATGAACTACACAACCTGCCTTCCAAACATCATAAAGAACAAGAAATATGGAAGTCATATTTATTACACCAACAGTGTAAAATACAGGGGTGAATAATTAATTAAAATTACAGTCCAGTTTTACTTACAGAATATGATGAAAATACCTCCTTAAAGCTCTGGCAACCATTCTTCCATGAAATAACATGGACAAGGGAACAACAACTTATGAAGAAACTAGTATTTGTAACTGCCGTCAATATGCTTGAGCATTGAAAGAAAAGGCTATAGATGTGTGCATTTGGTATGTCAGTCTATGCTGTTTTCAGACATTGCCAGAGTTCATCTCGCATAAGTGCAAGTGATGTATGCTTGCCAAACATTGACTAGATGTATTCGATGGATGACATTTTGGGAAAAGCATTAGGCCAAAGCAGCAGTATGACCTGGTGAGCAATAAAAATCATTGAACATTTTGCGCCTAGATGAGGCCACTCATTGTTCCGCTGAAATTTGGTCGTATGTGGGACCGAAACCCTCCCCCTCCCTCGAAATGGAACTTTGCCACTGTCCCACACATTTTCAGCAGTTAAGCCTAATTTTTAAAAAATTCATGTAAAATCAGCATTTTAATAAAATGCCCTGAATTTTTGAATTTGCATATTTAATGTATTAATATAAAGAATATCACATTAATAGAAATAAATGAAACATGTAAAATACTAAAATCATAAACTATACACATTATAAAATTACGAATATGAAATTTTTAGAAATGCTGAACGAGTAAGATGCATCATGCATCTGAAAAGCTGATGCCTTTCAATACCCCGTCTATAATAATGATGTAATGTTACTTTTTAATTAGCAAAGGAAGCCTGTGTTCAGTTTTAAAATATATATATAAAAGGACAACTGATCTGGATTTTTCAATCACGGAAGTTTGGTGACGTTGCAGTTGCTATAGTCAACTATTATGTGCTTTCACACATTCTCCTTTAAAAAAAAAAAAAGCATTGAAGTTAATGAATGTCCCCACGTTCTAATAACGTAAAAAGCAAAGAACAAGCACTTTTTTTTAAAAATGAAATTCCTAACAAAATAACTAAAAATGCCTGTGTCCGTTTAATTAAAAAGCTGTGAGTCCCAGTTTGTTTACACTAATAAATATATCAAAAGCACAGAACAGAAACTGATACCCACACATGAAGGTCAAAAGCCGTATGACTCAACTGATGTGATCTATATGAAGAGCTTTATATCTACAGTTGATTTGCAAATACATTAATTTAAATATTTATTTACACTATATACAGTTCAGCAGTTAATAAATCTGCATATGGAATTCTACAAGGATAAGGCTTAATACTCCTTTCCTGTCTAGCATCTCACCTCTAATTCACTTTTTTCTACTTCAGGTGGAGGTGCTTCTATCACTGCATGACATCATATTTCTCTACACTCCCTACCTGAACTCCTGGAGTTCACACAAGAATAACAATTAAATTCCAATAAAATAAAAATACTTACAATTACTTGCTGTCACAAATAAAAAAAAGGGGGGGAATCTTCTTGGACTTCTAAATTATAAAATAAAACAACTTACCCAATTAAACATGCGAAATTATTGAATAATCAATAAGTTCAAGAAGTTCTTAAATGTCGGAGTTGGTAGTTCACTCAATAGTTCTAAAGTTTGTTCACAACGTCTAAAGGATATATGAGTTGTATGGGTCTCTTAATTTGTCCTTTGGTCGTCTTTTAAACAAGAACGAATATGTCGATCTCGTCCCCTGTATAACTGTATTACCACACCAAGTTCCCGTAAGAGTTTGAACTTTGTAGATCCTTCCAAAAGAACGACATCTCCAAAAGTCTTGTTTGGTACCCTTGTCATTTCATCAGATAACTTCCATTCGAATTCTTATCAATCATCTCGATAAAATGAAGTGGATAATTCTGATTTTTTCGACCAAAGTTGAGAAAGTGTGCTGGTGTCAGAGGCTCTGGTGTATAAGTTAAAGGTCTTTGATTTATGACATATTCAACTCTTCAAATTTTTAATAGTGCTTTTCCAAGTATTTTTCTCAAACAATCCTTCACAGACTTCACTAAATGTTCGTAAAGTCCTCCCCACTACGCTCTTGCAATAAATTTCCAGCTTATCTTTTTACTGGCAATAAAATTTTAAAATTTGGAATCCGTCAGTATTTTTGAAAATATTCGAATTGTCGATTTACCTTTTGAAAGGTTTTGGCGTTATCCGAATAAATTGTGTCACAATGTCCTCGCCTTGATACGAATCGTCTAAAAGCCATCAAAAAATGTTTTGTTGGCCTTGATACGAATCGTCTAAAAGCCATCAAAAAATGTTTTGTTGACGTACTGGAGACTAGCTGTAAATGAAGGGCTCTGGTAACAGCACAGGTGAAAAGAACTATGTATGATTTATCAGTTCAGGTTGCAGATCTAACCCAAATGGGACCCACGAAGTCCACACCAGAAACAAGAAATGGTGGAGTCTCAACTGTTCTGTCTTTAAAACATTTCAGCTTTTTCATTGAATGCAGTTTTTTTAATTCTGTGTCATTAATTGCATTGTTATACCTTATAATAAAATTTGTGGTTTTCTAAAAAATTACTCTTTTGATCTTTTATGTCACTTTATTCCATGAATCTCGGTAAAAGCAAGGTACTTAAATTTTATGATTTTAGATATTATTTCAAAATTGTGTAGTATTCTTTTGATATTGTATTTTAAATGTTCAAATTATTCTTCTGTGAAGAACTGCCATTAGAAATCCTGAAATATGAAGAGCAAAAATTTGCTTACAAAAAGTTTTTTTTTTAATCTTGATTTTGTTTTCTAGTGGGATTCTTAGTCTGCTTATTTACTCCAACTAGAAAGCTGAAGTACTACTAAAATTATGTTAATTATTTATGTGAGCTGTCTACATATTTCTAAATATTACATTTTTTTCATTTAAAATTAAAATATTCTCCTCTGATTTGTATAAAATAAATTTCCTGTATGTTTTGTAATTTGTGTCTACAATAACAAAGTTAAAATTTTATGAATAAACAGGTATGGAGTAAGGAACAGTTTGCTTGTAGCCCCTATGCCAACAGCTTCAACTGCGCAAATTCTTGGAAATAATGAATCTATAGAGCCATACACTAGTAATTTCTATACTAGGAGGGTTTTATCTGGGGAATTTCAGGTAAAATAGCTGTATTTATTGAATTATATTTTTGAAACAAAGTATTTTATATGATAAAGGAACTGTTCATATCAGACAGTAAGTCACTCTCTTATTTAAATTTCTGATAGTGAGTCTTAAAAATGTATATTATGTAAATTGTTCTACATTTTTTATATTTTGGTTATATTTCCATCAGAATCTCAAAAATAAAAACTGTAGTAAGAGTGAAAATTTTACAATCAATTTTATTTCTTATTTTGGGTCACAAGTATCAAAGTATTATTTTGAGTAGATCAGGTAGTCTTGGACTAAACATTATGACAAAGCTCTTGGTCTTGTTCTGGTTTTAAAATAGTTATCTATAGTTTATATTCAAATATTTTGTAATTTTGTAAAAAGTGTTTTTAAACAAAATTTTATATTGAAATATTAAATCCATTGAATCCCATTGTGTCTGACACCTCTAAAAGTGACCAATATTTCTGAGAATCTGAATGAACATTGGTGCTGAAGATTATCTTTCTTTCTACAGAAAACTTAAAATCATGGATAGATGGGTAGCTGGTTACCTGAGAAAAAACTGTTTGTTTGCATTTTTTCCTAAGGTACGATGTGTAAATACACTGATTATCATAAATTAAGGAAAAATCACGATTACTGAAAAAGTTGCATGTAGAATTTTATGAAACTTACCCACAATATTCAACACATAGTAAGGTATCAAATAACATAAAAAGAAATTACCAGACAATTATGGTAGTATAAAAATTAGCACATGTATAAAATGAACAAATTGAAGGTGTCAGTTTGCTATAGGAAAAGTACCTTCAATGTGGAATAGGATCGCCTCTAAAAGCAATACAGCGATGTGTGATGCTTTCAATTATGTAGTCTATTAGTTCCCTAGGAAGCGAGAGCCATTGCTCTTACAAAGCAGTTGCAAGCGCAGCACTGGTCTGGGGCAGCGGATTGAGAGCAGCTAAACATCTCCCTAAAGTATACCAAACATGCTTGATAGGATTCAAGTCCAGGGATCGAACTGGCCACTCCATGCGCATAATTGTTCCCTGTTGAAGATAATCACCTATGATGTGAGCCTTGTGTGGTCTTGCGTTGTCATCCTGTAACAGGAAAGTATCAAGGATGTCATCTCTATAAACCTGAGCATTTACGGTTCCCCTTGGAAAGACATGGAGGTCTGTGCGTCCACCAAAAGAGATGCCACCCCAAACACACACACTGCCTCTTCCGTATGTATCTTTTTGAGGGATGGTAACGGGTTCCAGGGTCTCTCCATATCAAATAACGCCTACTATCACTTTCTAGACTAAACCTGGACTCATCCGTAAAGAGAACAGCTCTCCATTAATCAGGCATCCATTGAACACGCTGCCATGCCCACTCCAAATGGTCCCTCCTATGGTGTGACGTGAGCGGCGCGCAAATGGCTGGTCGCCTCGCATACAGACCACCTTTGTGAAGCCTTCTATACACAATTGACACCAACCTTCCAGTGGCTGCAGCAAGAAGGATCTAAGAAGAGTTGGAGTAGCAGTTCTTTTCCTGCATGCACATAATGTCAAATATCGGTCGTAGCAGTTGGCCGTCCTTTACTGAACTTCCTAGATGCCGAATTTGTGGTTTGAAATTGGATTTAAAGTCTGTAACGACAGAAGGACTCTCATTTAGCAATCTGGCCACTTCTGTTTGACTTTGTCCTGCCTCTAGTCTTCCATTGGCTCTCCATCGTAGTTCTGCAGGCAAATGATGCCGGTCATTGTTACGAATTGGCTATCTCAGATTTCTGATGTCACTATCACAGTGAAATATGTGGGCTTGCTCTCAAACATGGACTTTATGCTCCTTGCAGATGACGTATTCCAAGTGCAGCGCCACAATTTGCATATTGCAGTTTTACTCCGCTGCTCTTACTTGGTACCATATTCAAATTTTACACGGTTTGGTTTATTTTTGAGGGAGTTATCACTATTTTTGTGATTTTTCCTTAATTTATTATAATCAGTGTAAAATAAACTTAATATATATTGCATTATTATTTAAGAGGTGGCAGATTAAAATAAATAGTCCTGAAAATTGTAAAATAAATCATAATAAATTTGTTCATCGTGTATTATTTGAAAACTTAATTTGCAAATTTGGCCGAATTTATTAGACAGAAGCAGAATATTTCTAATTCAGCTTCTTAAATGTAAGAATTTAAGTATGTTGTTCTGCTGAAAGTAATTTAATACATAATATTAAATTACTGTATTTTATTGGAATATGTATATTATTGTGTTAGATTTGCAAAGGGCTTTTTTTATTTCTTATTGGGATGCAATATTTTTAGCTAAAAAGTGAGAAACTATTTTTTTCCTCCTCTGAGTTGAAATGCGCTGTTATGCACAAAAAGAAATATTTTCAGGACAACAATCTCTTATTTGAAGTAAAAGTGTTTCTCTCTCTCTCTCTCTCTTTTTTTTTTTAACATTGCTCTGTTTGTTGATTATAGTGTATTTTTATTTCTTTCTTTGTCTATTATTGTTTAGTCACTTACAAATATATTACAGTGTTTCTAAAGTAACAGAAAAGGTCAGTTTATTTTCAAGATATAGATTAATAATTAAAGGGTACTGTACAAAAAGATAAAACAATCACATTTCTTGCCAAGAAAATATGCAGCCATATTAAAAAATAGATTTAAATTAAATATCAAAATAAAGGCAGCAAAACTGAATAATGATTATTCCAGTTCATAACTGCCAACTTTCCAGGTCTCATGGTAGATAACCAAATCTCCTGGATTTTGATTTTTAGTCTCTATTTTTTCCAGTAGCGGCTTTGACTTTACACCAGTCAAATTACAGAATAATTTAGAATGGCTGATAGGTCCATAAGAAGCATTAGGGGATGAAGAATGCAAAAATACCTTTTAGCTGTGCGTACATGCTCAAGTCAGAGTAAAGTGAGGGAAACTAATTGATATGAAGTGAACAGTTCCTCTCCTGCTACATCTGCACGTACCATAGTATCTAAAATGTGGAGTTAGTTATTAACTAACTATTTTGCTATTTATCATTAGATATTAATTTTGGTACTTTCTGATTATCCTAGCCTCCACAAAAACTCAGTAGCTCATTCATGCTTGTGAATTGGCAAAAAACAGCTTTTTTGCGGCTCACAGGTACTATTCTGTTCATAATAATAAAAAGAAGCATTTTGTAAGAAGAAAAACAAGAATCTTTATGGTTAATATTTAGATTTTTACAGCTGGTGGATACTGTGTAGTAAAATGTAATTTGCATGTCCTGAAACATGTAAGTGATTGGTTGTTTATTGTTGCATATGTACTCCAAAGTGCACAAAAATGGACAGTTCTACCAAAAATATAAACCAGGGATATGGATAATTAGAAAACACCTTAGTTTTATTTTCATTATATTTAAAAGTACATTGAAAATGCTTCTTTTCCTCTTCAGGATTTTGTTAGCATAAAAGTTTTTAAAAAAATTACAAAATGAAATAAAAATTAAATATTAATATATTTTGCATCAGATATGCATTATGAAGCAAATTTAAATAATTTTCCCCATTCTATTGAAATTGCATTGATGGACAGTGTGAAAAATTCACTTGGTTTTACAGATTTCAAGGATGAATGGTTTAATTACTCTGATCCATGCTGTGGCTTTTCTCACTGTTGTAGCTTATATGCTAGCCCACAAAAGTTAATTGCTTTTTATTAAATCTGCTGAACTTGTCTTTTTATTCAGTGAGCACTTATTTTATGAATTTCTTTAGTATCCTTGGTGTCAGTTTTATTTTCCTGTCACATTTTTCTTTCACGTATTCATTTAGTCTGTGTTCTTGAGCAAAGTTTTATTAATGCATTTCATGTATTTTTGACTAATATTCTGTTTTCAGCAACTTCTATCTAATTTCATATAAGAAAGTTTGAAACAACTGTGATTTTTAGAAATGACAGTGTTTTTTCCTGACCTGCCGAAATTTTGAATAAAATTAAAAATTTTCCAAAATAGTAAGTTAGAAAGGTAAAAAATCTATGAATAGATTGAAATAAAGTCTCATTTTCTAATACAATTATCTTGTTCCCTTTCACAAAGATACTGCATTCAGCTCCTAATTAATCACGCTAATACTGAAAATGATATCCACAGTTAATCTGAAGATAGTTTTAAAAAATGTGGAAAATAATTAAAAAGCCATCTTACAATTAATGCAAAAATGCTATTGAAAATTTACGTGTATTTTGAGGCAGTTTAATCTGGATAATAAATCCGTTGATTTGTGTAAATTTAACCAGAATTAAAAACAAGAAGCACTACTTTTATAACAGAAGGATAACACTGTCAGAAATGAAAAAAACTAATTTATAAATAGAAGTAAAGAATAATATCTTTGAATTCAAACTCATGAAAATGTATGTTAGAACTTTTTATTATGAGATGTTTATGCATTTTGAATTTTATACAATTTAACTGTACATTGTTAATTAAAACAATTCCCAATTATTAAGGCATCATTGTTATGCTATGCTTTTTTTCTCTTTTTATAAATAATGGAATCTAATAATCAAATTGCATTGGGAAAAGTCATCTTTATAAATTTTTCATGGATGTCTACACCTTCATTAGGTATGATTAAATTCTGTTAAAAGTTTCCCATTTAAGGACGTTTGTATTAAAATTTAAATATATTGTACTGTGATAGAGGATTTCATATCTTCCAACTTTTAATGGAAAAACTTTATTCCGCCATGTCTGTGTTAAAGAATTGGATACCCAACAGTAAATTTATTGAGACTGCATTTTTCAGTGCCTCTCTAAATTTTAGATTCTCTCTTGACCAAGCTTAAGTGAAATCAGATTAAAACCCCATAGTTAAGAGAAACACTAACATAAGTCAGAATATGATTGTGAAATGTAAGATGTGTTCTTCTAGGAATAAATGACTAAAAAAGCAAAAATATCAAGAGGATCACAAATTTAACAAAGGGTTCACACAAGCTCCATTCAGTTCATCATTACATATGCATGTCTAAATCTTAATTGTGCCAATAAGTTTTCAGATTGCTTTCAAGTCAATAGTCAATATACTTTATTGTGTACGTTAACTGGGTTTTAAGAATACATTGTAAATTATATTTCGTTTGTTTTCTGAAGTTTTAGTATGGCCTTGTTTACTTTAGGTTGTAAATCATCATTTATTAAAAGACCTAACTGATCTAAATCTCTGGGATGAAAACATGAAAAATAGACTTATTGCTGACAATGGCTCCATACAGGTGAGAGTCTTTTGATTAATGAAACAGTTTTAATCTTTTCAGTTATACATTAAAAAAAGTTGCTTAGCTATTAAAAAAGATTAGTAGTTTTGTTAGCTAATCCATCTTTCATGCTTGTTCAAGAAGTAGAAGTATTTCATTTTAAAATTATATTTTTGATATATTAGCGATTTAATATTCCTCTTGTACTGTTTGTTAAAAGCAGAGCATATAATGCTTCTTCCATGTTGTGTTTTCTTTTGATTTTAGAAGTGCCTGGGTTTTTTTTTTTTTTTTTTTTTTTTTTTTTTTCTTTTTTTTTTTTTTTTTTTTTTGCACTGTTTTGTTATATAACCCTGTCATACAGCCTGTTAAACTACCAATTCAAAAGTATTTGCCATTCTCTAATGCATGATGTTAAATTGTCACCGGCGGTACATTATTTATAATGAAAGATTTAAAAACTATACATTTGTCTTAATATTCATACCACTGGTAAAATAAGACGTTTCTAATGCCATCCATAATGTATTTCTAGTACAGAACTTTTTTCATAACTTTAATTTTCATTTATAAGTAAAGTTCTTTTTTATTTGATTTGTGTAGTAAATGAGGAAAATCAATATTATGCTATCATTAATTTCTGCATTATTTATATATTGAAATTAATACTGATGATACACTGTATTTATTGAACTCTGAAATGGTATGTATTACCTCTGTTACCTTTAAACTAGTTTTATATTATGAGCTCCTGATTCATGAACAGAACATCCATGGTTTACTTAAAATCACAGTTAATCCAAAAGCAGTTTGAAAGAGAGGGAGTAACCCATATTATTAGTAGAAAAATACTATCAACAATTCAACCTGTATTTTCAAGTGCTAGTGCTCTAATCTAGAGCAGGGTTTCTTCAACTTTTTGGTGTGGAGACCCCCTAATATTTATCAAATTTTGCGAGGGACCCCATAAGCATTGTGCAAATCCAACACATGCGTGAATGAAACTATCAGTTTCTTCACTTGTACTGTAATATACTATTGCAGTTTTAGGTCACTGACTTTAATTTTTAAAGTAATATGAAAGTTTCTATTATTTTAAACAAAAAAAAAAAAGAATGCTTTGAAACATTTTCTTTTTTTCTTTGCCTGTATTGTCTATTTATTTTCAGATACATAAAGTAAAAATACTTGGTAATTGCTAAATTTTTGGCAATCCCCTATTGCAAGTCCCGCAACCTCAATTGGGGTCATGACCTTCGGTTTAAGAAACTCTGATCTAGAGAATAAATTTACTTATCTATGTAAACTGAATCAGTGAATACGTTGCACGGGAAAATAAAAAGGAATTTTAATAACAATTCTAAATAAATGGGAAATTCGTAACAATATTCTCTAAAACTTTAACGAATTTTTCATTAACAAACTCAAAGATTTCAAAGCGCCAGCAATACCAACGTTGTACAGAAAAACATTTTTATCTCCAGCGCGTGAGAGCGTGTACCGAAATTTCTAAAGATGTGCACAATTTAAAATTATTTTGCGATATTGCTGTTGAACTGAATTTTATGGTTTAAGTGCGAAGAACATGGTATTTAACAAATAAAGATAACACACAAAATGTTAAATAAACGCCCCTTTGGACGTAATTAAAATCTGAAAGGTTTCGGTTTTTTTTTTCTTTTGCAATATTTGTATGTTCTAAATTATATATAAATTAATTGCTTACTGTTTTGAATAAAAGCAGCTTATGTCATCTACTTTTACTGCTGTTACAGGGATTGTATAGCCTTTAAAAGTACTTAAAAGTAACTTGCTCATCTGACATTTCTGTCTGTTTTTCATGATTGCCGTTTTTAGTGTGAATTCGTTTTGGAGGAATATTTTTCAATTCATTGATAAGTATGTATTTGATGGGTTGTCATTTGAATTCTTTCTTAATAAGGCACGAAGCCATTACATAAACACTTTGAAATTATTTCTTTTTTGGGAATGAAGAGTTCATAAAATATTACATCAAAAACATCCTTTCCCTGTATGACATATGATTTCTTTTATTATGCATTAACTAAATTTAGTGATTTCGAGATCAGTTTGTGTAGAAAAATTTTAATCAGGTTATTTATGAATTTTTTAGTTTCTTTTAACAAACATAAAATAGATATCAATAAAGTAATGATAATATTTTAAAATCATAGTTAAAAAATAGCATTAAAATAAAACATTTTTATTTACCCAAGTCATATTTTAAAATGACATGACTTTTCATTTTGTTGACTTTGGAATGTTTTGATTCTGAAAAATAAATATATAATAAATACTACAAAACACATTTTCCAATGCACTTCTTAGCAAAAGCAAAAAAGTTATTTTAATTATTTTAAAATTAATTTCATTTCTCACTTTGTATTTTTTTTCATTAGATTTCTCCATTCCTCCATATAGTTGTTTCAGATTATTCAAATTTGTAGTTTTCTCTTTAAAAAAAACCTTTACGCTCTTCTGTTCTGAATATTTATTAATCCCACTCACTGCTCTCACAGAGTTTGCAGTGATAATTTTTAGATCTTACACTTCTGAAGATTTTGAATGATGTTTGATGTAATGAATATGTGTTACAGGAAATTTGTGATGAATTTCTTACTTTATGGAAAATTTACAAATATTATGCTGATTCTTGTTGTTTCCCTTCTCCAATAAAACTAATTCTTAGTTAAACATCACTAATCTTTTAAAAACTATATGGGACTATTACAAGTGTAAATTTTGGTGGAATTTTGTAATTTAATGCTAATTACCTGATAAATTTTACAAAGTTGATTTTATTCCCCAATTTGGTTTATGGTTAAGTCTTAGATTATATTTAATAATAATATATCCTATTTACAGATTTATTTTATTAGAATGGTATTGCAAAAGAGAAGTTTGGGAATAGATAATTGCTTTAGTTCATTCAGTTCCCTTTGGCGACAGGTCCTTAATTTTTTAAATTAATGGTCCTTAAATGTACTTAATTTCAATGTGCAGAAATAAGTACAAACCTTGTTATCCCAGACATTTTGCTTTTGCAGTTTATTTTTCTTGATAGTTTTGTTTTACATTGATGGTTTGTGATAGTGCTTACTCCTTTGTATTGCAATAAGCAAACTTTCCTGTCTGTCTTTTCATATTATATTTATGTGTATTCATACTGTGTATGATTTTCTCCTCTAGAATATTAATGCCATTCCTGATGATCTCAAGAAATTATATCGTACAGTTTGGGAGATACCGCAGAAAAATATCTTAAAAATGGCTGCTGATAGAGGTGCTTATATAGATCAAAGTCAGTCTCTAAATGTTCACATTGCTGAACCAAATTATGGAAAATTAACAAGCATGCACTTTTATGGATGGCACTTAGTAAGTTATAAATTAGTCATTCTCTTTGCTGTCATTTAGATATAAAAAATGTTTGTTTTATTTTAGAAAAATTGTGGAATTTTTTATTTTTCTCTACTGTAATAGATATGAACTTGTTTACCGTAGCTGTATCACTTTGGTTCAGGAAAAATTGCTGAAATGTGTAAAAAAAAAGGCATTTCCATTTTTTACATTAACTGCTTGTTATTTCAGTAACTTTCGAATTTGTTGTAATACTTCCAGAAAATAAATAGCCAATATAAATTATATGTTAAAAAAATTTTATGAAAAAAATTTTAATGTGCAAAGATATCAGGATTAAACCTTGTAATTATGCTATTTTTAGCCATATTTATTAATACTAAAGCTTTATCTTTTCAATATCTTTAACATTTGCATTCTTAAAATTCATATCTTTTTATTATTATTTTAAGTTAAAAAAATGTTAGTGCTATTGAAGGTAATAATAAAATCTGAATGCCTCTTTCTCTCTTCATTCTTTTAAATGTTCATTTGTTGCTCAAAAAATAATTATCTTTAATATTTGAGAATTATCTCAGTTTTAAATGCATGCTTCATCTGGAATTAGATAATAATTCATTAAAGAATCTGACTTATGAATTTTACTCTCATGTCTTCAATTAATGAAACATGTACAGTTTACCAGGAGGAGGCAGAAAAGCTTATTCACTCATACAATCTTTTATCCCTTGAATGATGCCTGTTATTTAAGTGGCATCGTCCTTGGAAACTGAAAATTTAGGTGTAAGGCTGGTTTTTCTGAACTCGTAGCTGAGTGTAAAGGCTTTTTAATTTATAGATTTAAATTGTAATAGTTAAGTATTTTACCAAGCAATTCAAGTTCTGTTGTCAAAGTCCAAGATTTAATGCATTTTCATGTCAGAATTTAAACCAACCAATATAGAGCCTGAATACGAATGTCATCAGGGGAAGGGCGGGAAATGCTTGTATGCCATATAAAAGGGAGTAAATAATTTAAGATTGACTAAGAAATGTAAGAATCATATAACTAGTAAATTTTAAAACTATTCATTTACATAAATTAGTTTTAAGTTACATTACAATATTTTTATTTTCAAAAGTACCACAGCTAACGCTTATGAGCTTTGCTTTTTATTTCATTTAAAAACAATATATAAAATTGTTATTTTACACTATTTTTCACAGGGTTTGAAGACTGGAATGTATTATCTTCGAACTAAACCAGCTGTTAATGCTATTCAATTTACAGTTGATAAAAAAGCATTAAGAGAAGGAAATTCACCATCTGTTAATGGTATCAAAGAAAAACAAATGGCTGATATGGTTTGCTCTTTGCAAAATAAAGAAGCCTGTTTAAGCTGCAGTGGATAGTGATTTAATTGTATTAACTACCTTGCTTAATTTATTGATAAAAATAAGATGTGAATTCTGTGACTGTTAGAAATATGACAATTGACGATGGAGTAGGAAAATAGCACCAGTGGTGCCTGTTTTCATCTGTTGGATATGCTCATAAAATATGATGCTTAAAATTAGGAATTTTACCATTCTTTATGGTATTTTTTAATTATGTGATATACAAATTACTTTTTAATATGCTTTGAAATTTTGAATTCTGTGTTTTTCACTCAATTTTTTATCCAGTATTATATATGTAAACTGTTTGTGTTCATGTATTCTGGGGGGCTCAGTTTTCTTCGAAAATATTTATTTTTATTGAAATTACTTATTGATCTTTTTTATAGAATAAATAGTGATAATCATTTAATTTAAATGTGCAATTTCTGATTGCTGTTGAACTCCTAAAAAAGGAATGGTAACAATATCAAACCCATTTTTATCCACCTTTTATATATGTAATTAACATATTTATTATTTTTCACTAAATCTACTCTTAAATATTGTATATACATTTTATTAATTCCTAAACAAATATACTGTGTTTTTAAAAAGAAACTTTCGCTTTTGTGAAAAATTATCATGTATGCTATATTTTTAGCAGATTATTTATTCCTTGGTTATATGTTTTGTAAAAATATTGTTTGCTAAATCATTTGGCTGTATTTAAGAATCAATCATTTTATTTCAAATAAATGAATTCTCAAGATTATTTTATTCTGTGATTTTTGTTTTCAATTTGATTTATAATCTTATACATAATAAGGGTGTAGAGACATTAGGTTATTTCGAAGCAGAAGACATGAAAAATGAGCAACACCTTCACAGGGCCTCGAACCACAGCCCTCTGGAATACACATCCAGCGTGCTGACCACTACACCACGTAGGCATGCGAAGAAGGTGGGGAAAATACTTTATATTCTCCCTCTTTTAAAGGGCGACTGGGGTTCAGGGAACCCAATCGCCAAATCCCGGTGTGGAGAATCATCATCCACCGCCTTTTAGTTCAGGCGCCATTGTGTAGAGACATTAGGTATTTTTTGGAAGCAAAAGAGATGAAAAATAAGATCTGCCCTCGCCGGGACTTGAACCACAGACCTCTCGAATATGTGTCGAGCAAGCTGACCACTACACCACAAAGGCATGCGAAGAAGGTGGGAGGAATACCTTATATAGGAATGGAAAAAATTATTAATTTGAAATTATGTATGGTTACCATAATACCCTAGAATTGCTAAATAATTTATTCCTAGATTGAAGACATATGGAAATGTTTATGTTTTATCAGAATAAATAATTACATTGACTCAATACTGAAATTGAAAGTGGACTAATTTTTACAAATAAATGAAAGTTATATTCATTTGCATTGAGCAAGAAAAGCTTTAATGTGAAGAGAATTAAAAGTTTTATCATAAGTTACAAATATTATTAGTGCTTCTGAATGAAAGTATCTTTTTGTGGGAATCTTTGGAGACTGTATGTCTGAATAACATTAATTTTCCTCTGAGAAGTATTTCATAATATTCTTTTTGACCAGTTTCTTCTTGGCTGATTTGACTGCTTCTTTCTCGGTTTCTGTTTGTTATGATTAGCAATAATTACTTCTCTCATTCTTTATTTACTTACTTTCTTCTTACTTCGTCTTGAAAATATTATCATTCTAAATTTTTAATTGAAATCGTGGCTATACTGAAGTTAGCTTTCCCACTAATCTGTGAAGTAATAGCAATATGGCAGAATTATGACAATATAAGTAGCTGTCTCTATTTATCTTTCTCTCTTTTCCCCCTTCCCTTATTAAGATGCAAATGTCTGATCAAATCTTATTTTTTTATCATACATTAACAATCTGTATCAAATTACAAATTTTTCTGCTTTCTCTCCACACACCCTTTTTCTTCCCCCCCCCCCAAATATAAGGTAATTATGTTAAAAGAGAGCATTTTAACTTAATTAAATATTGCTAGCAAATGTAATTTGTCATGTACTTTTTCAGTATTTTGGGGCTGCCTTCAGTAATTGTAACTCTGTAGCCAGTATTTTTCCCCCTTTTAAGAAAAGGTAATTTTAAAAAACAAATTGTATCTGCTACTTTATTTAATAGTGTATATAAAGTTGCCAACCCGATTTTCAGCATATTTCTCATGACTTTGTATTCTTAAAATTTGTCACGATTTTTATGTAGCTTGACTTAATATTTTGTTATTTGCACCAAAAAAAAGTTATTTTTGGTGTCTGAAAGCATTTTTTTCCTCTAGATGCATATAAAAAAACTTAGTTTCATCAGTGAGATATAACTCGTTTCTGCTTTATGTATGAAAGACTGAAAATGTTGTGTTCTAGTTCTACAACGAGAATCAAGTGCTGCTGCGGGTCATCTGGCATATATTAGCAAATGAGCACAAAGCAAGATTGAGATTGTTTATTCCCTTTGTCTCACCAGTGGGCAGCATAAGTTTCGTGTACTTCCCAGAAACAGTTTAAGAAGCCGTGATCTTTTGTCCTATTTATGTCTGCGAAAAATATAAAATACTCGTATACTTTTTTAAAATCGTACTCAGATGACTTCCCTGTAGTAGTAGAAAAGTAGTTCTAAATTTCTTACTTTATGTCTTTACTAATAGATATATATACTTTTGGTGCATCCGATTGCAACCAAACAGGGAGGTGCCACAACTACATGTTATAGAAGTCCTATATACAAAATTTCAACATTCTGGGATTACTCGTTTTTGAGTTATGCGAGATACATACCTATGTACAGACACCACAAAAAAGTATCTTTTGAATCCATTTTAAATCAGTATTATAATTCATTTGAGAAAAAAGAGTGCTTTATTCTGTGGTTACGAACAGATGTCACTAAAAAGCATTGTTAAATTGCATTTGATATCAGTCAAAATGGATATTTTCTTTGAAATATGTTACCCAGAATTTTTCACGATTACAATACTTTCTTTACTTCATACAAGAAAGTAAATATATGTTCAAAGTAATCCAATTATCAAAATAATTTAACTCTTTTTCTGGAAGAAAAGCAATTAAGAAATAGAGAACAGAAAGCAGTATTAGAAGCTAAGCAATTAAAAAATATTTCTGTGTAGAATAAGGGGCAAAAGGAAGAAATCTAGTTATATCCAAAAAAAAAAAAAAGACGCACCAAGAAGGAGTTATCCGAATGGGACGAAAATCGGTAGAAGTGATGTAGAGGTACAGAAAAACAAATGATTACAGTTTGAGAAAAATTGGATGATTTATTGAAGTGATAGAGCTTCACAAAGTGAAAAAGTCAGTAGCATGTTTGTCCACCTCTGGCCCTTATGCAAGCAGTTTTTCGGCTTGGCGTCGATTAATAGAGGTTGCGGATTTCTTCCTGAGGGATATCCTGCCCAACTGGCGCATTAGATCATCAACATCCCGAGCTGGTTGGAGGGCCCTGCCCATAATGCTCCAAATGTGCTCAATTCGAGAGAGATCCAGTGACCTTGCTGGCCAAGGTAATGTTCAGCAAGCAGTAGAAACATGTGCAGTGTGGAGGCGGGCATTATATCTCTGAAATGTAAGCCCGGGGTGGTGTGACATGAAGGGCAACACAACGGGCCTTAAAACTTCATTGATGTACTGCTGTGTTTTAAGGTTGTGACGGATGACAACCAAAGGGGTCCTACTATGAAATGAAATGGCTGCCCAGACCATCACTCCTGGTTGTCGGCCTGTCTGCCGGAAGACAGTCAGGTTGGTATCACATCGCTGTCTGGGGCGTCTCCAGACTCGCCTTCGCTGGTCATCGGGGCTCAATTCAAAGCGGAGCTCATCACTGAAGACCATTCTACTCCAGTCAGTGACATTCCATTGCGAATGACCCCGACACCATTGCAAACAGGCTTGATGTTGTACAGAGGTCAATGGTAGTCGGCGCAAGGGACACCGTGACCTCAGCCCCCTTTCTGTGAGCCGTCTATGAATGGTCACTGAAGCACTAGTTGGACGTACAATCGATGATAATGATACATCTGGGGCTGTGAGTATCGCTCTGACGCTTGCATAATGTTTTATAATTTGCCGTTATTCTGCGGAAGAAAACAGTTTTTAAAAATACTAGATTTTTAAGCATTTCGGTAATTTCGTCGCGACATAAAAAATTATATATAAATGATTTTATACTTGATGACATGTACATATATATATATATATAGCATGCACATAATATTATAAATATGTGTAAGTATTTTACAGAGCTTTATATATATTTTTTACTTGTATCATTAAACCGTATAACACTCCTAGCTACATTTTTTTGGTTCAAAAGTGGATAAATCATTATCAAATCTTTCTAGTACACGGAGAAATAGACTATGTATCAATGCACATAAACATAGTAAAAAATACTATTCTTGATGGAATATCTTTGGCAGGAATATCAAGATGTAACGAAAATTAGAAATCAATTACTAACATGCATTTTATTACAAGAACACTAGCAGGACGTATTATTTGCACAAAAAACTTAATGTGAAAATAATTTGCGACACATTATCTAAGTTCCGCTTTGAATGGTTAGGTTAGGTTTGGTTATTTAATTATGGCAACTCATACGAGGGCTACCTGCCTAAAGGGAGGGATGCCTTCGTGGAGGACTTTCTAAGGGAAACTGGATCTTATACACCTTACACATGGGGAAAGCCACGAAAACGCCCATGCAGCCAGCCCATTCGCGGGATTCGAACCTCGGACCGAACTACTAGTGTTCAGCTTCTTTACCGCTCGGTCGCTGGTGGGCCCCGCTTTGAATGAAAACTACATAAAGTGTAAATGTTATAATGAACAATCAGTTTCAAGATTTCACTTGATACTGAAATGCATAAAATCAAATTGCGTTTCCATGTATCAGGTTTATAAAGTAGTACAAGCTGATAATACATAATAAGGGGGAAGAAATTCG
>KK119046.1:23854-47898 GCA_000611955.2 Stegodyphus mimosarum | reverse complement strand
AAAATCGTAAAATTATAACAGTGTTTCTAAAAAGACGCTTTGCTGTCTTCTCATTAAATCTTCATCATTCTGCGCGACTGGAAACGAAGTACGATAATTTCAAAATCTAAATTTTATTACATTACTTTTACAGAAAGTGATCTCATGTCTTCTAAAAATGAAACCCGACATCTGTTTCTATAAACGCGCTTACTTTCTGGACAACGTAATTTCAGTGTAACGTACGTTCAGTTTCATCTAACTTTGAACGGAAAAAAAAAAACTATATACATAACAGGCAAAGGTATTACAGCACATAAATTTACTGAATTATTTTTTAAACTTATTTTATTATTAGTGTGCCACCAAATTTTGAAATTGTTAAAAGTGAACCACAAAGAAAAAAAAAAAAGTTGAGAATCACTGTTTTATACTGTACGAAACTGATGTTAGAACTATTTAATCTTGGTTCATTAAAAACAATATGGACTGCTATTATAGAAGGCTTCAAAACTATGAAGAAGCAAACCTCGCCTATAGACAAAATAAGTGTGATTGCGGACACTCTTGACAAGATTAGTAACTGCCTTTAGCATGCCCCGCAGTATTAATCTGAGAAACATTAAAATCCTTTCATTGAATGCTATTGGCCTATTCAAGAAAAGAGACGAATTTGATGATCTTTTTCTTTAACTCGAACCTGACGTAATTCTTATACAGGAAACACATTTGAAACCTGAACTGAAAGTACTATATGCAAACTAATCTACGTACCGTGTGAATAGAGAAATCGGACGAGGAGGGGGACATCAACTCAAAGTTTTCTACCTCTTTTGAAAGCAATAAGTCTTATACAATGATCGGGGAAGTTCAACTTGATAAGTTTGTAAATAAGTCCCCGGTGGCAGACCCTATCAAAAGCTTTTGCAATATCTAAGAAAATGGCTCCGGTTGAGAACTGAAAATTGAAACCATCAGTAATATAGTTGATGACACGAAGCAGCTAGTGATTAGTACTATGAAGGTGACGGAAGCCAAACAAGCACAGGAAGGTTGTACAGTTATTAGGTTATTAATACAGTCATTAGGCAAAGAAATTTAAGAAACCCTTCAAGCAAATTCTCCCACTACATGGCACCAACGGAATGGTTTATTTAGATGAAGAGAAAGCTAACACCTTTGCTGATATACTAGAAGAAATGATTACTCCCACTTACGGCAGCAATCATATCTCCAAAGTTAATGATAGATGTAATACCTTCTTAAAAATCCCAGGTCTTTTAAACTTTACATTCCTCGCCACGCCTAAGCTGGTTGTTGATAGTATTTCTAAAAAAACGCTGAAACATCTTCCTATCAATGCTTACTAAGATGATCAAGTTCTCTTGCTTTCCCAGTATATGGAAACATGCCATCACCGTCGTCCTCCCAACACTGCATCAAAATCCCATGTTTCCACAGAACTACCGCCCAATTAGCCTTCTCAGTCAACTTTCTAAATAGCTAAAAATTATTGTATATTGCTACAAAATGTCCAGCTACAGTAAGATAGCTTCCTCGCAAATCAAGTTTTTAGGGTTGCCAGAAAATGCCAAAGGAAGGCAGGGTTTCCAGATTTGGCACGAAATCCACCGTTTGGAAACAAAATCGGCAATATGCCATAGAAGGATGGAGAACCTTCTAGAACGAATTCTTACCGGTTTGGCCTTGAATGTTCTCGCAGGCAGGCCGAAAGCTATATAAATCCTGCTGGTACGCGGAGTAGAGAGTGTCTCGGAGTCTACTGAATTTATCATCAGTCTAGTGCTGAGTTGGTCGTTGTTTGTATCACAAGTTGGTGCATCGAGAGTGTGCATAATTGAGGCTATCGAGCACATCGCGAGTTGTAGCGTGAAGATCCTCTAGAGTACGTTGAGTTCCGAGAACGCCCGAACTGAGTCAGGGGCTCTAATCTAGTGCTTTGCCGTGAATCTGTCTTCACGATTATAGTCTGAAGTCTGTGTTGCTGGTTGCATCAGCGTGTTCGTCGTAGTTTGTTGACGACTGTAAACGTGTTTTTGGAGCTGTCTTGAGTAATCTGGCTAATAAATTGTGTTTTGATATTTCATCAAGTGTCGTCGTCAATCATTCCAAATCCACAATAACTGGTGTCGGAAGTGGGATTTGCGAGTGGATGCCAGTGACCCGCCTGCAGGAGAAGGCGATGGCGGAGGAAATGAATTTCACGAACTTTTTAATACCTGTAAAAGCCAGACTGAAAGAGATAAAAAGAGAAATAAAAGCCGGGCAAGAAAAGCTGCTACAGCAACTCCAACAGATGAAAGTGGAGCTTATAGAAGAAACTGGAGCCTTAAAAAAAGATGTGAAAATGACAGAAGTGGCATCTGAAGAATCAAAGGATAAAGAAATGAAGGAAGTGTCTGAGAAAGATAAAGAAATGACGGATGAAACATCTAACGGGATTGAAGAGAACGAACGAAAAGATGAAATAAAAGACAGAAAAGAAGCTTTTGATTCTCTGGTGCCTGAAGTAGAAGTGGAAGAAAGTGAAAATCAGACTGTTAAGTTCGTAGAAACTGATAGTGAGTTTACGAAGTCGCAGTTAGCAAGTATTGAACCATCTGAAAATTCATGTGATGCAGAGATGGGAGAAGCTGATGTACAGCTTAAGCGCAGTGTTCCAGCATTACAAGAAAGTACAACCACTTCTCAAACTGTGTGTCTCCTAATACAAGTTGTACAGACACCAACTTGTTTCTAAACTAAGATACTTCTGCTTGTAAAGGATCGGATTTTATTCAAAACTCTGATGTACTCGTCGGAACTGGCTTTCAAAAAACAGAGGTAAAAAGCATGTACCAAATGCCAAACGCACCGAGGTAAACTGTACACATGATGCAAATAAACTACAGAGTGGTGAACAAACTGTTTCAGAACTTACTGTGGATGAAAAGGCTGAAAGGATTGAAACCTTTAGACTGTGATACGCAAAACAGAAATACATCTGAAAACTGCAGTGAAAGAGCATTTGATCCGGGTATGACTTAATGAAAAGCCTGAGGTTGAAATTCATTCTGAACTTTAATTTACATAATTTAAAATTGTTATGTGGTTAATTTGTGTATATAACTTATACGTACTGTAGATAATTGTTTCTTTAGTTATGTTATTTTTTTGTGTTTTATCAAGTTGTTTTGTATCAAATTTAGCTTCTGAACAAGGATTCTACTGGCCGAGAAGTACGGTCCTTAGGAGGGTGCAGTGTTACAAAATGCCCAGGTGCGGTAAAATAGCTTCCGCGCAAAGCAGGCTTAGGGTTGCCAGAAAATGGCAAAGGAAGATAGGGTTGCCAGATTTGACTCGAAATTGCCCATTTGGCTACAAATTTGGCAATATGCCATAGACGGATGGAAAACCTTCTAAAACGAGTTTTTATTTCTTTGGTCCAGAATTTTCTCGAAGGCAGGCCGCTATATAAATTCTACTGGTACGCCGAGTAGAGAGTGTATCGGAGTCTATCGAGTTGATCGTCAGTCTAGTGTCGAGCTGATCGCCGAGTTTACCGCGAATTGGAGCATCGAGAGTGTGCATCGTTGAGGCTATCGAGTGCATTGCCAGTTGTAGCGTGAAGAGTCTCGAGAGTTCCGAGAACAACCGAACCGAGTCGGGGGCGTTCCTTCATTGCTTTGCCGTGAAGCTGTTCCTCACGGTTTTAGCCTGACAGCTCGAAGGCTCTGTTGCTAATTGTTTCTGCGTGTTTGTCGACAACTGTAAACGTGTTTTTGGAGCAGACCTGAGTAATAATGGCTAATAAATTGTGTTTTTTTACTTCATCAAGTATTGTAGTTAATGACTCCAAATCTGCGAACCTGTGCAGAACACAACAATATCATCCAAAGAAAATTATTCCACAGAGTTCCTGCATTGCAGAAGAAGTTTGGCTTCCGTCATCTTCATAGTACTAAGCACCAGCTGTTTCGTGTCATCAGCTATATTACTGGTGGTTTCAATTGTAAATTCCTTACCGAAGCCGTTTTTCTTGAGATTGCGAAAGCTTTTGATAGGGTATGACACCGGGGGCTGATCTACAAGCTTATTAAGTTGAACTTCCTCGATCATTGAATTAGACTTATTGTTTCTTATCTTCAAGAGAGAATCTTTGCAGTGAAAATTTGCAATACTGTTTCTACCACGAGAAACATCTTTGCTGGAGTGCCCCAGGATCAGAATTTTCACCATATTTATATAGCATTTACGCTTATGATATTCCTAAAGACTCAAAAATTACCGTGAATACTGCAATTATGGCGAAAGCTTCTACAGTTACAGTTGTCCATCTGCTCCTTCATTATTACCTCAATCTTCTAGAAAATTGGCTCACTCTTTGAAGGATTACAGTTAATATTGAAAAAAACAAAAGCAATATTTTTTCGTAAAGAACAGACAAATTTCACATCACCAAGACCTCTTCTGTATGACAAAGAAATTGATTGGCTTGACGAAATAAAGTATCTAGGAGTCATTCTAGATAAAAAAAATTGACTTTTCAGAAACATGTCAGGGAAACAGTGCAAAAATTAATATCACGCTTGCAGCTATGTGCCCACTTCTTGGCAGAAGAAGTCCCTGATCTCTTGATGCTGTTTATTAAGAATAATTTTGTCATTTGGATGGCGGGATCTTTGCCATTGTCTTCTGGCTTGATTTCTACTTTTAATTAAGTT
Source organism: Stegodyphus mimosarum (assembly GCA_000611955.2). Classification (NCBI taxonomy): domain Eukaryota; kingdom Metazoa; phylum Arthropoda; class Arachnida; order Araneae; family Eresidae; genus Stegodyphus; species Stegodyphus mimosarum. Next base: position 43,195 of record KK119046.1, on the reverse strand, counting down.
GCGTAGATGAGGGTTTTGATCAATTATTTTCACTAGCACAAATTTGGTGTTATTATAATATACAGTAGTGAGGTCTTCAGTAAATTTCTCTACTAAAACGTCTAACTCAGCACTCGTCTGTGTCACGTGGTTTGTATAGTGAGTGTGGTTTAAAGATTTGGTGTAATTAGACCAATTTGTATTAAGGGCTCTTTTGTCTGATGTGCTATGGCAATTTATGTCCAGTTCCATAAGAACTGGATTGTGATCAGATGAAAGTTCATCTAATGTTTTGATATTAATTGGTGCTCTGAGATTTTTTTAAATAAAAAATCCAGAATTTGGGCCATAACGTGTTGGGGCTGGTGAAGCTGCAATGTGAAGATTGGCTATTATGGCAAAGTTATATAAGTGTTTTCCAAAGGTGTTATTTGAATTGCAGTTCCATGCGCGGTGTTTAGCGTTAAAATCTCCTCCTACGATTATTCGATTGTTAATGTTAAATATCATTTGTAAGTCCGAAACGACATTACTTATAAGTTTGTCAGCTGGTGTGTAGTATGAGACTAAAGTGACTGGTGGTGAACTGTATGGAATGAGTGTAATAGCTACGGTTTCTGAGGCTAAAAGCTGTGGAACTGTTATGCAGTGATGAGTGATGGAGCGTTTAATTAGTAGGAAAATACCTCCAGCATTTCTCTGCACACGTGGTCTGTTATATCTGTACATTTCATAGCTAGGTACATAAAAAGTTCTGTTTGGGCTAAGGTGGTGTTCTTGTAGGAATAGTGCATCGGGATTATACTCATTTATAAATTCCTTAAGTTCTTGTATTTTCTTAGGAGGCCATGCGCGTTCCATGTAACGATAGTCAAGCTTTGGTTGTAATTAACCATAATTGGGTTCGTTGAGCTGTTCAAAAATTAAAAATAACAAATACATTTTATCCATCTGTGTGTCAGCAGCTCTCAGCTGCGGTAAGTTTTTATTAATGAGGGATGTTAATTTGGAAATATTTCTAATACCAAATATTGCTTCTAACTCTTTCATTAATTTAAATAGTTCAAGAAAACGAGAAATATTATTATTTACAGGATTATTTACTGAGGTATTATTGCGCATTTTACTTTGCTCAGGCTGTTTCCTATTGATCGTTGAGTTAGCTGTTTCTAGATTCTGATTGGTCGGGAGTTTATTAACTGTAGCTATACTATTTTTTGAGGGAGCTGGGTTTTTATTAGCAAGAATTTCAGAATACAATTTTTTGGGCATTTGCTGATTATTAATTTTGGGTTTAGGGAATTTTTCGCAGCCCCTATATGAGGCAGGATGAGAATTTTGGCAGTTTGCACAAACTGGATTTTCTATAAAACCTTTTTGGGGGCAATTTGTCGAGTGATGTTCCCATGCTCATTTAACGCAACTCGGGGCTAGAAAGCAATTCTCAGAAGAGTGATGCCATTTTTGGCAATTATTACATTGTGGGATTAAATTCTCATTAATATAATTTTCAATTTGCACGATAAACAGGGACATATGTGTTATGTTATAGATTTCTTCGATGTTTGGAGTTGGTAGTAGTTGAACTTGAAAAAGGGGCATTTTTTGTCGGGTTCTATTTCTAGTCATCTGGGTTGTTCTATTTCTAGTCATCTGGTAGTCTAATTTTGTGAGTATTTCACTAATTTCGTCTATTTCTATATCTATGGGGAGTCCTCTTATAGCTATTTTGATGGGGCGTTGATGTCTAGCATTAATAATGTAATGTTCAACTTTATGGTCTAGGGGGAATTGACTTAAGATTCTATGGTCATCTGGGCTATTGGGGAGGATTTTTAGAAATTCGCCATTAATTCTATCGCAAAATTTAGCCTTGGACTTATCGGCAAGTAAGATAGGGACTGAGTTTCATATCGGCTGGAGATTTAACCATAACTGGTGGCACCGATTTAGTTTGTGTTTGAGTTGCCGAGGCTTGACTATTCGTTTGAGTGTTTGGAATATTTGCTGGCTGTGAGTTATCGTTTACTGCGGTATTGGATCTTAAATTTGCTGCTGGCAGTCAACTACTGAAGAGTTATAACCAGTACATGAATATTATGCCAATGGCCATTAACAGTATAAGTTTAAATTAAAAGTGTTTAACACCACGCACAGAGGCGAGACCAATTTTTGAGTTATACTCATTAATTAATAATTTAGTAGTTGATAAACAATTATATAAAGCACTTGAAGTCCAGAGGCCTGAATTTCTTTTTAGTGGTAATGGCGCAGGAGGCATTTCCGAGATTGGTTATTTTTTTGGTTTGCTTAGCATATCTCGTTGGTTTACTAAAGCCGTTAATTTCACCATTAGAGTCATCAGAATTATCAGAAATTTCATGTTGTTTTCGTTTAGTTGTAGGATTATTTACAGTACTATTAGCATTTAAATTTAAATTTACTATTTCACTATTGATCTCCAAAAAAGATTTAACAGGCTTTGATAGGGAGTTTTTAGCACACATGGAAATATAAAATTCGCACTTACCCCTTAGGTGCTCCATTTCTGACTTCACGTCAGTAGTATTACATTGATTGCATCTGTATAAAAAGTTGGTGACGATGGTGGTTATGGTGGCTATGATGGCGATGGTGTGTAAGGAAACTTGGATTTCGGATGATATGTGGATGGTTATAGTGTTTAATGGTGATAGGTTTGGGTTAGGATTTTGTTGTGAGTGCTGTCGAGTTGTTAGACGAGTATGTGTCGGAGATGGGGGAAGAAGTATATTTTGTGAAGTATGAAAAACGGTTGCACTGTTAGAAGTACATATGAGTTTTGGAAGGGAAATAAAAAATCAGGATACTTACAAAATTCTTGAAAAAATGAGTCTTTTTTTTTTAATATGCTTACAAGGCTGTTTTCGAATATCAAGCTTTTTTGCGGTCATTTTTTCGATATGGTGATATCTTCTTCTTGGATGGAGTGTCGATGTGTGCATTGCTTACCATGCCAGTACGCACATAAACTATTTCAAATATCAAATTTATGTGTGTACTGGCACGAAAAGAAATACATATTAACTGCGAATATTCTTCTTTTCTAAATATCTTGAAATTTTTCGATATGGTGATATCTTCTTCTTGGATGGAGTGTTGATGTGTGCATTGCTTACCATGCCAGTACGCACATAAACTATTTCAAATATCAAATTTATGTGTGTACTGGCATGAAAGGAAATGCATATTAAGTGCAGATATTCGGTGGGAGATATCGCTTTTTCTTTCTTTTGCATATTTTTTTTTCCTTTTCGTCTTCTTGAAATCTTCCATGTTCGCTCTGCAAAAGAAACATTTATTTTGATGTTTTGGAAATGGGAAAAGAAACAAATTTGAGTGGTGTATATTGACACAGAAATACATTTTTTTTGTTCTTGTACATAGCATAGAAACAGACACATCTTAAAAAATGAGCAAATGTTTGAGATTTTCGGATCATGTTGATGTGATCTATATCCCCGAAAAAGAAGAACGAAGAGGTTTTTGGAAAATAGACGCTGAGCGTTTCCGTCAAAGAATTGCGGAATTTGAAATACTTTTTAATAGACATGTTTTGACATCTAGAAAGAAAAGAAGTGAAGAAGTGCTCGAAAAAAAGGCTATATTAATAACGCGTAAAGATTAGATAAGATGATTTGACGAGTGCTTTTTAATCAACGAAGATGTCGAAAACAGAAATGAATTGGGAATCTTTTGGGAAGGGAAATGAACTAAGTGAACAGATTATTAGAGATTTACAGAATATGGTGAATTGGTCGACTATTTCAAAATATCAAAAATTAAGTGAAAGTTTTATTCTTGAATTTCAACACCTTGTGGATTGGAATAACATTTCAGGATATCAAACTTTATCTGAATCATTTATTGAAGCCCACCAAGATGTGGTGAATTGGAAGTTTATATCTAGGTGTCAGACTTTATCAGAAGATTTTATGATTCAGTTTGCCCACAAAATTGATTGGAAAGAAATTTCTCAGTATCAGAATTTGAGTGGAAAATTCATCAGAGATAATGCAGCAGTTTTGGATATGTCGCGCATTGCAAAATATCAAAAGCTGGATGAAGCTACAATTGAGGAGTTAGAAGACGTTATTGATTGGAATCAAGTGCTAATTCATCAAGAAATATCAGAAGAGTTTATTTCCAGGAATATGCATAAAATATCTGAATGCGATGTAATACTAAACAAACATTTTTCTGAAAATGTAATAAATACGTTATACAAGCGATTGGTTTTAAAATATTTAGCCCATATTTGCAAGAAATTGTGAAAAAAAAAGGAAATAAGATCTTGTGTTTTTGAATATAATTTTCATGAAATGTTTGTAGAGAGTTCATTTGAGTTGTCACTGTCTTGCTAGAAAGACTACAAAAATGAAGTGGACGTTACAAGATCGAAAAACATTAATGCTAATTTGTCTCCGCGTTTGCATCATAGAAATTCTAATATACGTATGTTTAAACTGTGTGGAAAGACAGAAAGAAGAGGACCCAAAAGTAGATTTGAATAAAACATCTTGCATATATTCTGAACATGTTGGGAGAAGAATATTTCTACATATTTGTATTAAGGATGGAAAAAGGATATATGATTTACGCTACTTTTGGAGAAATGAAACTGATTATTTCAAACCCGAAATCATTGGCATACAGTTAAACAAAAATGAATTTAATAAAGTTTGTTATCAATGTAAACATGTAATCTAAGGAAAAAATTAATAAAAAAGATATGAATAAATTGCAAAAAAAAAAAATCTTGTGTTGTTCTTTCTTCTTTCTTTGTTTATTTTTGAAAAAGCATACCATTCCATTCTACAGTAACATTTTCGAAATTACACTTTTTTTCTCCCTAAGAAAATTCAAAAAACCATATACATTCAAATAGTCAATAGGGTGTGGTATACTACTCTAAAACATTTTTTAAAAAAGAAATCCACAACGATAAAAACACAGATATAACAACAAAAAAACTTATTTATTAGGAGAACGAGACGAGATACATTACCCTCCGTCGTTTAACAGTATAAAAATATTTAAAAACTTTAAAAAACACTATTGAAAAATATGTTAAAGTTAAAACATCCAAGTTCGTGTTTGATTGTTGGACCGAGTCAATCCGGAAAAACATCGCTAGTTCGACAAATGATCAAACCATGGTTGATCATTTGTCCATGGTTTCTAGAGTTCATATAGTGCACCATGGTTTCTAGAAGAACCAAATATTGAATTCATACGTGGATTGCCAGAAGTATATGAAAATGGAGATTTGATAATCATAGATGATTTAATGCATCGATTAAATGAAAAAATTGCAGATTTATTCACAGCTGCATCTCATCATTGCAATGTTAGTGTAGTATTAATACTACAAAATTTATTTCCTCGCTTAAAAGTTATGAGAGACATCAGTCTGAATTCTCATTACATCATTTTATTTAAAAATGCAAGAGATATGAGCCAAATTAATTGTCTAGGAAGACAAATATATCCACGTAATTCACAATTTTTATTGGATGCTTATATAAAAGCTACTGCTGAACTATATAAATATTTAATTATTGATTTACATCCCGAGACAGAGGAAGAATATCGTCTGCGAGGAAATTTATTTCCCACTGATGAAGGAGTTTTTTGGATTTACCGCCCAAAATGAAAAAGAATTTAAAAAAAAACTATCATTTTCTGAAAGTATTAGCCAAATCATCTCCTAATCAAAAACGAGCTTTACTGAGAATTGCAAATAACGCACAAATTGCTTCTTTGTGTGAAATTTGTTTAAACATTTTAGCTGGACATCTTCCTGTAAATGTAAAAAAACTTCAAAAATATAAAAATATTGTGAGAAGATTGGCCAAACGATCGTCTTCGATTCAAAGTAAAAAAAGACTTTTAATAAATCAGACTGGTGGTTTTTTGCCACTCATAGCTCCTGCTATAATTTCTGCTTTAGCTGGTATTGCTGGAAGTGCTATTGGTAAAAGAATATAAAACAAATAATTAAAAAAAAATCACGATACACAATATTACGACTTAAAACGAAAAAAAGAAAAAGACACTCGTTTATGAAATCATGGCGCGAAAGGTAGCACTTATTCCCGAAGAGTTGGTTTCATCGTATCATTTGCACAAGCCAGAAATTCGTATTGAGGACGATATTGAAACTTTGTTAGAAAGAAACAAATTGCCAGATGATATGAAAGTAAAATTATTAAGTCAACTTATCACTCGCTATCAAAAAACTATTCATACGCCTGCAGATCCAGTGCGCGTGAGTATTACTAATGAAGAAATATTAGATAAGAAGGAAAATAATAAGAGACATTTGAAAGAGGATTACGACAACGATTCGAGGGTGAAAGATATTATGGTTTCATCCCCTCGTCAGTATTCCAAATATATACCACTGATTGTTGAAAAACTTAAAACAAGACAATATTACTGGAATCAAAAGGGAGAATTCACCCACGATGGTATACCTGTCAGAGACAGCAGAATAGTTGATTTCTTTTCCTATATGTTTCGAAATACAAAATCTCAAACTGAACCCGAACATTTTAGTGAATTTTTAAAAGCTATTAAAGAAATAAATATTCCCCTTTCTTGGATAGGAAATAGGAAATTGGTATCTAAGTTGCGCGAAACAAAAAGCGAATTAACACGAGAGAAAAGCAGAAGTGAAGAAATCTTGTCAGAACCAGAAAGTAGAAAATTAAAACGAGAGAAGAGTCGAAGTCATTCTTCCCTTCTTGGACCTTATTCAAGAGCATGGAAAACTCGCGATCAAAAAACGGAAAAGTGGCTAGAATATTAGAAAAAATATATTATGATGTAAATAATCCAGCAGCATTTGGGGGTATATCACGCCTTTCAAAAAAGAGTGGCATTCCCATAAAAACGACTAAAGAATGGTTGATGACACAAGATACTTATACACTTCATAAACCAATAAGATACAAGTTTAAGAGAAGAAAAGTTTTGTCTTTTGGAATTGGTGAACTGATGCAATGTGATTTAGTGGACATGTCAAAGGTATCTAGGTACAATAAGGGTGTAAAATATCTTTTAACTGCAATTGATGTTTTCTCAAAATATGGTTATGCGATACCAATAAAATCTAAAAATGCTGATGCACTTGTTGAAGCTTTTAAAAAATTATTTAAACAACTAAAGACAATAGTAAACTTGCAAACGGACGAAGGAAAAGAATTCTATAATAAAAAAGTACAAGCGTTATTCAAAAAGAATGAAATACATCATTATTCCTCGTATAGTGAGCATAAAGCCAGTGTTGTAGAAAGATTTAATCGCACTCTAAAATCTAAATTATATCGCATATTTACACATCGAAACTCCTATAAATATTTAGACATCTTAAAATCTGTTTTAAAAAGTTATAATGAAAGTGTGCATCGCAGTACTGGTTTTGCTCCCGCTGCAGTCACATCCGAACTGGAACCTGTAATTTTTAAAAAATTATACAATTTTCAAATACAGTCAGAATATAAGTTCAATATTGGTGATCAAGTGAGAATTTCAAAAGCAAAGAAGACGTTTCGTCGTGGATATTTACCTAATTGGACCGATGAAATATTTATCATAGTCAAGCGATATCCGTCGAATCCTCCTACATATATATTGAAAGATTTGAAAGAAGAAATTTTAAAAGGAAGGTTCTATGAGGAAGAGCTACAGAAAGTGAACAAACGAAGGAGCGATTTTTGGCGAATAGAAAAGATTCTGAAAACGAAAGGAACAGGAGCAAATAAAGAATTCTATGTGAAGTGGAAGGGATTTGATCATCGTTTTAATTCTTGGGTAAAAGCATCATGGATGAAGCAGTAACCGATTTTTATGTTACATTACCAAGCAATTCCAGCACAAAATATTTCCCACAAAACACGCAAGCTTCATATCGTACCAAACTCTGCAAACCTCTTATTTTCAATGATAATAATTATCTTGTAGGACTTTCTGAGATATTCATCCCTCGAAATTGGTTTAACATTGGCGATCATAACAACAAATATTCTGTTTCTTTTAGAAAAGAGGAAAGCATAGTAGTGGAAAATATACAATATGACATATCTTTAATGTGCGAATCAAAAGATAGTCTCGAGAATTTTTTGTTAAAAGTGAATGGAGAAACTGAAAAAGCAAGTAGTGTGAATTCGAATGTAAGATTTGCTTTCGATGAAGATAAAAAAAATCGGATTACAATTGAAGTCAAAGAAGGATTTGAAGTCCATATTACAACAAGACAAGCACCCATAATACTTTATATGCTGAATTTACCGTTCAGAGATATAATTATAAAAAAGAATCAGACTTTTAGGTTTAGACCGACAATTCAGAGACAAATACAACAAACAATTACAATCATAAATAAAAATCCTAAAAATATCATTTCGCATATAATACCAACAACATCTATCAAGCGTGACGTAAATAATGAAAAAGACGCTTACAGCATCATAAATGAAAATATCAAACTATTGGGGCTTCAGAATTATGTGAACTTTTTATATGAACCAATAAAAAAGGAAGTGGAAATTAAACTTTCAAATTATGTCGAATTGGTATTGAAAAAAAGCAATGCTGGCTCACTAATGCAAAAACTAAATTTGAAGGATGATACAATCGTAAAAGGAATTCAACGATTCGTTTGCAACCCATTGATTTTAATAGCAGAGGGAGAACAAATGGAGTTAATTATAAAAGAATATCATCAAACAAAAAGGACAAAAATGCAAACTGAACATCTGTCACTGAATGTGGGAATGTATAAAAATGCATTAAAATTATTCGAAGAATTTAAATACATTCGATTGCAACAGCTACCGAACCAAAAGGTTGTTTTAAACGTTCCTTCCGAACATGAAGTAAATTTCGAAAAAGGTCTGGCAGACATGTTAGGATTTAATGACTTGCATTTTAAAGCTGGTAATTATATCAGTAATTATCCACTAGAGTTGAATGCTGGAATAACTGAAATATTTGTTTACACGGATTTAATACATCCACATCATGTCGGAGATTCTTATTCGCCTCTTCTTCGAGTTATACCGTGTATGAATGAAAAGGAAGAACAGGTGGTGAAACACTACCATAAACCGCTTTATTTCCCGATCAAAAAGAATTTTGTTGAAACAATTGAAATTGAATTAAAAACAAGTAGTGGTAATAATATAATATTTACTGGTGGAAAAACGTTTGTAGTGTTGTCTTTTAAAAAACGAAACACTCTATAAATTAAACAGTTTGAGCGCGATTTTGTCAGTCTTTGCTTCCGAAACGAAACAATATGCATTTGAGCGCAAAAGAGTGTGAATTTTACTACTGTTCCCAAGTTGGTGGAGGAGGTCCCTACTTTCAAGGTGTGGCACATCAACGAGGTTATGGAATTTTTGGAGATTTGAGGCGATATATTACTCCATTGGCATTAAAAGCTTCGCGCTATTTAGGCAGGCATTTACTGCAAACTGGAAAAAATGTTCTTTCAGACGTTGCATCTGGTACTTCTTTAAAAGAGTCGACGAGCTCTAGATTACGTGAGACAACAAAAAAAATAAGAGATGATATTTTAAACAAATTACAACAAGGAAAGGGTATAAAAAGAAAGCTAAGTAAAAAATCTACTCAGTCTACTAAAACAAAACGTCGAAAAACGCAGCATAAAGATATATTTCAAGATGGAATCCGTGTGTTTAAAAAGTGAACTAGATCTTTTTACATCTTCACCAACACAACTTGCCATTGAGGAATCCTCATTTTTAGAAATTCATCCTGTGGCTTCACTGAATGATAAAACTCCGATCGAGTTTTATATAAGTGGAAATGGAGAGCATTATCTAGATTTGGCACATACTCTTATACATATACAGGCAAAGATTGTGAAAAAAAATGGTCAAGATCTAACAGAAACAGATGATGTTGCTCCGATCAATTACTTTCTAAACACTATGTTTTCCGAGTGCAGTGTTTATCTCAACGATAGACAAATTTCTTCACAGGGAAATTACGCATATCGCTCAATCCTTGAAAGCCTTTTATTTTCGTCTAAATCTAGCCAAGAGAGTATGTTAACATCCTCATTGTTTTATAAAGATACGGCATCACATCATAATGTATTTGGCAAAAATTCAACTAACTCGGGATACAAGAAGCGGCACGAAATATGTGCTAAAAGCAATTTAATGGATTTAATAGGACCTCTTCATTTTGATTTAGCTACTCAACCAAAGCTACTGATTAATGGTGTGAATGTGCGCATCAAATTAGAACAAAACAAAGACATTTTTTCTTTGATGTCCAAAGATGATGAATTTAAAACGGTGATTCATTCTGCAAAATTGTACGTTCGCAAGGTAAATGTGTCACCTTCCGTTTTTCTGGCACATGAGAAGGCTTTAGAAAGTGGTGTGATTAAAATGCCAATACGTCGAATAGAAGTTAAGACCTTTGCCCTATCATATGGTCTACAATCGACAACAATAGCGAATGCATTTATTGGACAGCTACCAACGCGCATAATTTTAGGTTTTTTATCAAATGAAGCATATAACGGAAACGTTTCAAAAAATCCTTTTCAGTTTTCTCATTATAATTTAAATTATCTCTGTATATTAAATGGCAGTCAAATGATTCCCTCTAAACCTCTTCAACCTAATTTTCAGGAGGATTGTTATGCAAGATGTTATATGAATCTTTTTACTGATTTAAACCGCTACCATAATTTTCAAAATATTAACATTGATTATAAGGAATATAAAAATGGTTATACGCTATATGTTTTTGATTTGACTCCTGATTATGCGGCTAGTGAATCACACACAAGCGTCAATAAAAATGGAAATATCGGAATCGATATAAAGTTTTCCCATAGTTTACCAGAGACAGTTACTTTATTAGCATTTGCAGAGTATCGTAATGTCATAGAGATTGATAAATCTCGAAGTGTATTTACCGATTACTAAAATATATTGTGAGATGAGACGAAAGGGAAAAAAATGAATACGATAAGTTTATGTAGATTAGCTTGTAGTGATTTAAAAATCAAGGAACATTTTGCCGGAGTATACGCATCGGATATTTTACCTAAAGTAAAAAATCAATTTAGAAGCTTTATTGTGAATTTAGATCCTCAAAATCTACCGGGTAGCCACTGGGTCGCTATTTATTTTAGAAATAATGAAGCGTATTATTTTGACAGCTATGGATTACCTCCCTCAAACGGAAATATACTACGTTTCTTAAATCAGAATTCTCAAAACGTATTTTATAACAAGATTTGCTTTCAGAATAATTTTTCTTCCTCATGCGGTTACTTCACGCTTTATTTTTTATATCAGTATTCAAGAAATTTGACATTAAAGGATCTTAGCAAAACAAATACAAGAAAAAATGAAAAATTTATCAAACTATTTGCGAAGAAAAATTTTAAACTAGATAGATGTTGCCACCATACATTTCATCGAGGAAATCAAGGCTGTACTGCGCTTATATATATGAACAAAGCAACTAAACATTAGTTCATTGGCGAAACATGGAACGTTACGGATATCTGTTGTATGATTCCAATGGCACAGAATATTTTTATGTGCATAATGTTTTATTTAAAGATATTACTAGCTGCATCAGGAATTCAATTGAAAATGAAATGATTGGAAAAAGATGCTATTTTAAAATTTTGAATAATTCGGAAGTGATGAATCACATTCATGCTCAAATAAAATCGAAAGCAAATGAATATGGATATTTACTACTACAGGTATCATGCGATAAAATGTTATTGCATGACTCATCACTAAATTTGTTTAATAATTTATTTGACTGTGTGATGATGGGAAAACAAAATATACGTGGCGGTGAAGATGTTCCAGACGCGATTGCTTGTACTAAAAAGAAGATTGGATACTTCATCATCCTTCCTGACGATGAAGTTATTCGCGAACTTCATTTGTAAACAATATTATGTTAAAAAATCTATGTAATCTCCTTTTGCAATAAATAAAAAGCATATTTGACAAAACATTTTTGCTTTCCTTTTTTCTTATTTTATAATCACACAGATGCTTTATTACAATATCTTCCCTCTGTCTGGCATACTCACGTTAAAAAGCATCTGATATATTTCAACAGACTGCTCTTCATCGAATACTCTTCCTTTGAAGAGTATTCGATTCCACTTATATAAAACTCGATCGGAGTTTTATCATTCAGTGAAGCCACAGGATGAATTTCTAAAAATGAGGATTCCTCAATGGCAAGTTGTGTTCTCTGGTAAACTATATTCTTTCTTCATAGAGAAAAAAAAACATCAGATAGTTTTCAATTCTTTTAAATGTCCATTGTTTATAAAAATAATTATAAATTACATACATTTTTCTTTTAAAAAATGTTTTCCTCATACTCTTCTTCTACAAGCAGATTGTTATGATGTCCATAGCAATTGGCATTTATGCCGTCCGCTTTTAAGAACTTTTTGTCATAAAATGCAGATAATCCTATTTTGTTTTGTAAGACTGTGCATACATCATGCTTTTTTGAAGTAATTGTATACTGATACTGTCTCATTAGCGTTTCATCATACAAAATCTTTTTATACGACTCAATGACTCAATTTTACATCTATCTCTCTGCCTATCTTTTAACAACAACAAAAAAAAAATCCTGTAATCTAAATTCATTCGAACTTGTGTCCTCATTTTTTTTAGTTCTAACCCCACCCCGATCACCATCAAACACTATAACCATCCACATATCATCCGAAATTCAAGTTTCCTTACACACCATCGCCACCATAGCCACCATAGCCGCCACCATCGCCGTCATAACCACCATAGCCACCATAGCCACCATCGCCACCAACTTTTTATACAGATGCAATCAATGTAATACTACTCACGTCTCGTATATTCTTTGCCATAAGCGGAGTATATTGGTCGGGGTCGGAGACCCCTCGAACCGCATCCATTTGTTGTTTGATCCTTTTCGTTTCCTCGATCCTTGCTTCTAAGGTTTTAATTTGATTATGAAGTTCCAATACTATTAATTCAGGTTTAGTATCCAGTGCGTTGTCCTTGTTCAAAGTATCCATGTTTGTAAAATCATCAGTAGGCGTACTCGAATCTAGCGTGCGTTTATCCGGAGGAAGAGCTTCGCCGGGTGGCGAGGGAACGTCAGTCGACTCCATCAGAGCAACGAAAAAACACGTCCTTCACTCACGAAGGCTGAACGCGGAACTCCCAATGTAGAGAATGCTCGATTACTGAGAATGCTTCTTGCTAAATGCTGTTGTTGCAAAGTGCACCAAAGTGTGTGTTTCGATTTCGAATTCGTGTGCAATTCTTAATTCTCGATGGGTGCGAAAGCATCAAGTATGATTTCTTCGTGTGAGCAAGTACAACCGAAATGTTCAAAGGAAGAGTATTCATCGTTTGAAAATCATAAAGAGTTTTCAATTCCTGATGATTTATTGGTAGATGTTTTATCGTTTGTGCCACATCAAGATTTAATACGGAATTGCAGATTAGTTTGCAGACAGTGGAAAGATATAATAGACGGTCACGGTGTGTGGAAAATCAAATGCGAACGCAAAAGAAAAACAGTTCCTCCACTTAAACTTCGGAATCTTCCATTACATTATTATCAATTAATTTACTTGTTCAATCCGTATGGAAGAAATTTAGTTAGAAATCCTTGCGGGGAAGGTATATAGAATTATTATTAACTTTCTTATTTTATTTTAAATTAACGATTACTTTATTATTTTTGGTACTTTAATTCGAGTTTATTTTGGAAATAATAGAGTTAGTTATGCAGTTGCTGAGGGATTTTGTAATATGTGCATCATTGTAGAGAATCTTTACAAGGATTAACGTTCTGGGTACAGCTGTAGCTAAAATTTTTGTATCTGAGAGTTCTTCATTTTTCTACACCTCTCAGTATCCACTAAAAAGGCTGCGGATTGTTAAAATGATGTATATTTAAGACAATGAATTAAATTACTATACTTAGTTGATCTTTGGAATAGGTGATTTAGTGATGATTTGTCGATTTTACCGAAGTTTAAATAATTATATTTGTTCTTTTCTTAGTTTTATAATATATAAGAAAGAGCAGCAGTAGAAAGCAAACTAACAGGTCTGTTGGTTATTTAAGATTTGGTTTGCCAAATTTAACATCTGTTTATTTGTAAGTAAGTATATGTATCATGAGTGTAACTGAGAATCATATGACAGATTACTTTTGAAATGACGTAGTTCAAAGAAATTAATTATGAGCATGTTATTATTTTTAAGATAGAAATGTAAAATAATTAAATAATGAAGCTCAGAATATAAGGTATTGCAGATTAAAGTTAGAATTTTATTTTGTGTTTTCTTTATCTTGCATATATGTATGTTTCTAAATTATGTCATCTGCTAGTTATTTCAAATTACTGTAAATATCCCAGAGATTTTATTTATCATTTAAGTGAAACTGTGCTATTCACACATTATTCATGGGTCAAGATCAATCAACTGTAAACCAGTTCCGACAAAATTTTTCCCATCTTCATAAATGACCTTAAATTGTAAAACTCGGGCAGAAAAATAATTTTGAATTTTTTTTTAATCTCACCTGTTTCTTTATTGAAAAGTTTAGACATGTTAAAATCTCACTTTATTTGAAATAAATGATTTTACGGTTGATTAAAAAATAAAGTAATAAAGACGTGATTTGACAATTTGTGGTGCATTTTATTGTTATCTGTATTTGTAATCAAATGATGTAGTAATGATTGGGATTGGATGTGGTTGGTTACGTTGCTGCCAAATTATTTGAATGCAGTGGTTAAATAGACATTTTATAAAGCTTGTTAATGGCTATGGAGATCTCATTTGCAGTAAAGTTCCATAATCCATGTAATGAATTGTAGCATATTGAATGTTGTAATTCTTCCTGGCCTACCAGCGGCCGAGAAGTAAAATCGCCAAACTCTGGAAGTTTGTTTTAGAGTTTGTATTGTAGCAAATGGGCTGGCTGCAGTGATGTTTTCATTGTTTTCTCCATGAATAATGTGTATGAGCCAGTTTTCTGAGAAAGTCATCTGTGAAGGCGTCCCTTCCCTTAGACAAGTAACTCTCGGGTGCTCTGCCATAATGTAATAAACCAAGTCAACTCAAACTATAATGCTTCCTAAAATAAAATTGAGTCCAACAAGAAGAGGAAATATATGTGATCACTAAAATTCTTTATTCAGTCAGAACAGTCATATCGGATCACTTTTTCTGTTATCTTGAAGAACATAGTGAAATACTTCTGTCATCTGTTTTTCTTTCATCTGTGCTCTATAAAATGAAATCAATTTGTTTACTGCTGTAATGTACTTTTAGTATTAGAAAAAAAGCTCATATACAGTGAACTCCATTCCTAATATACTCTTCAAATATGAAAAACAGTTCCTGATGGCTTAACTTTTTCATAGATTTTCTTGTTGGAATTCTTAAATTTTTACATCTCTGGCTTGCTTGGATCACTTCACCTATACTTGTTTCCTCATACTAGTCATGCATACATAACCAAACTTTGATATGCTTATTATTTGCCGTCAATAAAAATTTACGGTTTAATCCTTAAAAATCTGTTATGAAATCTGAATTTGTGGAATTTTGGGAGCATTCTGTTTCAGTTCATTGTATTACATTGATCGAATCAAAAGCATTTCAAAATTTTATTTTTAAAATTTCCTAAATATTTAGTTTTAGATGTAATTCAGTGTTCAGATACATTTTCATTCATGCTTTGAATTTATTTTTTCTTACAGAAAATAGTACTAAGTATCACTAATGCTCGTTTAGAAGTCAAGCAACAAAAATCAGCGTTATATTTGCAGATTTTCACAGGAGTAGTTTTCAATGCATTTACCGAACCAGCAGCCTCAGCTGCTAAAGTGCAAATGAACGAGATAAGATAAAATAAGAATGGCTGGACAGGAGTTAAGCTACTGGTGCCATCTATTGATGAAAAAAGAAAACTGAAACATAATTTAACTAAACATAAGGGCTGAAGATAAAGATGGATTGGAATTAGGTTCATCAACTATAACAGAAAGATTTTTTTTAATGTGAAATGCCTCTAGAAAATCTAATTCACCAGTGAAAGATGTGTTTTGAATAATTTTGGCTGCAGAAAAATGGAAAGTGTGATTTTCGGACTAATAATGCTGGGCAACAGATGACTTCTGTGTTTCCTTTTCCCTAACATATGCCTCATGTTCCTTAATGCGAAATTTTAAGGCTATCTTATTTTGACCAATGTAAGTTAAACCACACTGGCAAGGAATACTCCAGGAATTCATATCCTAAATGGGGTCCTTAAGTATGGAACTCGGGTATTTTATTTATAGGAGAATAAACAAGCCAAAAGTTAAATTTCTGTAAAATACGTGCAATTTTATAGCTAACTGATGGAAAAAAAGGAATGACAACAGAATTCTTATAATCTCCCAAAACAAGAGTGTGCCATTTGGTGTGTTGAGATGAGAATTTTTTAGTTGCTTGGTTAATAATGTTGGGTGAAAAGCCCTTGCCAATAGCTACTGCCTTTATATAATTTAGTTCTTGATCAAGATCCAATTTGGAGGAGTAAACTTGAAGCGCACAGAAAAAAGGAATAAAAGGAAGCTAACTTTTGTTTAGTCCCAGATGACATGATTTGAAGTGTGTTTGAAGGCAAACCGATGTAGGTTTACAGTAAACCGCAGTACTGAAGTTGGATGTGTTATGTGTGACCAAAATGTCGAGCTCAAATTCAAAAGTGAACTGAATAGCAGGATCAGTGGAATTCATTATTGAAAGAACTTTATTGAAATTATTACCGTCAAACAGGGTAAAAGTATTGTCTATGCAGCAGAACCATACTGGGAAGTTTCAAGTAATTTTGATTCATAATAATGCATGTAGTTATTAGCCAGGATGGGAATAAATGTCTTCCCATGGCTAATCCTTCAGCTTGCTTGTAATACTTATTTTGGAAAACAAAATGCATTTGTTTTAAACAGAGTAAGGGAAATTAGCTCATCAATTTCAATGCAGGAGAAATGAAATTCACTAAGTCTGGTTTCTAGACATCTTAATGCACCCTCCACTGGAACAGTGTTTAATAATGATTTTACTTCAAAAGAAAACATGAGTAAATTTCTAGGAGAAATGTTTTTAACTTTTTTTTACAAACTCTATTGAATTTTTTATGGTATTAAATGTTATTATCTAATAGAGTTGAAAATTAGAAACCAAATATTTAGCTAACGGGTACAGAGCAGTGCCTAAATTTGATACAGTGGGGCAGAAAGGAATGTCACTTTTCTGAATTTTGGGAAGAGCCTATAAACTGGCTCAGTTCGTAACAGATGGGATAAGCGAAATTTTTCTATAACAAAAGCTGTAATCGTAAGTTTGTCGTGTTTTCTTTTGATTCTAAATGTCAGCACTACTTTATGAATGCTCAATATTTTGCAATTATGAAATTAATATATCTGATTCCAAGGTATCATGTTTGAAGATTCATAAAATCTGTTGGAAGGAAAGAAAAAATTCTAAATCTGCAAACATATTACATGACGTAACACATGCTGAATCTTATATATGGTGAAAATGCACTTTAGCCCACTGCTTGGCGATGTTTTGAAAATCGCCAATTCGGCGCATTTCTGCGAAACGTCTTTGAAATTGCAACCTTCCCGACACGCTCCGCGAAAACCTATTGTAAACAAAACATAGAATTCTAAAGCATAAATTAGTATGGAAACTGTTGTCACCAAAAGATAATAAAATAATATGCAAAATGAACATTATGATCATTAAAATATTTGTCAGTTAGGTTTAAATTAATTATTTACATTTTATGTTGTAATACTTACACATTTTATGCCGTTACATAACCTTCTCGACACGCTCCGCGAAAACGTAACCAAAATGGCATCGAAGAAAGAAGGAATTTTTTTTAAAAGGGCATTAAAATTACAAACGATACCATGTACACACCGTTCCGTTTTAACTTAAAAAAAAATCTGTGAATTGCACAATGTAGGCAACGTGCACAAATGAACAAAATAAGCTAAAATAACGAAAATAAATTACAAGAAAATGCCATGTGCACAGCGTTCCTTTTAAACTTAAAAAAAACTTCAGCGAATTGCACAATGTAGGCAATGTACAAACAGTCAGCCATGTTGGCGGATATACGGAGTTACCCATGTTGGCGCGTTTATTGTTCATTCAAAAACAATCGCCGCCAAGCAGTGGGCTAAAGCGCATTCCAACCTTATATATATATATGTATAATTACTGCATTTCAGTCAGAACTGATAATTTAAAAGAAGATTATTTATATGATTCTAATACCTGTATATAATATGTACCGGCATCCATACTGAGGGTACCATGCCAATAGATGGCACAACCAGTCTTCTACTCTTTGAGATTACAGAATTTCTTTATATTATAATTGTTTACAATGTAATAATTTGTTTATGATTAATTTACAAGTTGTTTAGGATTTAATATTATGTTCATGGGGGGGATGGGGATATTACTGCCCCTGTGCTGAGTATGAATAAAATTATTTTAGTTTCATTTTATTCTTTGCATACTGCGGTCGAGTTTCTCATTCGTTTCTATTAAGCTAAAATTGTAATTTCAGCACTTCACCCTTTGTCCAAATAAAGACTCATCGATTTCTACATTGTCATCTAGGATCAAAATATTACACAATTGTAGGGGTTAAATGTGGTAAAGTGACTATGCAGCCAACCTGTTTGCTGAAATTCAAACTCAGGACCGAACTGCCAGTGTTCGGGAACTTTTGCCGCTTGGCCGTTGGTGAGAAAGAACAAGGAACAAAATTCTATAACATTCATTAAAATAATAAAAACTAAACTGAGATAAGATATAAGGATTTTACAAAGTGAGAGATGCGAAGAACCTATTATAATTAAGTTTAACAGGCATACAGTAAGTATTATTAATAGTAATATTATTTTTTCTAAGGGAGGCGAAAAAAGATCTTCAAATTAATCATTCAAAAAAAAGTACTACAATCCTTTCACCATGAAAGCTGTAAATTAATTTTATAATTTGAGGAATAAAATATAATTGTTAGTGAAGAGAATATCATTTGACGAACTTAAAAAATTTGTACTTAAAGTTATAATTCAAGTAAGTAACAATTTCTTGTCAAAAGTCTCCTGGGCAAGTAGCTCTATCCCTGTTTAATGCAAGAGAAGCCCTATCCCTATCTTTGCGCCATTTTGTCTCACTCTGCATCATGTTACATCAC
>KK119046.1:3996-15352 GCA_000611955.2 Stegodyphus mimosarum | reverse complement strand
AGAAGTATTAGATTCTGGTTGTATAAAAATACAAGTTGGTGAATGGTGTGTATGTATAGCATGCTTTTTGTGTACCTATTTAAATTTTTTTTTTTAAATTTACATTTGTGCTTTTTTATTATGGTCCTTTATAGATGGCAGATTCTACTTTTTGTGCTTTTAAGGTTATTAAATCACTAATGATTTTACTCATGTATATTACTTTGTAAGATGTGCTTTATTAATTCATGTGGAGTTTTTTTACTGACATGTTTTAACCATTTATTTACAAATAATGAGTGGTATTCAACTTATAATGCAGTATTGTAGAATTTTGCTGCTGTTGTCTCAGAAATAACTTAGGTTTCTCTGTAAGAGTCTGTAAAAGTCTGTCTGTCCCTTCATTCTGACTAACTGAACTCTAATGAATACAAAGAAACAAACATTTGGAGAAGGAAATTAATGTCATTCTTTAAAGTAGTTAACAAACTGTAAGCTTTTTGAGTTGTAACTGCAATAGAAATTTTAGTGTTTTGGTACATGCATGCGTTCCTTTATGAATAAAACAAGAATTTTCTAAAGGTACTTACGTACTATGACGACTACCTTGGCGACATTTGGAGATAAAAATCTTCATTGGCATTTTTTAGTTTATGTTTATAAATTAAATAAAAGAACTTCATCAAAGCAAATTAATGTAAATTCTTTTAAAAATGAAAGCCCCAATTATAAAAGAACAAAAACTTAAAATACTAAAATCCCGAATATATATATATATATATATATGTATACATATAAAAAAATGATATACCAAATACGAATAGAAAAAATTAATCTTTTTTATTTTACTACTGTAAATGATAATTAACAATTATTAAACTTATTTCTGAATAAGCTTCAGTGAAAGTTACATAAATGAATTATATTTTTGATACATAATATGCGTACAAATTTTTAAAAAATTGAGAGGCATTTAGTGTTAACTTTAAATAACAGATGGCAGCACAATATAGTTAACTTACTTAAAACTGGTGAAAAGAAAATATTGACTCTTTATTTCAGACAAGCGCCTGGCCCCAGCCACCACCCCAAGCTCTTATTGGACACTACTTGTGATGTCATAGAGTGACGAAATGAATTCCCCACGGCATTTTTGCGCGCGAAAAGCTTGCTTTAATTGCAAATACTCTGTTACATTCCACAAATTCACATTTATACAAAACCTAACCAAGACCAAAAAAGTATAAGTTCACCTAACTTGCACGAAACCGATAATAAAAATCTCTTCAACCTGACGACATAAACGGCAACCAATAAGAACAGGGGTGGTGGCTGGGGCCAGGCGCTTGTTTATTTCAGCGCCCTCTATAACCTATATTAGGGTTAACCTTTTCTTATAGCCGATCAACCGGTATAGTGGTTAGCGTCGGCGACTGCTGTGCCGAAGGGCTCAGGTTCAAATCCCGCTTATAACCAATGTTAGGCTTAACCTGTATAACATACAAAGGTCTCCGGATTTGGCGAGATATCTAGGTAGTCGTCATAATACGTAAGTACCTTTCTAAATTTATTATTATTTAAAAATTATATTACATTTTTATGTTATAGGCAACTGTAAAAAAAGGGTAATGTTTTAAGGATCGGAAATAACATTCTGTTTTGGATACTCAGAAAGCAGCAGCTATTTACCAAGAGACAAAAAATTGTGCATTAAAGAGAGAAAAAAGTGCTATATAATAAGTAATATTTTGTGCTTAACTTTATTTTGTTTAAATTTTCTGTGCTGTCTTAGAATCATTTACAGAAAGAGAGATAAAAAAAAATCATACAGGTATTACTTATAGTCAGTATTTCCCCCATTGAAGCTTGTATATGTACTAGACATATTAAACAGAAATCAATTTAATGCTTGTAATTCTGAAATCAATTTTCTAGTTCTTTATTTTAATAATGCAAAGTGTTCAAAATCTATAATTGTTAGAGTAAACAGTTGTGAAGTAAATTCAGTTTCACTATAATAAGTTATGGCAAGAGTTGTGTTACATGTCATTCTCATCAAATTATGACTTTAAGTCACTCTTCACCTTGATTGTTTATTTAACTGAAATCATGTATCAGTAATATAATTTTAAAATCTCGGTAATTTTTTTCATATTGAGATTTTTTTAAAAAAGTAGCATTTGTATTCCTTTTATATTAAAAACTCTTAAATTTTATCATATTCAACGGTAAATAAGCAAAATAAAAATCCGTTAAAGATCAATAATTCAAGACTGTAAATTACAGAGAAATCTAAAAAAATATGTCATTTTGCTGGTTTATTCTTGACTGTTTCCTCTGAAACTTCATGTCATCTGAAATAAGTTAATGAGATAATGTCTTAACTTTTTAGTGTCATTATCTTTTTTTTCGTATTATAGTATTGAAGTGTGTTTTTATCATTTAAATTTTTCAAAACTTTGCTATTTTTTAGGTATGCAGCTCGTTTTGACTGTGCTTCTGAATACAAATTGACAGTTCAGTTGGTGAATCAACATTTTGGAAGTGAAGAAGTATTTGTGGATGATTTTGAATTTACTCACAGAGAGGAACAATGGACAGGAAAAGAATGGAATTTGGTATATATTACTCTTAATTTTCAAGGATAAATATTTTATCTAGATGCTCGTATACGCCTATATGAATGGAATAATAGTATCAGAATACTGGTAAATCAGGGTTCGTACGGTCCTTAAGAGTCCTTAGGTTTTTTGGAATCGATTTTTGGTCCTTAAAAGTCCTTAATTTTGACCGAAATCGGCAGAAGGTCCTTAATTTTAATCAGCTGAAATTTCTGTCTGTTTTTACGACTGCCATTTTGAGTGTGAATTAGCATTTTGGAGGAATATTTTTGGCGATTCATTGACATATATATGGTTATCTTTTGAATGGGTTCATGTGTTATAATTTGTTCCTATTTCTAATATAAATAGTGGGCTATTTGAGTTTCTAAGCAAGAAGTAAAACATAATCATTTCGATATTCATTTTTCCTATTTAAGAGCTCTTAAACAACTTTTCGCTTTTGGCTATTTGAACATTTTTATTTAACTGTTCTAAATTTGGTGACTTATCAACATTTTAGCGATTTTAAGATCAGTTTTTATAGAAAATTTTTAATTCCTAGATCTGGGAATTTTTCGATGATTTTTTTAATACATTGTAACATTGATAAATTTCATTAAATAATGCTAATCTATTGAAATTATATTTAAAAAATAACATTAAAATAAAATATTTTTATTTTTCGCTGTCGTATTATAAAGTTCCCTTTTAACAACTTATTATACAATATTTCGAATCTAAAAAATATACAAGATATAAGGCTATAAAACATAATTTACGAAAGAGTTCTTACTAAAAGCGAAATTAGCTATGTAATTAACTAAAAATGTCTTCTTTTTAAATTTTTCCATAGTTTTTCACATGTAATTGTCTCAGGATACTCAGAATTCTCAGAATAGGCATCAGTTTCCTCTATAAAATTAATTTTACACTTTTCCTTTTTTTTCAAAATATTTCTGGCTTTTGGCTATTACAGAATAAGTAGGGATCATTTTCTTTAGGATTTTAGACACTGCAGCTTGGAAAGTTTAGAAGAATTTGAAGGCAAGATTTATAGACCCACGATTCTAGAAGATTCCAGTAATATGTGACAAAATGAAAAATGTCTCCATAGTATTAACACATAATGGATGTATTTTACAGAAAGTTTGTGATGAATTTCTTACTTTTTGGAGAACATCTGGAAGAACAATAAAAACATAATATTTGAATGTTTTTAACTTCTGATACTAGAATCTTTTACTGAGCATGTTTATCTTCCCTTTATTTTTTCTCTACTTTTTACTGGACATAAGCATGGGAAATATCAAAAATGCTTCTAATCTTATCACACGGACAGGTATTATAGAAATGCATTTTTTTATTAATAAGGAAATTAAAAACTGACAATTTAAAAGATTCATATAATATGCCTTAATGTGTCATACAGAATTGGCACTAGGCATTTTCCCAGCTGATGTAATCTCTGTGAAACCTAAATTCTGCTTCCAGTGCCTACTCTAAATTCTAAAAGTTATATTTCTAGATTTTGTTGCTTATTGTCTCTAAATTCTAAAAATTCTGCCCCATTAGCTCTATAACCAGCCCTTACCATATATATTTCATATTTCTTCTGAATTTTGATATTGCTAAAGAAATAAAATTAGCAGCTTTTTCTATACATTCTAAATACATTTAGTTTTTTTAGAATAACAGAAATCCGTAATTAAATCCAAAAATTCTAAAAGGAAAAGAAAATGTGTTGAAGAAAGAAACTGAATACATAAAGAAAATTATTCTTCAAAGATATGTACAGTATGTAAATTACCCAGTTTATGATTTCAGCCTTTACTATAGTTCCCATTTCTATTTCCTCATATGATAGAGTTACTGAGTGAGCTTAAATTAAATTGTGTAGTCTTTGACCACCAGTCCACATTTTTAGTTTGAATTTGACTGTTCTTGTTTAATTACATCACCACGAGCTGTAATTGATTTTGTTAGCATCAGAACATGCTTTTATGTTCTAAGTTCTTTTTAAGTGAGGAGGCTTATTTAAACCTTTGTCTGACATTGTAGTTACTTTCAGACATAGCGATAATTTGCTTCATCTCTGTTGGGAGGTTCTGGACTATTTAACTTTTACCAGATCTATAAACCCTTATAGGTATATTGTAGAGAGATTGACAAGCTAGGAGATAAAGCACGCAGAAACTAGTGAGAACACTGGTTTGCGTATTGAGACAATTTTCTGATTGTTAAAAAAGATGCTTAAAGAGAAGAAAATCGATTTAAATCAGCCAAAATGTCTGGGAAGGCTTCAAATTAAAAAGACGCATAAATATTTTGTTGAGTTTTGTTGTTACAAAACATAAATGTTTTGTAGCTTTTAATGTGTAATTATCCTAATACCGATTATGAATCAATGTCATAAATTGCATCCATTTTGTGATTTTAATAGGGCTTTTTTAACAAGCATTGTAAAAAATAAACAAAATTTCATATTGGCCACGTAAATCCATAATGACTAAGGTTATCTAACTACCTAATTTAATTATTTATAACCAACTGCTTACCCTTAAAAATTATCTCTGCATATTAAAGCGAGTTATTGCCTTTTATTAATCCTTACCGTGGTCACAAGATAAAACACTTAAAATGTAGAAATTCATGTAAAACATATTCTTTGCATCTAGTGAGACCTAAAACAGTACAAAACAACTTATCACCTGTGGTGCTTTAGTGGCTTATTGGACCTACACGAAGCTAAGACACTAACTGAGACAGACAGAGCCTGACTAACTTTTAAATCTTGCCAACCATGCCTGCATCAGGCCTTTTAGGTTTGTTCTAATCAGCAGGTTTCTCTCTAGGCAAGCAGCAGTGGTGACAGGGTGATCTTTTGTTATGAATCATGCTGATTATGATCTTACTTCTCATTTTAATCTATGCCACTTGACATAAAATCTACTTGCTATTTACTAAACCTCTAGACTGAGCAAATGAAACATTAAAAAAATGAAATGAAACATTAAAAAAAAAACGAAAAATTCAACATGAAGCTAACTGTTAGCAAAACAAATAAAATGTCACTTATCTTCTTTCAAATATGTCCAACTATTATAAATGTAAAATATTTAATGCTACTTGATACATTTTATAGAACTGATTTTATTCTCAAACTTATTAATAATTTGTTAATTAATTCATGCTTAATAATAATTCATCCTACTTACAGATCTATTTCCTTTTTAGGATGGTATTACAAATGTGAAGTTCAGGCATAGATAATATTTTTAATTGAATTTATTCAGTTCACGTTTGCTCATAGGTCCTTAATTTTTTTCATTAATGGTCCTTAAAAGTCCTTAAGAGTACTTAATTTCCGTGTGTAGAAATGTGTACGAACCCTGTAAATGTAGAGCCTTTTTATTGAAAAGATTAGTAATGTTTAATATTTAAATATAGTTAAGAGAGGTGAGGAACTGGAACTTAAGAATGTTCTCATTGTGAGTTAAGAGATCTAAATTGCAGATAATTTTGATGCACGAAATGTGTGGAGATTAGTATTATTACAGTACAACAGTTGGCAGCAATATATACTGCTGTGCACTGAACACTGCATGAAATCTGGAATGGGAAACACAGCATAAAAGATGAGATTCCACTAGATGGGAACTTGGTATATTGCAATATATTAGACTTCAATTCCTTGCCAGGGATTATTTGTAGTTGCTGTTGTGGTTGTTGTGTAAATCTCTGTGCATTCTTAGACCAGATATGCTCAGTCAGTGAAAGTTCTGGTGAACATGCATCAAAAGTAGCAGAATGTGCAATCTGTTCAGAAAATGTTGGGCATAGTATGTGATAAGTGTTTCAGTATAGCAGTGGTTGATAAGGATATCAGATACATGTGTTCTAGATAGGAGCAGGGCTTGTATTCAAAAGCATCTTATTACCTCTTACTGATGGGTTGGTAAGGTTATGTAGAGTGCATGAACTGTAAAAAATTTGTGCACATAGTTATAACCACATAAGTTGGGCTCTCACTATGTATATGTAGAAACAGAATTCATTTAAGATGTTATGAAATTTGTGATTCTGTGTGCATTGTTCAGTGATCATTATAATTATAGGTTCTTTAATCATTTCCATGCCAAAAAGAAAGTTGAAAAATCTGAATGAAAGTGATTTTCTGTTTTACTCTGTGCCCAAAGAACACATACAATCTGGCTATATTAAATAATAAATGTAATTTTTTAAGTATTGGAAAGTTGCTAAAATACAATGCAACATGAGCATCATTCCTTGTACAATCGTATTTGTTTGGATAAGGTCTGCAAAACATTTCATATAACTGAAAGTTACCTCTTCTGTGACAAAAATGTATCAGAAATGATGCCATAAAACATATAAGGTTTAACATCTTTTGCTACTGTAAAATGTGACTAATCTTTTGTAGACTTAAAACAACATATCACTGTATCTAATATTAAGGTACAGAAACTTGAGTAAGTTGTAAAAGACCTTTTTATTTTAAACTAAAAAAGATGAACAGACTGCACTTCTGGTGTTTACAAAGTCTGCTAGCACTTATAGCGAGAAACTCAAAATAGAAATTCTAATGTAGAACTAAGTTCAAATAGCTAATTGCCAAAGGCTGCACAGAGCTATTTAATCGCAAAGTCAGTTTGGAATTCACCGGCATGATTTTAACCATTGACAAGTAGCAGTGTCATAGACGAGAACTCTTATATAGAACAGCAAAACTAGTAACATGTCCTTCAACTAGCAGACATTATTAGACATCACATTTAAATACACATGAGATAATTTGCATACTGGTGGAAAAACAGAAACAGAGAATTGTCAGTAAGATTCGAGGCATAAAATAAATGTTATATAAATTAAATAAACCTCACTAACATTAGATGTGTTTATTGGTCAATATATTTATAACACCCCCTTTAAAACTGTGCCCTGTGATTGCAGTTCATATATGCTGATATTTTTTTTCAGTCCTCAAAACGTGTTCATGAAACTCCTTTAGAACTTGCATCCATTTTTTTTATTGCATCAGTAGACTCAAAATGGTACTGCAGTTTTACCTGTGGAAATAAGAAAAAGTCGCACAATGCTATATCCGGTGAATACAGAGCGTATGCAGCTAGTAGTTATTGAATTTTTAGCAAAAAACTTACAAAGGCATCATGAGCTGGTATATGTCATAATGCAATAATCCATAGGTTACCTAATCACAAGTCTGGTAATTTTTGGTGAATAGCTTCATGCAAATGCAATAAAATGCTCAAGCAATATTTTGCACTAAGAGTTTGGCCAGTTGGTAGAGAACTAACTCCATGACAATTAAAGAACATTTTCAACATTTTAATTAGTTTTTATATACTCTTTTTGATTTTTTTTCATCTTTTGGATGCCAATCACTTGGCTTATGAGTTATTTCATCACAAGTAGTAATGAGTGCTAAGAAAGATTCAACTTCAGAAAGCACCTCTTGTGCCACGTGAGCAAATGGTTGTTTTCTGAAAAATTTGATCAATTTTGGAACAATAGGTGTTGCTCTTAGCCAAAATGATTATTCAGATTTATTTGATAGAATAAAAACTTAATAAATGATATCCTTAATTGTTAAATAATTGTTGCTAAACTTAAAATCTCTGACTTGATTCTTATGCTGTTTGTTAGTTGAAGTAAATGGTGTACATGTGAATGAATGTTTTGTTTGAAGTAAAGTGTCTAAAGTTTGTTCTGTTTCTTAGTTGAAGTGAATGGTCTGAAGTTTGTTAATGAAGTCTGGTTAATCTTAGTGCATTTGCTCTTTAATTAAACATCTTATACCATTCAGAAGCACTTATTTTTAATTTAGTGTTGCGTTCAAAGGTTAACAACATTTCGAAAGTTTTTTTTAATCTCAAATTTCATTGCATAAACAATATTTAATGCATGTTTTTTACTTAGTTGTGTTTGCTATTTGGGGAAATTACCATGGCAGAAATTCTTTTGTCATCAAATTTGAATTTGTTTGCAAATGATAAAAGGAATGAAATGTAAATTATTGCCAAAGTTTATGAAAGTTGTGATAGCTTCTAAAAACTTTCTGCAAGTGATTTCTTGCTGATGCATATTTTAAATTAACCATTCCCAATAATTTTGTGTAACAGTAGTCTTCTTGTATGTTGTTATTGTCTAACTTGCTACAATGTGTGTGCCTTTTTCTTTTGATTTCAGAACTTTCCATAATCATATAGCCTAACTTATAAGTTTGAGTTGCATTCAGAGTTTGTGTATTGGGTCAGGAAGTGGTCATTTTCTTCAATCTGCAGTGTGAATTTCCCTCTTTATAATTACTGTTATGGATATAAGATTTCAAAAGAATGTGGTGACTTCTTATGAAAGCTAGCATTCCTATTAGTATGATTTTGGATAATCTGCAATTTTTGGAGATTCCATGCTTTCACCTTTCTTATGTCAATAAAATACACAAATAAAGGCTGTCGCTATTTTTTGCCTTTTGAATTTTATTCTTGGAATAGGAACACAATTAGAAATGGGATCAGCACTGCTCCTGTTCTTATCAAAATTCATTGTAAATTACAAATGTGGAATTTTGAAGATTTTTTATAATTCCATAATATTTTTTAAGAAATAATAAACTGGACAATCAATTTTTTAATATGCTTTTTAGACCTTTCCAGTGCATGTTCATGTAGATTTTCATTAAAAATTACTAGAAGAATTTCTTTTAATGAAAGTTGTGCAGTTATTTTTCTTTCAATAAATCTTTCTTTTCATGTCCTCTAGTGGTGGTTTGTTTATTTGTACAACAAAGCATGTTAGAGCTATCTGTGGAAAGGAAGAGCTACCTTTGTGGAGAACTTTTAATGAAGCATGTTTTATAATTATATTAAAGAGGAAAAATCTAAAATACACATGCAGTAAACCCATTTGTTGAGATTTAAAGCTAAGATGAAATATCAGTCTTCATCATTCATATTCCCATGACTGCTGGTGGGTTGAATACTGATGATACTAAATGTGAATGTCAGTAAACATCTTTCCTTGTCTTGAAATTTGTAGCACATTTTTCTTTTTCTCTTTTTGTCATCATTTTCAATACACTTTTAGTTCCCCAACTGTGTGTTTAGGTGCGAAACTACTCAGTATTCATGATTCAGAATTTTCCGTCTCTTATGATATTTACTTCTGATGCAAAGATAATTGTATAATATGATTGTCTTTACACTTGCTATACTTAGCATAAATTTGATAAATGTTCATTATTCAACTCAATATGCTATGCTGATATGTATTTAAAAGTTGAAAACAGCTCTGTGATATACAGGCAATTATCTATGAAAACTATCTATGAAAACAGATAAACATTTATGTAAGTAATATTTGCTATCTGTGAAATGAAATTGTATTATGAAATGGGTAAACAATTATCAAGGAAATATTGTGAAAGTAGGGCCAAGGAAACATTGTGAAAATGTGATACTTAATAAATTAATAAAAGATATTAATAAATAAATTAAAACACTTTATTTGAGCATGTCGTTTTGTAGTAAATATTCAAAATATTCTATTTTTTTTTAATTGCGCATGTGGTGCATATGTAAAAAAAAAATGACAGTTTTCTGAAATTTTTAAAATATACTCCTGTTACTTAATATAGCTTAAGATTTATTGAAATGTAATTTATAGTTCAGTATATATTGCAAATATATATGTATATAACAGGCATGAAAGTTTTCCGCGTTTTCGCGGAATTCCGCTTTTTTGAACGTCACCCGGGCTGTTTCTGAGATCCATGCAGAACCGTTGAGAATCGCGACCGGCAAACGTGTGGGGGGGTAAATGGAGGATAGTCTCTCTCTCTTCCTCTTTTCTTTGTTGAACTCCACACTCTTGGTTGCTCGCAAACGTCACTTCCGCTTGAAAAGATGTAAATAAGTTGGGGAGGGGAAACTACTGCGTGCTAATCGCGGCTTAAAGAGGAACTTGGAACTTGGAGTGTATTAGATTTAAGATAGAACTATTGATAACGCGTTTGTTGTTATTATTGTATAGGATTTTTACAATTTTTAAAGGCTTTAAGGAGTCTAATGTTGCCTTTCGCAGAACCATTGTTATCCATGCAGCTCTTAAATATCGTGGATCACCAAAAAATATACATTTTAAATAATTAATGAAGTAATGTTTTTTATTTCTGTTGTTATAATGATACCAGAAATATTAAGCAGTTCAGTTTTTATGAGTAACATTATAATGAAATAGTATATTTCGAATGATTATTTTTTAATAGTTACCGTTCAGATGATGTTAGGTGTTACACACGATAAATGATTATAGTAAAATAAAGAGTATTGTGATTTTATAGGCTCTATGAGATGACTGAGAAGTTTTATGCACTCCCAGACAAACTTAACAATCCCAATCCAAAATTAACAAATCGCTGGTGTGTGTAATACAAATTCAAATGCCTTCAAACTGCTCAAAAATATCAAAATGTATAATTTTCTATTGTATTTACCATGATGTTCAAAGGAATTTGAATACTGTTGAAAATCTGTGGCATTGTTAGGAATGTTATGAATAAAGACAGGGAGTTGTGTCAAAATAAAATGCTAAAAGCGGTAGGTAAATAGATAAAGGGAAATGTCTAAAATATAGTTTGGGAAAAATGAATACGTTAACTGTGTTAAGTTGTGAATTCATTAACCCACTTCATATACTATAACTAGCACTGATTATTAGATAAAGTTTTCTTAATA
>KK119044.1:518037-565231 GCA_000611955.2 Stegodyphus mimosarum | reverse complement strand
GCAGAATTTTACTCTGCAGAACAACTTTATCAAAAAAGAAATCAATAAAAATGTATTATAAATTTAAAAAATGACAATGAAATATGCGGTATTCCTTAATACAAATATTACTTATCCTAATAAATAAGTTAACCAACTTCCCTTTGCAAAATCTTAAGATACACACACACACACACACACGCACGCACGCGCGCACACGCACGCGCGCACAGCTTTGTTTTATTATATGTAGAGATAATTGATATGTGGCAATGTATCGTCATTTTCAGCCTGACAATCAGCCGCTGTCATGCATGTGAAACGTAATAATAACTCATCTTTGGCAAAACCTTATTAATTTTCTAAATTTTAAACTTATAATTTATTAATCTCCTTACCTTTTGCTGTTTCATATTGTATCGATGTAATATCAGCAGAAATTAAATAAGTATTTTCAATAAATGGAGTAGTGGCTGGACCGTGCTTTTCAACCTGTCTTTGTCCATCAGTGACCGACTGGTAAAGACCGCAGTTCGACCTGGTTTGGATTCGATTCCTGGGAACGAGCTGACTACATGATTGTTTCTCGTGGTTTTCCCCATGTGTAACAAGAATACGGGCCAGTTTCACACAGAAAGTCTTCCATGAAGGCATCCTCCTTTTCGGCAGAAAGCCCTCGTGGTTTTGTTATATTCAAATAGCTTAAAAAACCTAAACGATACAATGAAACTCACTGAATTTGTAGAAGTAACTCGAAACAATATTCATAGCCTATTATAGCCTGGTCAGCTGAAAATAGAAATCGGAACTAAAATAAACTAGAACTAGAGCGAGAATAAAATATTGAGAAATGTTTATTACACTATGAATATCATTTTCTTTAAAATTAGGTGAAAAGGCGAAACTTTCTGAATCTTTTAAATATCACAATTTGGAAAAATTTAATGAAATTGGAATATTATAATTTGATTTAAATTTATATTTATGCGTTTTGCTAAAATACATTAAAAATATCTGATATCTCAAAACAAGAAAGAGAAATATCATATTCTTTATATTCTACAAATAAATCAAGTATATGCAATCATAGTGTAAATGGAATTCGTGTTTTGTATTAATGTGTCATTCCACGGTCAGAGATTTAAAATAAGAAGGAAGTTATAACAGGACTGATTTGTTTCAAAGGATGAGCATATAATACAGCTGTATAGTTGGCTTACGAAGAAAAGATACCATTAAGGGGGACCACAGAGGGTAATTCTCGAACGGTTAGATTATTATAATCGGATAAAAAGACTAAAGGGCTACCTGCCTAAGGGAAGGGATGTTTCATGGAGGGCTTCATGAAGAAAATTGGCTTCTATTTATGCTACAGATGATAAAAACTATGGAAACCAACTATGCCAACTCTGTCGCCTGAGATCGAAACCGAGTTGAATTACCATTATTCAATGGTCTTACCCACTCGGCCACTGGTGAGGCCAATTCTCCAATGGATAGAAAAAATTCTTTCCGGGAAGCATAAAATCTTAGAAATAGAATTCTTTCCATGCTGCAAATGTTATTATAATTTCAGATAGAATCCAGCTCCTGATTATCCACGTATTAGTATTAAACTCTGCGTTTGTCATAAATACGTTAAATTGCTGTTTTTTTAATAACAACAGTAAAATGTTTTAAAAAGAGTCAAGTTTTATTTTATTATTAGGCTAAATAAAAATAAAACTACCGTAGTTTGATTGCAAAGCATAACACATTTCAATTTATAAAGCATAACATATTTTAATTAATATACTAAATATAGTTTAAAGAATAGGAATTTGGAACTTATCGATTTCACAGAAATTTATTTGTAGGTTGGAAATCAGTTAACTGTGATGTCCCTTGCGATAACGGAACATACGGGAAGGACTGCAAGCAGCAATGTGTGTGTGAAAATAAAGCTTTATGCAGTCATATTGATGGTTCATGCAACTGCACTTCAGGTTATAAGGGTGAAAAGTAAGATTTACCCAATAAAAATGTAGCTTTAGATTCTTAAATTTAGATTTACATAATGTTATGTGTCATGTTTTTGATATGCATAATGGTATGTTAAAAATGAGGATTTTTAGAATTAAATAAATTACTTCCAATTAAAAATTCAGTCAAAATTTATATTTCATTCATTCATTTATTTCTCTCCATTCAGTATCAATAGTTCATACATGAATGGTGATTCATAATTTTCTCCGGCGTTTTATGACACAATAACTATAATGAAGACACCAAAAATATGCGCAGAACGTAAAGAATCTCTTAAAGTCTATGCTCATAATATGTCCTGTTGTGTAACTGTAGGTTTAGTCGCTAAGTGACTGTCATAATACTAAGTAGCAGTACAACGTAAAGCTGTTTTCAATGATAAACATAGCGCTTATTCAATTTTAGGCTGGCTTCGTTTAACGCGAATCGATTGTGACGGTAAAACAGAGATTTTGTTTCGAAGTATCAAACAGAATCCCGTTTGACATTTCATATATCAAATATATCAACTGTCAAATTCAAGACGTACGACTGCATATGTGATGCAAAACGAACAGACTGGGTAGGACTGGGTTGGTTATTTGGATTACGACAAAGCATTCAACTCCTATCTGCCTAAGGCGAAGGGTACCTTCACGGAGGAATTTCTAAGATTATAAAAGGCCAAAAATGCACAACAACTTTAAATTAAATGTTTGTATTCACGTTACACATAGAGTGACCACGGCAATTCCCATGCAACTACCCTATTCGCCGGGATATGAACTCGACTCGTAGACCGGCTAAAACTGACAAGAAAGGTCTCTTAAATCTGAATTTTCAATCTTCCTGAAAAATGTACCTATGAAACAGCTGCTGTTGAATGATATGTTTCATAACGATGATTTGTTACCGCACTCATTGTGAAAAATTTAGCTGCTAATATTATGCAGTCAGGCAGTTTAAAGTTGTTAAATATAGAGATATTTGGCGATTTCCCAAATTTTCAAACTGAAGTTTTCAAAATCTGAAAAGTTGCGAAATCATCGATTCACGCATCCAAAATGTTAAGCAATAAATGAAGGCAGAAAAGTGAAAGATACATATTTTAACTGTCAATGCACAATAGCTTAAAGTTAAAGGAAGACAAGATTGATAGAAATTTAATCTTGAATGTATAGTACAGGTGAAATGCAGTAATCTGCTTTACACGAACTGGGAACCTGTGAACTAAATCGACTTTTAAGTTTCAGAAATGCATCCCACAAGCAGCCGAGAAGTTAAGTTGAATGATGCAATGTGATTTCAAATCCCAGTGTACGGCCTGACTACTTGAGAGTTTTCGTGGTTTTCTCCGTAAGTTACCTAAACACGAGAACATTTTCTCTGTAAAAAGTTCCCCTTTTTTTCTTAGTTTTTTCTAATCGCTAGTCGTTTAGATATTTTTATCCCACTAATAAAAATACTGCATTTATTTTAGCTGTCTAAATCTGTTTTGAGTATACTGCAAGCTACAAAGGTTGTTTATACATTTTTAGAACGATTTCGGACCCGTTTAATTAGTGTTTAAAAGGCAAAAGATTCTATCTGATAACCTTTTTCCTGTAGTATAAGTCTGCATCATGATGTCTGTGATAGAAGGGATTTTCATAAAATTTCCAGGAGTATTAATTTATATTCATCTTCCACTATTTTCCAGAGCCCATCAATCGTGATGGGTTTGCGCTTAGACAAAACTCTTTTCAGGAGACCAAAGATACAACAGTCTTCAGATGAAACTTCAGGAGATTTAGGAGGAATATTTTGGAAAGGTATATATGCAATACACGTATCAGTCTTTATGTTTTTAAAGAAAGCAGCGGTACGTTTCGAAGAATAACAGTTGCCTTGTCTTGATGAAGTTTCACTCATTGAAAGTCACTGGGATAAAGCAAATGAATTTCTTCTGTAAGTATCGGACGTAAAACTTACTCTTGATGGTACGTTGAGTTGATTTTAACATTTTCCCCTCTTTTCTTATTTTTAATTTCTCATTATAAGATAATCCTGCGACAATCATAAATTCCATACTGAAACTTTCTTTGGATTGACAGAATCAGGCTCAGACATTTTTTTCTTTTCTTTTCCGATGATAATAAGACCATTCTTTGTTGCAATCATTTAGATAAACGCATTCTTCATCTAGGCTCATAGTGTATTTCCATTTATCTCCTGCTAAATAGCTTTTATACACATTTTTTATGGGGTTCTACAAATTGTTCTGCATTGAGCCATATGCTTCGGGAAAAGTTAGTGAATATTATGTTTTTTAGCTTCCGTCTTGGTTTATTTACTGTTTCTATAGATTTACAGTTATTTACTGTTACTACAAATGCAATTAAAAACTCTGCAATCGATTTCTACTTCGGCGGATTTTCTCGTTCTACTAATGATTTAATTTATAAAGTCTGGCTTCGCTTTGGAACCATAAACTTCTAAAATGACTTTTGAAGAATTATCTTCTAGCCTTTATGAAACGAAACAGAGAACAGGAGAAGGGTGTATACGACCCTTTTATTCAAGCATTAACAAATGACCCAACTTGAGTTACAGGAAGCCAACACTTCTGTCTTAACATACGTACGTAACAAATCATAATTTTAAGGTGTGATAGGTTAGCCTAACGGCTCACAGAATACTTTAACGTGGAAGAAGAGCTCTGGTACGTTGTAACAGGTAAGACAAGCTTAAAGGCGAGAACACTTCAACGCGGCTAACGCAAGTTGCTAATAATCACAGCACAACGTGGCCCTGGAATAAGCAGACACGCTCTAAAACAAACTTATGAAACCTTTGCTCGAAATTAGCACTTCATTCTACCTTAATCTGAATAAACTCTCACTGTCTCATTTACATTCTGGCCTGAAAAGCAGGGGTGAAAAGAGAGTAATAGGAAAGGTTTTTCAACTTAAAATGAACTATTAGTTAAAAATAAATAGATAAACCTCACAAACTTGAGAAACACTGGAAGCAGTACGTACTCTTCAGAAACGTTAGAAATTAA
This sequence comes from Stegodyphus mimosarum, assembly GCA_000611955.2. NCBI lineage: Eukaryota > Metazoa > Arthropoda > Arachnida > Araneae > Eresidae > Stegodyphus > Stegodyphus mimosarum. The sequence goes on along the minus strand of KK119044.1, from coordinate 560,205 downwards.
CTGTATTCGTCTGGAATTTTCTTTCAATGTAAAAGTACCAACTAACTGTTTTTCCCTTTCCGATTAATAATATTGCTTAGTTTGCACTTCCAAATTTTTATACCTTGGATTTCATAACGTTTTTGAATTATAGAACATTAACGAAAAGCGCAAAAACCTATCCTTCGATCCACAGTTTGTTTACATGCGATATTTTGAAAGCGGAATAAATTTAAAAGCAGCAAACGATATTTCAAATAATAAGCTTGTAGAGTCATTAGGTTATTTAGAAGCAGGAGATATTGAAAAATGAGCAACGCCTTCCCCGAGAATCGAACCACGGACTTCTCTCGGTTACGCGTCGAAGGCATACGAAGAAGGCGGGAGAAATACCTTATATACTTCATCTTTTACTGGGGTTTGGGGGACCCAGTCCCCAAATCCCGGTGGTGGAGAATCATCATCCGCCAAGTTTTTAGTTCGAACGCCAGTGTAGAGTCATTAGTTTATTTAGAAGCAGAAGATATTAAAAAATGGGCAACTCCTTCGCCAGGAATCGAACCACGGACCTCTCCGGTTACACTTTAAGCGTGCTGATCACTACATCATGAAGGCATGAGAAGAAGGCGGGTGAAATACCTTATAAGCTGTTGCCAGAAATTTTCATTCCAAAAGATTTCCTTTTTTTTAATTCTTTATCGAAATCATTCTATAAACGTGTAAACAATCCCTGTGTATTTCGGAAAATAAGTTGTATTTCCTGGAGATTACATTTTTATTGAAAAATTAAAGAATCGATTTTGATAAACAGTTGAAATTACTGAACCAAAGCATACACAGAAGATTTCAAATGGTTTATCCCATTTAAGAGCCCATAATATTAAAAAAGTTATAGCTTATTCGATATAAATAGGATACTGAAAATAAACAGATCTAACTGTGGTGTATTTAGCTATGTTACATTGTTCCGCCGAATGTTTTCAAGATGCTTGGCATTTGTAATGCTCATAATTAATTATTTTTTAGGTTATCCAGGGAAGTATCAGCAGCTATTTTTTATTTTTATGTATTTCAAGATAAGTAGATTCATATAGATTGTTTGAGAAAATCCAAGTGTTTACAGCTCGTTATGAGACTTAAGTTTGCATATAACCACGGGTGCCTAAACGAACATCTGTTAAGTTCATACAAAACTTTGACGAATTTTTCCTGCATTTGTTATAATTTTTATGCAGTAAATTTTTGAAGCTTCGGAAGGAATTAAAAAATTATCGTATATTTTCGGTAATTATCTATTGCAACCACCAGAAAGAGCCGCCAAATTTTCAAAACGTGCAAAACTCTAACAACTATGCGTATAATCATTCTATAGGGAACCATGTTCCTAAGAATCTTTTTGTCAAGCAACTTGACCATTTTCGCATGCACTGTTTTTGAATTCCAAATGTTTTTATAAGAAAGTTCCAAAGAGTTTTATAAGCAAATTATCATACGTTTTGCCTGAACCTTAATTTTAAAAATATGCGCTTTGGGAATTTGCCAGCAATGGAGAAAACTGTGTAAAATTTCTGCAGTAATATATATTTTGACGCAAAATCTCTAAAAGGAACAACGAGGAAATATGTTCATTAGATAGCCGGTATTGCTGTGGTTTGCGCGAAGCTGAGTTTCTAAAGTTCTTTGATGAATTTTAAGCATAAGTAGCTCTATGTACTTGGAGAGAAAAACAGCGCAAAAAAATTGCAGAAAGATTTGGGGAGATTTTTTTAATGTAAGTGTTTTATTTTTCAATTTGTCATATAATCTTTAGGTAATAATTAAAATTTGCATTCTAAATTGCTAAAATATACATTTTTATATGTTGACAATGTTTGCCAACTTACGATAAATATCAGTAGTTTGGTAATCTTTTTTAAAAAAAAAAAGTCGCGTAAACACCAGCTTGGACCTGATTAGTAACTTTTACCTTTTCCTACTACCAAATGGTTAAAAGGGAATAGAGAGCCATCCCTCAGGACACCATCCACACTCTTATTGACTCTATGCCTAGACGTGTTTCTTCGTGCATCGCTGTCCGCGGTGGTCCTACATCCTATTGAGCCAACGCCGTTCTCGCTTTGTGTTCTAACTATCATTTTGAAATAAAGATCACTTATTACTGCTTGCTGTCTCTGTCTTTTTTCCAAATTTCATCACTTTCTGACCACTCCTTCTTGGTGTTGCATTTTCAGTGTCGAGGTGTGTAAAAGAGATTAATTAAATAATGATGTTTAATAGCTAACTACGTAAATTAAGAGTTCTGCTAACATCATCTATACGTAATTTTCTGCTCTCTTAGCTATTGCTACGTTCGGCCATACCTTAGACCCTTGCTTGGCTTCGCCGATTTAATTAATACTTAGGGGCCAACTAGTTAGATCTCTGATAGCTCCGGCTATACCTTTTAAATAGCTTCGTTAAGCTAGTTTTAGTTTAAATAAAATTATTTTAAGTTCAAGCTCGAGTGGCGGCTTTGTGTAAAGTTCCAAGTAGGAACTGATTGTAAATATACTGAAAAATAAAGGGTTATAAACTCTCTTTAAGTCTTACGTGTTCTGTTTACACACTTAAGCGATTATTCGCTTGTTAGTATTTGTGGGGTTCTAAGTTAGAACTTTAGATTTAAATAGTAAAACCCCACAGGTCACATATTATTATGTGAGAACATGCACTTTAAAATTTTAAAGTGTAGAAACACATATCTATGATGTTATTATCTTGCGATGATCTGTAGATACTTCCTTTTTTATAATGTTATTTTCTACACCGATGCTCTAAAACTGAAGTTTTCGAACCCCCTTTATTTTCTAAGACGGTGGTTTATGCGAGGATTCCTTTTTTTCCACGACGTTTTTGTCCGCTATGCTTCGTCTGCAATCGTTTTGCCAGTAATTATCATTTACAGTAGCTTATATTTGTTTTTGTATACTTGTATCTTTGAACTTTATTTGTAAAGATTGTGTTCTAAATACTGAAGCACATGCTTCATAATGTTTTTGTAATATATCATTTTTTATTTATTTTAAGCCTTGCTGGTAGTAAAATTAATATCATCAAAATATTCCTTGTAATAAAACAATTTGTTCAAAATGTGTTAATTCATTACCTCATGTAACAATTTAGACATTCCAAATGTTGTTGAAATTTTTCAGTTGACAATGTTTCTTGTTATAATGTTTTTGTTTTAAATGAAAATGCATCACAAGAATTATCGTCTGTATTTAGAAATTTTAATTTGTGCAGCCAAATCCATGAACAATTCCATATCTGAAGTGACTGGCAGAATGCTAAAAATTAGTGACTAGTTCTACTATAAATTATCATTCAATTATATCAATAATAATTCAGTCATTTTAAAACGGGTAAAAGTAATCGAAATATCCATAAATGTTTTCGTTTAAAGCATTTAACTATCTTTGATGTCATAAAATTATGGAAATTATGCGGAACTGTTGAAAATTCATTGAAATCTGTACCATATTCCAAACAGAGAGGACTATGAAAAATCAAGCAAGACCCAAACATTAGTATTGCAAAATGTCCAGTAGACGTAGCAGAATGGTTTGCAGTAAAAATTTGTTGTTCACGTAAATGCTCACTTGCGGTTATTATTTAACACTTCTGAAGTTGTCAAACCTTCTCCATATTTTTCAGACTTAAATTCTGTGCAATTAATATGGATCGAGTTGGAGAAAATAATAAGGAATCATGATAGTTCTTCGAAAGCTCTATTAAAAGAAATTCTTACTTAGGAATGAAGCAAATGAAACATTCTTATACGAAAAATATAGTTGAATTCATGTTAAAGCGAGTAAAAAGTATAATTTTAGTTAAAAGTTAGCCAACGAAATATTAGCTGTCCCGTTATTTTCACGTTTTTAGTAAATATAAGGTAATTATTCATAGTTTCCAAATACCGATGAGAATTCATTTCCAGAAATTTTTAAATAAGCAATTTTTTTAACCAAAAACATTTCGAATATTTTTTTCAAAACAAACAGGTTTTAAAATAGACGATCAATAGTACCTGTGATACAAAAATAAAGTCATTTTGTTAGTATTCAGTAACTGATATTTGTAAATAAAACTGAAAAACATAAATGTCCCCAAACAAATGTGAGTCATTGTATTAGTATAACTGAATATAAATAAATAATAATAGTAAAAGAAAATATGGTAGCACTTTTCACTTTTCTGTTAAAGAAAATACATAGGAACCGAATAAAAATTCTTTTTGAATGCAATAATAATAATTAAAGATATTAAGAATTCTCTACTATTTTCGATCTCTTTTTCATCCAGATGTGATGAAGTTTGCGATAATGGAAGCTGGGGCTTTCAGTGCTCTCAACCATGTTTTTGCGAGAACGGTGCAGAATGTGATCCTGTAACGGGAACTTGTGTATGTCCTCCTGGTAAGAATTTGAGACATATTAAATACCTGGTACTTTCATAGGCAGAAACTATTGAGTAATTGCAAACTTTAGATTTTTTGGCGACAACTAAATATCAGATATACATTTACAAACGGGTATAATTGTAGGCGTCTACTATTAAGCGCCAATTTAAATTTGTTCTATTCGTTTTCTCTGTGCCGTTTTATTTAGTTTCATAACTGTGCGCTTCCAATATTTACAAAGTCATGGAAACAAAAAACAAATATTTAATGAGCTACTTTTTTCTTGGTTATAGCTTGTCAATAAATATTAAACTAGCTCTTTCAGACACGGGTATTTGTAACAAGCTTCTGTTAATCTGTTATTTCAACTTGTTCTGTTGGGGTTTTCTTTGTCTTTTCCTTCAGTTTTGCAAACATGTCTAAGATTTACAATATCATGAAACCTGAAGCTATTTATTTATGATACCCTTGTAACTTTCCCAGAAATAAGTTAACAATAAATATCATATAGCTGTCGCATGTACGTAAAAGTGTAGCCGTCTTCTGTTAACAGGAATTTAAACTTGTTTCATATATTGAGCTGCATTTTTACTTCCTTGTACTAAGAAAGGAAGTATTGTAATTGCGAAAAATTTCGGTTATCATATTTTAAAGGAAATATCCATTTTGACCTATCACGAATCCATTTGGACGATTTATTTTTGCGTGACGTCCGTACATCGCCCAGGAGCCTCGAACGAGAGAACTCTCTTGCGTGCTGGTTAGGATTTGTACCTAGGCCAAAGAACCTCTATCTAAAGAAGGAAAGGCTCCATAGACGTAATGTAAACCACTTTGTCTGCAACGCCGCTACAAAGAAAAGGGAACATTCGCCAAGGGATTTGGCGACGGAATCTGTTGGCGAGAATTTCCCCTCTGTGATGTGCCGGTTCTTTGGTACCTAGCCGACATTTTTCCCCTCCGCGACGTGTATTGGAAATTGAGGAACACGGGTTAAGAAGAATCGTTCTTTGACTTGTCGCGATAATTTAAACTCGGAAATGATGAAATAGTAGGTGAAGTTTCACTTTCACTGGCTGTTGAACTTCCATTGTCCATATCGCTACTTGAAACCAGAGAACCTATTCTTTGTTTAAACTCTTGCTAAACGTAACGGTCGAACCTGTCCAAACCAACTTCGACATTCAGCTTCGAGCTTTGGCGCATTTTGGCGACAGATATTTCACGCATGCGCAGTTGTTTCCCTTTTCGTTGGAAGGGAGCCACTTCTGCTTCTGCGAAGTTTTCCTTCTTAACAGTGCATATTCTTTGCCTAGGCAGCCTTGCCAACGGAGATATAAAATCAGTCTTCCCAGAACTAGAATCATCGCTGGCGATGGTAGGGTCAGACTCGGCAGGAATCATATGGTACTTCTTATTGGCTCTTCTGGCTGTGGTTCTGCGCTACATGGTGGTTATAATTAAGATGATATTCGAGGGATTAGTTGCATTCAGTTCCCTGAAGGGGACTGACTTTATGTCAGTATCTACTTAAGATCACGGTATCCTCCTGCGAATTTTGGGACCGGAGTGATGACCCGTGTCTCAGGGTGTCTTGACGAATAAAAGTTGACTATACTAGTATAAAGCCCGGAGTCTACTGCAAGGGCTACGCCCACGTGGACTGTCTCTCGAGGGCTGTACTATATCATGTAAAGGGAGAAATCGCCTAGCTAAACCGCATGGGAAGGCTAGGAGTAATCGCCTAGCCTTCCCATGCGTGTTGCCGTTCCTGTACGTATGGACAGAATAAAGGACTTGCTTCTTTAAAATGAGTAAAATAGGGTTAAAAGGGATTAAAATCAGATTTTTTACGTGACATGTCTACGTACGTACGCGCAATAAATCTTTTATTGGCGCCTTATTTACATATCATTGAAATGGTACCACTGAAAATACAAGATTACTATGCGCGCTTCATAAAAATGTTATCGTTCAGATCGGCTTCCATCATAATAATATCTCGTTGCCACTCGGGGAAAAATAAAATATTTAAAAAAAGTCAATGCTTTGCGTTTACATATGTATCTTGCATAACTCAAAAACGATTAGCCGTAGGACATTGAAATTTTGTATATGGGACTGCTATAAAATGTACTGGTGCATCTACTTTCTTATTGCAATGGGCAGTACCAAACATATATACACATGACACACACACATATATATATAATTCACTATAAATTATAAAAAGAAATCTCTCCATATTACACCTCCAAGCAACGGAAATTCAATTTAAAAACATTATTGAAAAGGTATTTTTCAGAATTTAAAAAAATTTATAGAATTTTCAGTCCTCCTTGCTTTAAACACATTTAAGGAAAAACTAAATCGTAAAAATGCCAAAATCAAAAGTAAACTTTTTAAGTATTGAAAATCCAGTTATTGTTATTGATAGCAGATTAATCGACTTTTCAAGGGGTTAAACCAATCTACCATCAATTAACAGTAACTAAAATAAGAGAGAGTGTTTCATCTTACTTCCAAGTGTAAGCCTCAAATTATTTGCTAGATTCAAATCACTAATTAATACTCAATCAAAATAAAGAGATTAGTCACTAAACCAAAAGAATCCTCTAAAAAAGCAAATAATCTTTAAGATCAAAAAGTTTTCACTAAGAAATCTGAACGAGACGCTTACTTTAGAAGACATATCCCCTACAATCTCTTTTCATTTCAAATACAAAAGTGAAAACAAAAGTAGATTCAACAACAATTTTAAAAAATCATAAGAAGATAAAAGTAATAATCCAAAATTAAAGTTAAAAACTTTAGTAACAAAGAAAATTAAAAAATCAAACTAATAAGCAAAAATTAACCAACTTGCCTAAAAATTTTAAAAACCAAATGACTGGAATGTAAGTACGTATTAAGAGATGGAAGCAAAAATATGGAGAATATATGTAATATGGAGAGTTTTCTTTTTATAATTTATAGTGAATTATTGCTTTATTACTTTGCAGCTTTATCGCAAGTCTTGGGCTTATTAATTTACTTTTAATTACTTTCATTATGAATATATATATATATACGTATACACCCAGCTCTTTACCCGGCTTAAAAGGCCTTATACGGCTCTCATTTTCGCAATTGTTGGTCGTAGTCATATACTTCCAGTTAAAGAAATTGTTTAAATGACGAAAGTATTCATATTTTGGGAATGCCAGATTTAAAAATAAATTAATTTTCGACAAATACCGAATTATAACTTTTAATGCCATCTCCCGGTTCCTATAATTATATTTGGAAAAGTTTTATAGTCGTTACGAAAAAATAAAATCATAAGAAGTTTCACACCCGTAAGGCAGAAATTGACAGGTATATTTAATTTCAAAATTTGCATTTTTTGAAGTCATTTTCAACTTGCCTTGAGGAATCGGTTCATTAAATTAGAATAATTCGAGGAATAAGTCTAATGAAGTGCAGCAAAAATGTGTATAATTTAATAAGTAGTACAAGAAAGTCGTGCGGTGTCCACATCAAAGATTTTTAATTAATAATTAAGCGTTTTTGATGTTTTCCAAATCATTGTTATGTTGCGACTTATCTTATTTGAATGATCAAATGAGAACAAGTCAGCCTACGAAATTTAAGCGTGGCATGGAGAGTAAGATTGCGTTTTTCGTTGCATGGGCTTTGAATGCCATATAAGTGGCAGTATGACTTTGCGCAGTTCCGCCCCAGTTTTGATGGACATCAGCCCAGGATAAGGGTCCGAAGAGTCTCCCATCCTTCTTTCCATACCACCAAAACATCCATACCTTCTTCAGGATTCTAATTCGAACCCAACGAACGAAGCAGCAGCCGGGAATAATAATCATTGCAACGATCACGGCGGCTTACGAGATCATGAAAACAGAACGTATTAAACTATGGTACTGTGTTCTTGGTGGTAATAGCTTTCCAATAAATATCAAACAGCAATTTCAGGTAGTGTAATTATAGTCTGCTTCTATTATGCTGCTTTACCTTGTTCCTTTTGCTTAGCCATATTTTTTAACTCAGTAAATACGTGTCTGCGAGGTATGCTTGATCATTGGAAATAGAACCATTCGAGTTATGGCTATACTGTGTTTTTGTTAGCGATAACTTCACAATATATACACCAAAACATTTGTTGAACGCATCTATCATGTATTTAAATGCGTTAGACATACTCCACATTTTCAATTTCACAGCTACATTTCTTTGAGATTTACTAAGTCATGGAAACAGAAGCTATCTTTTATTTTCACGTGTGTAGGGTACATTCTGAAGTATCGGGTTTATTCTAATTGTCATTCAATGAAATTATACATCCACTTATGAAAACATACCATACCATAACAGTATAACGTAGATAAACTGCAAGAGTAAAGAAGGACTGATTTCGGAGTGAAGCGGATCATGTTTACAATTGCTGTCGCTGTTCTTGTTACACTTGCTGTTGGTGTTTGCATGGGTACACATGGTCGTGATAGAAAAACAAATGTTATTTATTAACAATATCTCTTGGTTTTATGAAGCTGAAAAATGTTAGTTAGTCTTTCTTTTCAAAATTTGCTGTTTGTACTGTTTCACTTTAGGTTTTATAGGTGAGACGTGTGAAAGTCGCTGTCCTCACGATACATTTGGACCAGGATGCAATCGCTCTTGTTTCTGTTTCAACGGTGGTGAGTGCGATCCGTTTGATGGGACATGTAAATGCTATCCAGGTTATAAAGGTGACTATTGCGAAGAAATGTGTGAGGTATAGTATTTCTTAGAACTTTTGCTAATCCTTTTCATGATAACATATAATACACTAAGGTACAAAGTGCATGTTTTGGTACCCTTCCAGTGGGTTTATTATTATTATTTTTTTAAATACATCTACATATTCATACAAGAATATGACCTTATGAGAATATGTTTGAAACTATATTTGGTATTCCATTTTATCAAAATATATTGTTTTAAAATGTTTCGTGACTAGAAGTTTAACAGATTAACCTACAAATAATTTTTTTGGTTCTTGTTTCTTAAATTAAAAAAAACATTCTTTTATATTAATTAATATTAAAAATGGTTTCATTATATAAGTACGTATATATGTATATAGGAAAGCATTTCTTAGAAGCGTGTATACGTATATATACATAAAAACAGTGAGAGAGTTTATATACAACTATCTTGTGTCTAAATAAATATGCCAAATGTTGTGAAACCAAATTTTTGTTGATAGAAGTTGTAAGTAAACACTGCAGTAGGTTAAAACACATTGGGTATAAATATTTAACTCAGTGTCTTATAGTTAGTGTGTTTTTACAAAACAAATGCAATATATGAAATTTATTGAAACCAATAATGCTGTTCCAATATTTTAAAACGATTAAGGGGTAGCTACATTCCTGAGTTTATAAAGGAAAACCAAACCTTTAACTCTTGGTAATATACATGGCTAATTTCATTATCAGGGGTAACCTACATCTGATTTGTTGAAATGTCATGCAACCTACATCTTCTTTCAAAAACAGGAAAAGAAAGGAGAATACAATAAGCGGATGACATATTAATGACACTCCCTGATAATGAGATCAGCCACTTTTAGGGCTACATGAATCAGGGTTACATGAGTTTGAACGCACCCGATATTCTTCACAACGATCTTCTGAGCGAGATTCAATAAAGTACTGATATTATCCCTGTGGATTATTAGTCATGTTGACATAACGGAAGCCCTAATTTTGCTCAAATTTTATAGTTGCATTTTCAAACTTTGAAGTGATTTATTTCGTCTTACAAATGGTAAAATAAGATTGGGAATAAAGGACTGAACTGGACATGTCAACAATCTGAATTTTGAATCATACTTCTTTAAATCAATTTGAGATAATTACGCGCAACGAAGAGACGCATTGTCAAGATTGAAGTGACAATCTGCATCAGCAAACATCGCTTTAACAAAAAGTGTACATGATCGGGAAGATACTGAGGTAACACATTGTGATGAGAACTGTTTTCAGCCATACCAAGAGACCACTGCTCTCCAGAAAAATACTCCTCAGAATATTAGCATCAAGAGTTTTATCATTAGGCGACAGGGCAACATGAATTCGTTTTGTGACATCATATTGTAGCCTCGTCATCTGCATCATGGTGGAGAAGAAACAATACAACTCGGATCAAGCAAATGTTTTCCAATTGTTAAGAGGTCCAATTCAGGTGCTGCTGTGCCCACAGCAACCGTGATTTCCTGTTTATTGGTAATAGTATAGGCATTATTGACAGTCTCCTGCTGTTGCAGAGTCCCCTTAACTACCTAAAGGTTTCTGATCAATTGTCATTCTCCAAACACCCAAAATATTCTTGCACAAGAAAACCCTATTATACTCGCCATGTAATAAATGCTGAAATCAAATCATCTTGCACTTGTGATCATTCCTGTCTCAGAGACATTCAAATCTATCGTCTTATACATTTTCCCACTAGTTTCAGAGATAATTATTTATGATACATACACTGGTACGTTTGAACGTATGTTTAAATAAAACTCTAGGCGAGTTGTTTTAGATTTTTCCTTCGTGTCTTACATAAGCTATTCTCCTGGATATGACGTCACCGAAAGACTGGACTATGCTAAAAAATGGGAATCCTTAAAAATTTTGGTCACTTAGTGTATGTTTTCTCTTTGACCAACATAGCTTTACATGAAATAGTTGCTCGTATGAATAATATCCCCGTGCAATAAAGATTTGAATATTCAATGAAGACTGAGGGGATAAGTCTTTAAGAGCTCAGACTGTGGGATCTAACTCTCTTTGCTATCACAAGTTCAATAGATCTCACTAAGAAAACTGGCGACTTCTCGCAGAGACGTAAAGAATACCAGCAAAGAAGAAGGGTAAAATAACTTTTTAATTATTCGTCAAGCTCTTAACACAAATGCACGTACTTCGTGCTTGGGGGGGAATTGATAATATTTTCAAAATAAATTCAAAGATAAAATTGTACTAACAATTTAATTTAAGGCTAAACAGGCTGACTCAACGACCTACCCGGCGATATACTTATTAAATGGCCAAAAAAAGCGTATGAGCAACTCGGCGTAACAGCAAGGACAGAATAGTAATAAGGTGCACTGACTAGCGAAATCACGCTCTGAATAAACTACTCGTTTTGCCTGATTTTATACTCCCTTAACTGTAAATCTGCATCCTGGAGAGGAAATGCGAGGGGAAAATGACAGGTTCAGGAGAGGTACCGAACTTAAAATAATTTGTTCGCAAAGTAAGGGAAACCTTACAAGACTTCTATTTTCTAACATCTTAATGCTGTTTTTTATATCTAATTTATCTCATGCTTTTTATTTTCCTCCTTCAGATTGGATATTATGGTCTTAATTGTAATGAAGTATGTCGTTGTAATGCAGAAACTACAGCGAATTGTGATTTCATCTCTGGAAATTGTACATGTTTTACCGGCTGGACAGGTAAGTATGAGTAAAAAAATAAGACAGCTGTTTTTTACTACAGGAATCAAATTTTACAGTGAAGTTCTACATTGTATGATTTAAAGTTAATTCAACGCAATTTAAGTGAAACTATTTAAACTGAAAGGTTCTGAAACGGAATGTTATGTGTTGAAAGTTAGTGCTCGGCGGCCAAATTCCTAAATTCTCGACAACATAATTTTGAATAGCTAATTCTTTGAAAACAAAAGCAGCTCAAAAGGAAACAAACTATTCAAATAAAGTTTATAGTACGTATTATGCCGTCGACCGTGAAACTATCGTCAAGCAGCACGATTTAGCGCTAGTTTTGGATAAGAGTGACATCAAAACCACTTGTAACATCTGAACTTTATTTTGTTGTAACTCCGATTGATTCTCGATAAACCATGCTTTGTTTTCATGAACAAGGATATAAATTAAGTGTTTATTTCTGTATTTGTCCTTGTATTTTGAAAACATTTAATTAAAATTTGGACGTGCCTTCTACAGAAGAGGAAGCAATGAATTATTTTCGAAGTCATGGGATTTTTTCATCAAAAATGCTGGTATTGATAGACATATTACGATCAGCTGCATATAGCCGACAACACAAGAATAGTTTGGAATGATGATCTGGTAAAATCAGAAGGGCTGGCAAAATAGTAGAAATCGACGACATTCTCTAGCGCAAAAACGAAGCGGGTCAAACACTGATTATTTATTAAATAAAGATTCGTCATATCTTTCAGAATTCCGCAGGAACGATTGGCACAACTTTAGCGGGATCTTCGCCAACTTACAGGTCTTATAATAGCCTAATTTTACGGTAGACGGGATAATACCTAAGTATAAAATTTGTTTATTAAATATTGCTAATAGAAAAAAATATTAAATTTGGATTTCTAAATGCAGTTTTCAGCTGGAAATGAATATGATTTAAAAGAAACACTTTTAAACTGCAGTTCACTTTATTTGATTTGCTTTAACTGAATAGCGTTAATTACTACAGAGAGTAATCGCTACTACAGAATTACTTTAAAACACTAAGTAAACACAGAAATAATAACATAAAATTATTGGTATTGCTAATCTTTTAGGAAGTCAAACTAAAAATACCGTCGAACCTCGATAAGACGTAATTGTAAAAAAAGTCTGAGTAATTGAAAATTCAAATTAACGATACTTTAGGAAAATTGTGCCTAAACAATACTAGGAATTCCTGTAGATATGCGTAGAACATTTACAAAATGTAATTAAAAAACGAAATTCAGTTTTTAATCTTATGTTCACACTGGAAAAATTACTTATATAGCCGTGGTGGAGAGTTAAACGATTATATGTCTACTTGAAAGGGATAATGAAAGTTAATAAATTCCTTCCTTTTCTGGTAATATTTCGTTTTCTTCCAAAAGCAAAACATTGCATGAAATAAATCACACAAGCATGCGATGACTGGGATTTTTAAGCTTTAATAATTCATTTATCATCACATCAGGACGTTTTACAAATTGCAAACTTCAAAATTGCTAAAAAGTCGAAAAACTACGAAAATATGAGACTTGAATTTTCTTTCATATTTTTCAGAAGTAAACGTTTTCTTCTGCACTGTTGTACGTGGGCTTTCGAATTAATTTAACATTCCGTATGAAATTCCCGACTGAAACATTCACGCTAGATTTATCCAAAAGAGGTCTCGAAGTTGTCCTTCTTTACGATGGAATACGTATGCATCAATATCCATTGAACATTCTGTTCATTTAAAAGAGCGTTGCGAAGATTTGAAATTCATTCTCGATCAAAATAAATGCGATAACTAGATTACATGTGGAGATCTCAAAATAATATCGATGCTCCTAGGGCAAAAAGGAGGGACACAAGGATTCTCTGTTTTTAATATAAATGGGATAACAGAGACAGAGAAAATCATTGTATAATGTTTTCCTTGATCTGGTAAAAGTTAAATAGTATAAAGACTTAATAGACGTCAAGTGAATTATTGTTGAGCCTGAAACTACACTGGTGTGCAAAAATTAAGTACGAGACGGTTTTTTCAATATAACGTTTTACAAAAGCTTTCCAAATCAACACATTTAATACCGTAAGATCCCCAATACGTAAGGACATGAGTAATGTAAGCAACACTTACTAAAAGAGAAATCAGAGGAATAAAAAGAAGCTTTATTGAAAAAGTAGCATGGAGCGCAATGCGACTGAAGGCCGAAACATCCCTGTGATGGGTGTCCAGCAAGAAACATCCGGTCTTTAATAGGGGATATGATCTCCCCTGACTGCTAGGCAGGTTTCACATCATTTGTGCATGCTGGATATGTGGTTGTTAATGAGCTGTTGAGACACTGCTGCTCGTTCCTCTTGTAGCACCAATCGCAGTTTCGGAATCGTTACTGGCGATAAGTTACGTGCTGCCACGGGTCTCCCTAGTAAGTTCCGTACATGCTTGACGGGATTTAGATCCAGAGACCTTGCCGACCAATCCATGTGTTCAATATCTTCACTCTCCAACAGCTCTTCGACAGTAACTGTGCGATGAGGTGGAGCGTTCTCGTCCATGAAGAGGAACTGAGGACTCATAGCCGTTGTGAAAAGACGCATGTAAGAAAGAAGATACAATAGCAGTCCCAGGTGATGAACCTCCTTGGGAGACATGAAGGTCGGTCCGGCTACCAAGCATTATGTCTGCTCGAACGAGAACTCCGCGACCTCCAAAACAGTCCCTTTTGATGATGTTGAAGAGGTTATTGCGTGTTCCCCGCTCTGTCCAGATGTGTATGTGTCTAGAATCGCAACTCAGACTAAATCTGCTCTCACCTGTAAAGAGTACTCGTCCCCATTTATTGTCTCTCCAATTCCGGTGTTCCCGGCACCACAGAGAACGCCTTCTCCAATGGGCAGGCGTTAGAGGTACACACCGTACAGGGCGTCGTGCAAACAGACCACCACCGTGCAGTCTTCTGGCCACGGTAAAACACGATATCGGTCGTCCAGTCGCCTGTGTCGTGTGTCTAGCTATTTCTCCCGCTGTCTGCCGCCTATTTGTTCTGGCCTAGAAAGCAATATAGCGGTCATCTGCGGGTGTGGTTCCTCGTGGACGACCACTACTAAACACCCGGTTAGCTGTTCCTGTAGTTTGAAATTGTCTCCAAAGTCGTGCAACGATGCTGTGAGCAATTCCGAACTCTGCAGCCACACTTGTCACACTGCGGCCTTCCTCCAACTTCCCAATGATTCGACCTCGGGTAAAAGCATCCAGATGTCGTCTAACAGATTGATTATTCGCCATTCCTCGCTGAGGCAGCAATTCGGTGTGATTTTAACTGCTATACGGCGTGCAATCTCTTTGCCAGAAATACTGATCTTACACCGACAACATGCTTTATACTACTCAGACACTCCCCCATTACGTCTACCTGCATATCTGCTTATGTGCTACCGTACTTCACCTTACTTAATCTCCTGATTGGTCTTTCTGTCCGCTCTGCCTCTTCGTTCAGCTGATATGCTAATTTTTCGACTTCGTCCTTAATTTTTGCACACCAGTGTAACTACAGAGAACTGAAAAGTTTAAAACGTCACCCACAACTAGTGGCGATACAACTAAAGTAACAGTGAAATTCTATTTTAAAACCCAGAGCAGAAGTCAAAGACTACACAGCTGAATTGAAATCTAAGATCGCTCAGAACTTCTAACTGGCGCATCAAATTCAAATTTCAGTAGCAATAACGCAAAGCGAAATAATTACAACCTTATCGCAGCTGGCAAGAACTAACGTAACGTCTCTGTCAGAAAGAGAAACACTTTCTGTCCTGCAATTCCAAAATCTGACTTTAAATACTGTCTAACTATTTTGCATTCTGGCGAGGAAACGGAAAGCAGAAGTTATAGTAAAGGCTGAAGTTATAAATATTTGGTTAGTTTCAAATAATTACTTTACAATTGGATAAAGAAAGACTGGCTGAAAAGGGCTTTATTAGAACTTGGAATCAACAATGTTATCCGAAAAGCTCTCATAGATCTGAATCTTCCACTTCCGCATATCAAATTAGACTACTTGATGAAGCAATTTGTCAAAGTTTTACCAAAAGACGTTCAATGTGTTTAATACATTTATGATAAATTTCCAGTTTTATCAATCGCCAAACTAAAAGGGGATGTCTTTACAAGTCCTGACACTAGAAAATTTTTCAAAGATGATAATTTTGAGAAACAAATGGAAGCTGCGGGAAAAAAAAGGGCTGGAAAACTTCAAAGATATGGTAACTAAGTTACTTAAAAAGATCCGAACTTTAAATAAATCGCTAGGAACATTCTGTAGAGCTACAAAAATTTAAGCTGCTGCGTGAACTTAAAGATTTACTTCCTTAATTCAGATTTGGGCTATATTTTTGGAAATTTGGTTAGCGAAGAGATGGGTGAGAGTTTTCATCAAGACAATAAAGAAATGAAAAGGAAGTATAAAGGAAAATAAACTATTTCCACGATGGCTGGCTACTGCTAGATGTTGCCCGAGATGAATCCCATCAAGAACGTCAAAGGAAAAGCGCAAAAGCAGAGCATGAGCTGCCCATGGAAATTTTGACACATAGAAATAAAATTGAGTATTCTATGTGCATTTGATCTGCTTTCACTGATTAATCTGATTCATATGGATAAGCTAAGAAAAGAACAAATTCAAAGAAAAAATAAATCTATTATAAAGTTTCATATTTTTGACCTTTTTTTTTAATTCTGAAAGTTGCAATTCCTGAAATACCTTAGTGTGGTGGGAAAAATGAACGCCATTTTCAAATTCAAAGCTGAAATTATACAGGAATCAATTAATTAAAGTTAAAAACAAATTCAACCTAAATTTTGCAAGCTTGTGTAACATAAACAGTAAAACAAAAACATTATTTTAATGACTTTATTTTTGTTTGCCTGAATATATTAAATGTTTTAGAACAAAGTGTACAAATGTGAAATATAATATAATCCATGCAGATTTGTTTTATTTAAAATAAAAATTCGCTCTAATTCTAATTATCAAATACTTAAAGAAGCAGGAGCGTAATTGTGTATGGGAATGAGTAAATTACTCTGCAAGATGAAGGTGCTAAAAAAGTGTTAAGAAAATAATTTCAGCGTTATTTGAAAGCGTTCAGCTTATCAAATATTTAAGCGATTCTTCAAACATTAATTTTTAATGCTTAGAATTATTGTAATTTAAGTAATCGAATTTCTAGTGCAATTACTATTTTAATAGCTTGCAAGCACAAAACTTAAGTACAGGCTTGATAGTAATCAGCGATTACTTAGATGCAGTCATTTAAACCTTCTGCCTTTAAAAGGTTAATTTTTCAACTAATTCTCATCAAGTATATTTGTTCGAAGTTGAACTTATAGAGACATTAGGATTTTTTGGTAGCAGGAGACATGAAAAATATGCAATTCCTTCGCCGGGAATCGAACCACGGACCTCTGAAATACCGGCTCAGTGTGCTGACCATTACACCACGAAGGCACGCTAAGAATGTGGGAGATATACCTTATATACTCCCCTTTTTAAAGGGCGACTAGGGTTTTTAGGGGACCTAGTTGCCAAATCCTGGGTTTGGACAGTCATCATCCCCAACCCTTTTAGTTCGGGCGCCAGTGTAGAGACATTAGGTTATTTAGTAGCAGGAGGCATGAAAAATATGCAATTCCTTCGCCGGGAATCGAACCACGGACCTCTGAAATACCGGCTCAGTGTGCTGACCATTACACCACGAAGGCATGCTAAGAATGTGGGAGATATACCCTATATACTCCCCTTTTTAAAGGGCGACTAGGGTTTTAGGGGACCTAGTAGCCAAATCCTGGGTGTGGAGAGTCATCATCCACAACCCTTTTAGTTCGGGCGCCACTGTAGAGACATTAGGTTTTTTTTTGGAAGCAGGAACGATGAAAAATATGCAATGCCTTCGCCGGGGATTGAACCACGGACCTCTGAAATTCCGGCTCAGTGTGCTGACCATTACACCACGAAGGCACGCTAAGCATGTGGGAGATATACCTTATAAACTGATATATAATATCGACAATTATAGACTTCTGCTCACATCTGGTGTTAACGAAGCGTTCGAGAAGCATTTGGTGCAGTCGCTCAGTACTTCAGTTTAGAGCTGCTTGAACTACTACAATATGAAGCACAAGCATCTTGAACATTATCTCCAATATTATCTTCAAATTACAGCATTTACTTTATCAGTATTTCTAGTAAATACAAAAAGCGGTCAGAGAAGTGATTTTGGTAATTAATTTTTATGCGTAAATGGGTATTTTTTGCGACGATTTTCAATTATCTGTAGCCTTTTAATTTTTGGGTACAGTCCTAGCTCGAATTTTCCATGAAGGTAAGTTTCTTTCCGTGAACGTAAATTGACGGTCATGTCAATTTTATTACATTTTTTTTGGATAGTTTTGTAAACTCCATTTAGAATTCTTAGATGCCATTTTCCTAAGATTTATTTGAACAAAGCAAAAACGCAGAAATCCATAAGAAAAGGGTCAGGCATTTCAGTAATTAAGATGCATTTTATTTTTGTTTCTAATTCTTTCTTATCTAAATAAGCGGCAGCTGACTTAGACGAGTGACTAGAAGTTTTGTCCGCCATGAAGCTCAAATTTATCGATGTCATTTCCATATAATCAAAACTGGTTCTAAAATACAGCAATACAATGAATTACTTTTAGCTTTACATGAGATATCTTTGAGTTTTAATTTACCATTGTAACTAAATTCAGCAATTGCCATGAATCCCGTTAGAGACTTTTTCGTACATTGACAAAGCCATTTCGTACAATCATTTACACATCAATTGAGCAACAGAAATTTATTTTTTCTTCTTACGGTCACTTATTAACCTGCGCCTCATCCAGTGTTTCCCCAGATTTCCATTTATTAGCAGTTAGGTATTTTCCATATAATTTTCTACAATTAGTTTTTCTTTCCAGAATATGCTTTGGCAAAAGCAGATGAACTTCAAAAATCATTTTTAACTTCAAATCTTTATGAATGATTTTACTTAGAATGCCAGAAGACATCCCCAGCTCCGATGCAATGGATCTTTGAGTCGGTGGATTATCTTTAAGGATCAGAGACTTTATTTACCCATAGTTGAACAGACTTAGGATGAGGTTTTTGCCGCGGTCATGTGTTTTTTCATTTTCATATTCAACGAGACACTTTTCTTCTTTCAATTTATATATTAAAAATATCTTTCTTTGAAATGAAATAATCTCGATTTTTACATGCTTTGCAATTTGTTGATATGAAAATTTTTTTTCGTAAAGTGCGTTTCCGTAACCTTCGAGCCATCTATCAGTTTTAGAAGCCATTTCTAAAGCAAATCTCTTATTCTACATTGCATTCAAACGAAAAAAGTAGCAAACGGTTGTATTAAAAATGCCAAATCTTTATCTCAACATGCTAGCGAGGAAATTTAAATAGAAAATTGTTCCCATAAAGTGCGAACGACTTACTGTAGAATACCATATTTCTAACTGTATTTTATACTGAACTGAACATTTTCATGAATTCAATTGCTTATTTTACTTTGTTTTTTATAAAGGAGAATTATGTGACATCAAATGTAGTAACGGCAGCTGGGGAGTTATGTGTAAGAACATGTGTACTTGTGCTGAAGGTATTTCCTGCCATTATATGACTGGAAAGTGCATGTGCGATCCTGGATGGACGGGTTCGGACTGTATAGAAAGTAAGTATTTTATCAATCGCTATAACCAAGCTTCATACATTCAATCATTCTGGGCAAAAGTCCAACGAATATTTAATAAAAGATGCAAAAAAAAGGTTACTAAATATGGTACAAAGCTATTCTGGAAGTACAGGAAAAGATACAAGAGATGTATTTTCGCCAATTAATATACGAGGCGTATTCGGAAACTAAGTACCCTTTGCAAAAAAAAAAAAAAAAAAAAAAAAAAAAAAATTTTTTCGAATCCAATTTTTTTTTTACATGAAAATACATGTCTTAAACTATTTTTCAACATAGTTTCCGCCAATGATCAAACACTTGTCATAGCGGGGGACCAGTTTTTGTATACCATCGTCAAAGAAACTTCCCGCCAGTTTCGATAACCACGACTCCACAGCATTTTTCGTGTCATCGTCAGATCCAAAGCGCTTGCCACCAAGCTCGCGCTTCATGTGCAGGAACAAGTGATAGTTGGACGGCGCCAAGTCCGGGCTGTACGGCGGGTGATCGAACTGCTCCCAATGAAACTGTCGAATTAACGATTGAGTGACACCAGCAGTATGGGGCCGAGCATTGTCATGGAGCAACACAATTCCTTTACTGAGCATTCCTCTTCGTTTGTTTTGAATGGCACGCCTTAGTTTTGTTAAAGTCTCACAATATCGTGCCGCATTAATGGTTTCACCTCTGGGAAGAAATTCAGTAAGCAAAACGCCTTTCCTATCCCAGAAGACAGTGCACATGATTTTTTGTGATGACATTGTCACTTTGAACTTTTGTTTTTTCGGAGAATGAGTGTGTCTCCACTCCATCGATTGTTGTTTCGATTCTGGTGTGAAATGACACACCCAAGTTTCATCACCTGTCACAATTTGGTTTAAAAAGTTTTCTCCCTCATCACTGTACCGCGTGAGAAATGTCAGGGCACTACCAAGTCGCTTTGTTTTGTGAACATCAGTGAGCATTTTTGGAACCCATCGGGAACACAGTTTGCGATAATTCAAGCGGTCAGACACAATTTCGAACAAAACAGTACGTGAAGTTTGTGGAAATGCCTCTGAAAGAGTTGTCATTGTGAAGCGTCTGTTCTCATGAATTGCTTCATCAACTTTCCTTACCAAATCATCGGTGACAACAGAAGGCCGACCACTCCGAGCCTCGGCGTGGACATTTGTTCGACCTGCATTAAACATTCTTACCCACTTTCTCACCATTCCATCACTTATCGTGTATTCACCGTAAACTTCTGTCACTTGACGATAAATTTCGGCCGGTTTAACATGCCTCGCGTTCAAAAATTTAATCACGGCACGAATCTCCCAGTCAGCGGGAGAACTAATTGTCTTAAACATTTTGAATGTGCACAGAAAACTAAAAACAAACATAGAGCAACCAAAATGGCGACAATTGAAAGTCAGTGAACAAGAAAGACTAGTGCGCATGCGCGGGAAGCCTACCACAGCGCTGCGACGGCGCTAGAATGAAACGGTACTTAGTTTCCGAATACGCTACGTACAAGGTCTGTCTCGAAAGTAACGCGCCCCATTTTCTTCTGCGCGACTATCCGTCGCACAGTGCTGCCGCTTGCATGGGAAAGTGGCTGGAGTCTTGGGAACTCAGCGCGACCAGCGCCAGTTGGCTCCGAGTTCCTGGAGAGTCTCAGTGCCTGTTTCAGTGAACCCTTGTGTGAGTGCTCGGTCGAAATCAAGATGGAAAAAACTCTCGAGTAGCGATATGCAAAGTTTTGTTTCAACCTTGAGAAAAAGCCGTCGAAGACTTTTGCCTTACTTCAGTCCTGATTTGTCCCCGTCCGACTTCTTTTTGTTCCCGAAGATGAAAAATCCCTCAAAGGACAGCATTTGGAGACCCTGGAGAACATCAAGTCGGCTACGACGAGTTTCCTAAAGAACATCCTTGTGACAGACTTCCAAGACGCATATAAAGCATGGAAATGGCGTCGAAACAAGTGTGATAAAGCAGGAGGAATGTATTTAGAAGAATATTGAGTAATTGTACGAATCGGTTCAATAAATTTCTTAAAAATATGGGCGCATTACTTTCGGGACAGTCCTTGTATATTGTATAAATATATCTTATGAATAAAGTTTCAATCACTAGAAATCGTTTAAAAATTTGCTAGTAGATGAAAATAGTGTGCATATTGGTCATAAATATTTTAATTTATTTGGAACCATAAAGTTTTTGTGTTAACTGGTATTTTGATATCAGAAGAACATTAAATAAAAAAAAACGTTTCCCTGCACAGCTATGACCGTAAACAAAGTTTAATTTGTCAAACAAAATTCTTTGTGAAGAAAATAAAAATAAACAAACTGGTTCAACAAAGTTGCATGTATTATTTATGAATATTGTAAAGACAAACTATTAAGGTAATTAAATAATAAATTTCAAAGAAACAAAAAATGCCCCTAGTGAAGTAAAAAAAGTTCACCTTAGGAAATTACATAGTTTCTGAAAGATCGTTTTCATGTTAACCAGGTTCTATTTAATGGTCGATAGACCTCCTTTGGTCTTACTTCCCTTTGGTTCTGGCATGACTCGCACGAGTTAGGTTTTGTTGTTTCAAGCAAATCAAGCACTAAATCAATAAATAAATGCGCGAATTTACAGATTTGTATAAAAATAGGACCATTGTCTTAGTACTCTTTAAATTATATACAGTATGAGGATTACGTATTATGGCCATAGTAAATGCCTAGTTTATCATAATAACATCATTAGGCCAGCTGTTCTCAAACTGAGGGGCATGAGCATAAGAAACTCTTCAGCCGTATAAATTTATCCACATTTTCAAACATTTCTAAGTTACATTGCTTTAAATTTCTGTTCCATAATTCCAATTTTCTACAAAAAGCATTAATTTTATCACTCGTCTCCAACATATGTATATTTGTTTCTTGGAATTGAAGATTCAAGGTATTTTATTTCTCGAATGTATCGACTAAGTAGCTCATTTCATCACAAATAAATCATCTCGAAACTTTGCAGCTTTATATCGGTTTTCCTCTTCTAGAAAAGTGGCAATTTCGTCTCCTGATTCGTAAACACATTGCAAAAATTTCTCACGTGATAACCATCTTGTCTCGCAATAAAATAGCAACGATGAATGTACTGCACCCATGTTTTTACAAAGTACAGAGAAAAATCTTGATTCTGACGGTCTCATTTTTATGTAATTTACTACGGTCATAACTGTCATTGGCACAATATTCAGACCATTTCTTGGTCATTCATTTCTTTGGAAGCTAGAGCTTCTCCGTGAATCATGCACTGTGTCCAAATGCACAGTGGAGATTTTTGTTTCACAAGTACTTGTGTACTTTGAATCTTCCAGACATTGTACGAGCACCAGCGGTGCATATTCCGACACAATGTTTCCACTCATCGTTTGCCTCGCTTATAAAAGTTACTTAAAGTATCAAATAATGCTTGTGCTGTTGCTTTGAGGTTTATTGATTTACAAAAACGTAGTTCTACTGCTGACAAACTATCACAAAATCTAACGTACGCAATGAAATGGGCATCTTTATTGCTGTCTGTTGCTTCATCAAGCTGGATTGAAAACAATTTGTCACACAACTTTCCGAAAAGCTGCTGCTATACATCGTCAGCTATATCATTGGTCGACGCGCGACAGTACCATTTGATAAAGGTATGCCTTTAGCAAAATTATCTCTAAATATACACTGACTACCAATAAGTATTTAGACACGTATGCAAATGACGATATCTGCGGTCTTAAGGTACGTCACGGACTCCGGCGGTATATATCGTGTAGGAAACAGCATCGGCTTTAGTCGCATGCACGATGCCTCGCAGTTCGGAGCTTTCTGATTTCGAGAAAGGTATAATTATCGCGTATCACAAATGTGGCCGATCCTTAAGGGACATATCTAGCGATCTGAAGTACCCAGAATCGACAGTGGCCTATATGATTAAGAAGTGGAAGGTGAGCGGTTATTGTCGGAATGCGCCTCGAGTTGGCATACCAACGAAACTGGGAGATAGAGACCGACGAGTGCTGTCCAGAGAAATTCGGAAAAACCGCACCCAACCGATGGCCCTCATCCGCGAGGAGCATCCGGGAGTATTGTTTCAATGAATACCATCCGTAAGTAGATGCCTCGCAGTTCGGAGCTCTCTGATTTTGAGAAAGGTATTATTATCGGGTATCACAAATGTGGCCGATCGTTAAGGGACATATCTAGCGATCTGAAGTACCCACAATTGACAGTGGCCTATGTGATTAAGAAGTGGAAGGTGAGCGGTGATTGTCGGAATGTACCCGAGTCGGCAGACCAACAAACTGGGAGATAGAGACCGACGAGAGCTGCCCAGAGAAATTTGGAAGAACCGCACCCAACCGATGGCCCTCATCCGCGAGGAGTTTCAACAGGCATCCGGGAGTATTGTTTCAATGAATACCATCCGTTTGGTTTTCAATGAATACCATCTGCTTGGTTTTCATGGTCGTGCTGCTGCCCATAAGCCTTTGATCACAAAGTCCAACCGCGCTGCGTTACGTTAATGTGGTGCAAAGCACGTTCCTACGTTAATGTGGTGCAAAGCACGTCGAAATTGGACCATAGATCAGTGGAAACTGGTTCTTTGAAACGACAAATCAAGGTTCACCCTTTACGGTTCGGATGGCAGGGTCTGGGGCTGGCATCTACCTGGAGAACGTCTCCTGCCAGAATGCATTGTGCCAACAGTCAAGTTCGGCGGAGGTGGAATTATGGTCTGGGAGTTTTCTCCTAGTATGGGCTGGGACCCTTGGTCCCCATCATGGTAAGCTCAACTCCGATGCCTACTGCACTATTTTGGATGACAATGTACTTCCTACGTTGTGGCAGTTTTACGGGTTGGACCCTGTTACTTTCAGGACGACAATGCCAGTTGTCATGTTTCGACGTTAACCAAGGCATGGTATGGTGCTAATGGAGTTCATCGAATGGACTGGCCTACCCAGAGTCCAGACTTGAACCCTATCGAGAACCTCTGAGACGAGTTGCATCGCCAAATTCAGGGGTGCACTACCCGTGCAAAATCGGTGAAGGAACTTTTATGTCTTCTCAAAGCCGAATGGAAGAAAATACCACTAGCTGTCATACAAAGACTTATGAAAAGTATGCCCCGGAGGGTCCACGCTGTAGTTACCTCTCATGGAGGCTCTACAAACTATTGATTTTGAATAAAGTTAGTTTTTGTTTTCTTTCACAGGTGTCCAAATACTTATTGGTAGTCAGTGTAGTTCTACGATCGCAATTGCAGCTCGCAAAATAAGTTCTTCGACACGTTACGCAGATGTTCGCGAGAATGCCGAATGTGATGGATAGAGAGCAACAGAGATTAGACTATTTTTCTAATGACATTTGTACTTTTACAAATGGATGATTCAGGAAATAAATATTTAATTTAAAAAATTTATTTTGAAATATGTTCCAAATTAAAAATTAGGAAGGAAAAGTAATATAGTAATACTTTCCCTATTACTTAAAAGTAACATATACAAAATTGAGTAGTTATCTTGATAATTTGCAAGGTTTAAATTAAGGTCATATTGTAGCTTTAACGTCAAAGTACATAATTGTTGCATTCAATACATTGTTATTGTATGGGAGGGGCGCGATGAAAATTATGTGTGAAAATTGGGTCGCAAGTATTGAAAGTTTGAGAAGCACTGCATTATGCTCAGAATTTCATTGCTTAGGGATCCGAATTACGACAACGTTCAGCCTGTTTAGGACTGTGTAAGGACCGTCCCAGAGACTGGGGCTTAAGAGGAAGTCCTTTCCTTCAAATCGAATTTCGTAACCACACCTTCGTTGAATCGATGTCCTGTAGTTGTCATGTGACATCTGATCTTCATCTTGCCTGTGACAAGTTGGCTCGTTCTCGCGCAAAACTGTACATCACTTCAAAGCGTGCCTGGAGATCTTGAATGTATTTCTGAGGTAACGAAGGCGCATGCTGAGGGCGTCTAAACAAGATCACAAGGCAGACGAAGGTCACGAGAGAAGAGCATCTGCGATTGGGAATAAAAAACATAGTGTTGATTCTATAGAAAGAGCCCGACTTTTCTAGGGGAATTGGGAACCTATCCATGCAACCACTAAAGGTTTGTCTACACGACTATGCTAGAGACGTAAATGACACAACGAAACACACGTCGTCGGCGAACAATTGTGCAAACGAGAACGCCAGCGAAGTCTGCGTTTAGCCAATAGAATTATTGAAGAGAAAAAATCATGTGACACTTATAGAAGGCTGCAAGTTTAAAATGTTTCATCGTAGTTTGGTCAGAAGAATATCAAACTCGGTTCGTTTTATAGTGAAGTTTTATTTATTAAGTAATTTAATAATTCGGATAGAAAGCTTAAACAGTTATTATACGCACAAATCAGTTTTTTTGCAAGTTAAGATTTATAAAATTATTTTGGTTTTTAAGATTTATAAAATTGCAAAAAATTTTAATTTATGACATTTATAAAAGAGTATATAAAAAGAATTAAATGACTTGAAACACCATCCATCATATAATAAAATCAACTTCATATTTTTTAATCTTTCCCCTCTCCATTGGCCTGCTTGTTTACGTGTGGTATGGGATTACTTTTAAGGGAATCTTTGTAATAAATGAAGTGTTCTATAATTTGATTATTCTGCATATATTACACAAATAAATTAGAAGAAAAAAAGTTCATCAATAAAATTTCTAAAGATATGTTAATTCTAACATATGTTAATTATGTTTGTTTTTAAATATTTTTAACACAATGTGACGTTAGCGCAAATGCTCTCAAAACGAGTATGTGCCAGTAAATGAAAAGCAAAATGCCCATTTGAGAGTAATATAAAATCTGAAAGCTCTCAGACTTTTTTCCTTTTGTTTTTCTTGTTATTATTTCTTATTTTTATTTATTTTTGAATTTAGAATAAGGTTCAAATTTTGGACAGTTTATGTAAAATTATGTAGAGAATGAAATATGCAACGAAGTTAAAATAAAGAAATAATTTTAATAGATCGCCTTCCTGCATTCTGGAAAATATTCTCGGTGTTGAGTTTTCTGAGTGATTGATGGGCTTAGAGAATTTTTACGAATGCTTATCTAGCAAGCATTCCGCAGTTAGACGAAAATAAAAATAAAAACAAGTTGTTAGCAGAGAACCACATTCATTAAAAACGTTTGATAAGAGTATTGCACTTACATGGACTTTAAATGTATTTTAGAAATTTTTAGTGTGACTTAGGTAAACAGTAGCGTTTTACTGAATGCATTTGAAAAAGAAATTTTTTAATTAAGTACTATATAATGAAAATACAAATTTACCGTATTTCCCTTCCGAGACTTTTAGCCTCATGTGTTTTGCTTCCTCTGCGCATTTAAAGAAGAAGCTTCCCTAAATTTTAAAATGGATTCGTGTACGTATTGATCGTTTTCGCCTTAATAACATACAATTTGTGTTTGTTTGATAGTTGCCTGTAATTTATCTATGATTGTTTTTCATTTGTAATGTTCTTATTGCAACCGCGTTTTCCGAAAATAAATATATTGTATAATTTTGCCTTCTCGATTTTGGAACAATAAAAGTAGAAAAAAAAGGGGGGAAAGGAAATACGATACTATTCCTTGCATATCAAAAAGCTCAAACGGTCCCATAAATTAACTCCTTTTGGTTTCTTTTTCAGAATGCCCTTTTGGAACTTTTGGAAAGATGTGCGAAGAGATTTGCCCATACTGTTCAGGAAACAGCACTTGTCATCACGTAACAGGAGCGTGTGACTGCCCACGAAGCTTAGCACCCCATCGCAGAGAAGGTATTGTAATATATTTTGAAATGTTTTAATTCTTAGAATAAAATATAGAGTGGAATTAAAAATTAAATTAAAAATTTTTATCGTATTGGAAGGAGGGAGGGAGAAAATTATTAGGTGCTTTAAGAAATGAGACTAATGTGGTATAGTTGCACTTTACCCGCTTACTTTCTTACCTGCAATAAAAATGAAGCTACTCATTGGGTATACGTTGGTGATTTAGGCAACTTCTCAAAAAAGATCGGCAAACATATAGAGCATTTTATCTTAATTAAGCAATTATTATGATTTAAACCATTTACTATAACTTCTTCTTTCCACAGTCTATACCGAGATGTAAATTATATGATAAATTATGTTTGGATAGCTTGTTGCTTTATTACCCGCATGTTTGTAAGCCACAAGTGGTGCTTTCTGTTCAGTTTGAAGAATTAATGGAAAAAGTTATTTAAACCTTCTTAGGACTTTGTCAACTCGTTGACCAGTCTAACAGGGTCGGTAGGACCTGAACGAATTCTGCGCAATTAGATCCTTATAAGCTAGCAACATTTGTCATAATTCAGCGAACATTGTCAACATATCAAAAGAAAAACGCACTAAAGGAATTTAAGATACAAAATTTAATTATTAAATAAGTATTATATGGTACATTAACGTATATACATTAAACTATATGATACATTACTCCTGTTTTCCCCATGTTCACAGCGATCTGTTTTTTCTTAGAACAAAATCAGAGAATTGCGCAAACTAGGCATCGAGCAAACCTTCGCATTGCGCATCGGCTATGATCACGAATACCCAGTTTGAAAAACAACAAATAGCATTCAAAAGTAGACAACATGTGATTGAGAGAGACATTGCGCAATAACCTTGATTCGGGTTATTAAAAAAAAGCTTGCCAGAATAAAATCATTATCTATCAATATTTCTAATATTCTCCTATTTATGAAATTCTTTTGCAGCAATAAGCATTGGCAATTTTATTTATAACTGATTGTATTTGCTAACAAAATTTAGCTAGCTTTATAATTAACAAAATTTGCATTGATAGAAATATTGCGGAAATTGCAGATAACAATTTTATTCTTAAAGCTTTTCTGCAGCACGATCCAAATCTGAAAGATTTAGTGATCATTATCTTTCAAGGCACTTCGTTTAAATTAATTTCCCAATTCATTTAAAACATTCTTCCTTTCGTGCTCGGTGATTTCATGGATTTCCTTCAATTGTACTGAAATATAATACACTGCTAGGTTCACAATTACATCCTTAAACTCATCTGAATATTGTGGCTCGAAAGAGCAGTCAAATGCTTGGACCTGTTTAGGTGTATTAATTTCAAATGAAGACTCGTCTAGGATATTTATATATAGAGATGTGATTAACATTTGAATCATAACAAAATCCTTCACTGATATTCTAGACTATTAGAGAAGTAGAATAAATATATGTGAAATTATAATTAATAGAGTACTTTTTTTTTTCTTTTCATTCACCACTAAGATGAAATTCATCTTTCCGCACTTTATTAGAATAACATAAAAACTAGATTTTTCTTTAAAAAATGCGTCTTTGATAATATTAATAAATTTTATGTAGAGTTTTGAAAGCACAGTCATACAACTATTCCATCTAAACCATTACTACAATTTTTATAACATAGTTCCTTAGAATATTCTTCTGAAATTACCATTCCCGCAAAGCGTAATTCTGTTTCCTTTATTTGTGATTCGCGCTCTGTTTTCTTTTACGGTGTCCGTGGAGACATGCAATGCTCGCAAATTTAAAAGGGTCGGAGTTGTTGAATCCAACGCACAAGAACTCTTTTGCCATAGCGGCAGAGGATTCGGTTCCCATGACACGGTCTCAAGTTCTATTCCCGAAAGCAAAGCGGCCTCTAGTATCGCACTTCTGATTCGAGCCATAGATGTCGCTATAAGCAAACCTCCACTTAAATACGAAAGCGTCGAACTTTCTGTTAATGCATGGCATACTACGGTAATTTTATTCCCGACATGGCATAAATCAGCAGTTTTAAGTCGCAGGATGTTCGTTTAAACTTAATTAGCAATTAGCATACAAAATCAAATCGTTCTTAATCATGAGTTGATAGCAACTACATCGTTGACATCGTAGCTCAGAGTGAGCTGTTACAGTAGTAGTTTATGTATAATTCGTAAAAATAAGATTATCGTCTTTCGACATGTGACCAGTGCTCGACCAATGGGATAACGACCTTGTTAAAGTTTGGGATTGGCTTTCACAAGTCATGTGACTCTTTCAACGTAGTCTCGGGACTGTACTGTAACAGCTCACTCTGAGCTACGATGTCAACGATGTAGTTGCTATCAACTCATGATTAAGAACGATTTGATTTTGTATGCTAATTGCTAATTAAGTTTAAACGAACATCCTGCGACTTAAAACTGCTGATTTATGCCATGTCGGGAATAAAATTACCGTAGTATGCCATGCATTAACAGAAAGATTTCCTGCTTCCTGCAACTCTAAAGATTATTGCCTGAGTTCAAGTTCAAATGCCATTGATGTAACAATGCCAGTTTAATATTGCTAATCTGATTATGCTTATCCTTCTCGCCTCCGGCTGTTGATGGCAGAGGGCATCATATCTTAATTACTACCGCTATTGGCCTATGGCAACAAGTTTGATTTACTAATCAAGACTCATAGAAGTCGATATTAGTCGTAGATTGAAGATCACAACAGCGAACTATAAATCACCACGCCTTTCCGCCGCCCCACTTTAATCTTTCGTGAAATTCATTTTAATTTTACAATTCACAGAACTATACTTAACCGATTTATTTAAAATTATTAATTTGATTCTTTCTCTTTACTTGTTTAGTACTATTTATTTCTTTTCAAAATATGTTTTAAACATCAGCTATACATGTAACAGTTTGCGCTGATGGTTTGTGGGGTGAAAAGTGCAGTCAAATATGTGATTGTAGAAATGGAAGTAGTTGTGATCCGACTTCAGGCCGATGTTGTGCTGCTGGCTGGAAAGGAACAGGCTGTCCATCTGGTATGTATAATTTTCTAATGCGGCCTTCTTTTGTTATAGAGTTGTATGATAATGCAGTTTTAGATATTACGCTGGCTTATCCTGTAACTACAAGTAAATAACGCTCACACCTGCAAGAAATATTCTTCAATATACACTATGCTACTGTAAGTCCGATGAATTTTAAGAAAACTCCCCTTATTCGACAACTCAGAACAGTCACAGACTTAACCAGACACAAAATGATATGCTTAATTCATTATGTTAAACCACATTCCGATCCCATGCATGTCTGTAATGGAAGTTAATTACAATGGAGACATATTAATGTATATGATAATAATCGGCGTTCTAATGCAGACATAAAAAATGGTTATAGAGATGTTTTGCAGAAAAGCTACGTGTCACAAAAACAATACAAACATTCTGATGATACAATCGTTTATTAACATTATTGCAAAATACTATCAAGAAATATATTACTTTTAAATAGCATGCTTTGTTACATAATACACAGTCCAGTCACATTAATATGACCGTCACCTGATTTCGACGTCAACGTGAAACAACCAATCACAGAAGGCAGGTGGCAGCACATTGCAGTGCAGCGAATATAAAAGGTGTCGTAAGTATTACAAAACATTGCAATCCTTGGTGTAATGCAGAAACGGAGCGATTTATCTGAGGTCGAAAAGGGCACGATCATTGGCTTTCGGGCCAAGGGTGGAAGCATTTCCGAAACGGCTAATTTTGTAAACTGTTCGCATGCTGCCGTGGTAAAATTGTACCGTGCATTGCAAAATGGCACTATCGAAAATCAGCGACATTTTAAATGTGGTGCACCACAAACCATACCTGAGAGGTGAACGACGGCTGCAGAGATGCGTTCGGGCGACTAGACGTGCAACCACTGAGCAAATGACCGCCCAGATGAACCAAGGGGCTACCAACAGTGTCTCCTCAACGACGGTTTTGGGAATGGGGCTCCGCAGCAGACGCCTGGTTAAAGGATCTATGCTGACTGCAATTTATCGGCGACGAAGGCTGGAATTTGCATGTTAGTATACCGCTACTGGACGTCCACTGAGTGGGGACAGGTGGCTTTTCCCAATGAATTACGTTTTATTCTCCATCGGACAGATTGACTTTGACGTATACGCGGTGAAACGTCAGAAATCAAACACCTTGTAACAACTGCCGGAAGCGCCCAAGCTGGAGGAGGGAGCATTATGGTTTGGGGAATATTTTCGTAGCATTCTATGGGTACACTCATCATTTTGGAAGGCACGATGGATCAACAGAAATACATACCTGTCCTTAAGGACCATGTCTGCCCCTACATGCGAATTGTTTTTCCTCAGAAAGAGGGTATTTACCAGCAGGACAATGCGAAGCATCATACAGCTGGCAGTGTTACGTGCGTGGTTCGAAGAGCACCAGGATGATTTTACCGTACTCCTCCGGCCAGCAAACTTCCGAATTTAAACCCAATCGAGAATCTGTAGAACCACCTCAATTGGGTTGTTTGCGTCATGGATCCTCAACCGCGTAACCTAGCGCAGCTCGCCACTGCATTAGAATCGGTATGGCTCAGCCTCCCAATGAAAACCTTCAAGAATCTAATTCGCTTTCTTTTTGTACATCTTCCGCTCTTAGAAAGGTAGTTATTCTGCCTTTTGACAGGTGGTCACATTAACGTGAGTGGACTATGCAAATGTATACTGCGAAAAAAAAAAGAGGATAGTTCTATATTTCCCGTTCTACTGGGACGATTGATGAAATTCAGATTGCGTTTTTCATGTCTCGAAAGCGCGACTTCGAATATATATTAGATTTATATATATCCTTATCCTAACATAGGTATTTTGACACAAAATCGAACGTTTTCTGAAATAACATACCAATGTTTTTCCATATTTCGGTTCTATGACTCAAATTACGCCTGGATATTAAATTTTGTAATTTTTGGTGGGAAATTTATGAAGAAATTTAAAAATTTATCTTGGCGGATTTTTTTCAGTTTGGGCTAAGAATAATTCGGAACTTCTTAATTTATAGCAACCTATATTCCTTCCCTTTTTTTTTCATTGTCCACGAGCGGAAAAAAAAGTCATCGTTCATACTTTCAAACAATTTTAACAGAGTGCGTAAACCACATTTTCATTATTATCGCTTATAATATATACGCTAAATTTCAAAAGGCGCCAAAATGTAAATTCACGTATATCTTAGGAAATTTTGAATAAAAAACTATAATTTTTTGCAGGTATGCTTAGAAATACATCTACTTTAAGATTATGTCAAAACTTTTATTGTTTATAATTCTAAATTTTGTTCGAAAAATTTATAAAACTTATTTTAAAATACAAATTTTAAACATAAATCATAAAAAATTGGCGAATTTTATTTGGAATGAACCTAAATTTCTAAATATGAAAGGAAGAATCAAATAAGTTTAATAAAAAGAGAGGTATTAATAATTATGTGCCAAATTCAATTAACATGGAGGAGCTAAAATGTTGAGAGCTAATTTTTTAAAAACTACTCGTGCGATTTTTACAGAACTTGACAGTTTGGCATAATTTGAGTCGTAGAATCGAAATATGGAAAAAAATTGACATATCATTTCAGAAAAAGTCCAATTTTATGTCAAAAACCTACATTAGAACAATGCTATGTATAAATCTAATAAATGTCCTAAGTCGCGCTTTCGAGACGTGAAAAACGGAAGTTGAATTTCGTCAATCGGCCCAGTAGAACGGGAGATATAGGAGCTGTCCCATTTTTTTCCCTCGCAGTGTATGTATAAATAATACACTTTAATAATCTGAAAGATTATTAAACATGACGTATAAATAAGCAACAGTTTTTTTGATTTTTTTTTTGAGGGGAGAAGGAGTGTTTGTAGACTGGGTTTTTGGCAAATGAATATAATAACTCTTATAAGAGTCTTTTAGGTATTTAGGTGTTACAAAATAATGGTTCGGAATATCGTAACAGAAACTTAACAATATTAAACTTCAGTTTACTAGTAACTATTCGTAGAATGGCTTTTGCATTTATTTGCTATACATTAGAGCAAAGATAGTAAAATTTCTGTCTTTTCATGAGTGCCGAACGTAGGAATAATAATACTGAAACCATTTTCACAGATGTAATGCTCGGAGTGCCTTGCCACTACAAGTGCAAATGTTATAATGGAGGAACTTGTCAAACAGCTTCTGGACTCTGCAAGTGTCCACCTGGTTTTATTGAACCTCTTTGTACTAGTGGTAAGCTTCATGTAATTTCTTTCATTTTATAGTACACTCACGTTTGTGAAAATTGCAACATCAAGAAGGAATCGTCATAATTGAATGCAATTTAATACACAGTTGAGTGGTAGTGGTACAAATAAATGATTAAATGTTCAAAGCAAACAAACAAGAACAAGAGATCAGAATCAGTATTTTGTGTGGCCACCACGCGCCGCAATAAGTGCTGCTACACGACGTGGCATGGAGTCAAACAAAGTTTGAATGTCTGACTGAGGAAGAGCATTCCATATCGTTTGTACGCGTACCCAAAGTTCGTCTGCAGACGCAACAGGACGAGGATCACGAGCAAGACGCCGACCAATGACATCCCACACATGTTCAATTGGCGACATATCCGGGGAACACGCAGGCCAAGGAAGAAGCTGTACCTGCTGCGCTGCAAAGAAGGATTTAACAATCCGAGCAGTATGAGGGCGGGCATTGTCCTGTTGAAATACAGCGCCTGGCAAGCTTTGAAGGAAGGGAACAGCTTCGGGCTGTAGAACTTCACGGATATACCGGTTGCTGTTCAGATTGCCCACAATTCGTAGCAATTGAGATCGTCTATGATATGCTATGGCGCCCCAGACCATAACTCCGGGTGTTCGTCCACTGTGGCGTTCGATAATGCACTCCGGAAGGTGGCGTTCACCGGCATAGCGTCTGACACGAATGCGGCCATCATGGTACCACAAATTAAAGCGGGATTCGTCAGAAAACACGACATGCTGCCAATCAGCACGCCAGTCTCTATGCTGATTGGCCCATTGTAGCCGCAGGCGGCGATGGTCGTGCGTTAGGGGGATCCTGTATAAAGGAGTCCGTGCGCGCAGTCCACACTGCAGCAGACGTCTACGAATTGATGAAGCACACAATGAAACACCTGTAGCTATTGACCACAGTGCTGCCAATTGTCTAGAGGAAGCTGTACGGTCCGTCCGCGCCATGCGGACCAGGTGTCTATCATCGCGAGCTGACGTCACATTTCGGGGTCCACTCCCGGATTTCCGAGTTGTCCGACACTCGTCCGTCCACTGCTTCCAAACGCGCATCACTGTGCTGCTGTTACGCTGCACACGAGAGGCTACTGCACGATACGACAATCCAGCTTCACGAAGGCCGATGATTCTCCCTCGTTCAAACTCTGTAAGTTGTTCAAATCTCGCTCTCTTTCGTCGACGAGGCATAAGTACAGATTGAGTTAACGTTTACCACTAGCAGATAACCACCGATAACCATACACGCCTCGCTACAGCCGTCTATTTATTCGGATCCATCAGCCGTTCAGAGGGCGCTGCTCAGCATACGCATGCGCTACGGATTTGCAATTCTAATCATTTGCATATCATGCGCTACTTTGCATTTCCTGAAAATTTCAGCTGACTCGCGTCCTTCATGGTGTTGCAATTTTCACAAACGTGAGTGTATAAAGGAAGTTCTTTTAAATTGCCGCTGGACCAGAAACTTTAAATATGCAAAATATTCTTAATATATTGACAAGTTTGCTTTGATCTTGTTCGGAAAAAAGGGTGAATTAATATTGTAAATGCGCGCAAATACATAAGAAAGAGAGTTTAAAAATGCAAAAAGGAATCTGTTTTGCAGTTTGTAGAACTCCGTATGAAAGCTATTTAGAAGGAGAGATAATGGAAATACATCATGAACATTATAAAACATAGTTTTACTTAAATGACTGCAATAAAAATGAATTTGAATTAATTTGAAATGAAACGTTTATTTATTACCGAAAATCATAAGAAAAAAGTGTACAAACTTGATTCCATCAATGAAAGAAAATTTCAATAAGAGGTTTATGACTGTTGCAGGATTCTCTTACAACTGGAAATTAAAAAAATACGAATAGTAGGAAAAATATTAAAATCAACCTAAATTACTATTAAAAGAAAATTTTAGATCTGATATTTATAGGAGAAATTCCATTTCTTGAACCCAGTGACTTTCAAAGAATGAAACAGCAAGACAAAACAATAGTTCTACTTCGAAAAGTACCATTGTATTCTTTGAAAACTGATGACGAGTACACAAGTATCGCATATATACTTTTTCAACGTATACCTGCGAAGACCCCTGATATTTGGTCTCTTGAAAGAGTTCTTTTTAAGCGTAAGACCACCTCGTTTGATGGATTAGGAGTCGATTGATGGAATAGCGGAAAATGAATGGAAACCACTACCTCTGGAAATTTAGCAGAAAACCCTCCGTTCACGGAAATCACGATGTGGACTTGCGCTACAGATGCGGATGCTAGTACAGAGAAAAGGGTGTCGGATCGCATGCTTGAAAAAATGCCCTTTACATTTTAAACATTCACCCGAAATCGCTTTAATGTGTAAACAATCCTCTATATGTCTTTCAGTTAGTTTTATAGCAATGTTATGTAGGCAGTTTATCAAAAATGACAAGACGTAACTAATATTTAAATGAAACAGGATTAATATATCTATTACGGAGCTTACATTTCTCAGTTTCGTTTTACATGATGTTTTTAAGGAAAGAATTGCTAGTGAAGTTATGCTACTAAAATTAAGTATATGATTTCAGGTGCGTTTGAATTTGCGAACCAAGCAGCACTGCAGATCTTTCAAATTTCGGCAACGTTTTACACCATACTGATTTTTACAGTTCTCTTCACATCTTTAGTTTTTTGTATTCTAAAAAAGAAAAAGAAATTGAAGATCAAATGGAAATTGTAAGTTATGTTTATTTTAATTGTTCCCAAATTATCCCCATCTTATACTGATGTCATTATTTAAAATGGTTAAAGCTTCAAAAGTTTGAAATGTGTAATTCATAAATCCAGTTTTTGAAATATGTTGCAAAACAGAAAAAAATAACTGAATAATTGCAGCTTATGCATTTATACATAAAAGTGAGAGTACGTATCTTATCTTTGTTGATTTTAACTGAAGTGTGTGTAAACATAAATTATGGTTATATTTTACTAGTATATGACACACATCTCGAATTTCGATATCCTTATACGAAAATTTAAAGTCCTTATGAAATGATTTACTTAAAAACAATTGCATACGATTAAGCATGAACAAGAAAACAATTTTTTTTTAAATCAATACAATATAAAAAATACAAATGTAATATAGGATAATTCCTATAGGATATCGTTTATCAATGTCATTATTAAAAAATTCCATTTTAGAAGCTGGTTTAAAAATTCTTTTGTAGTTATCATCCTAGGGTAAAATGCTCGTATAAAGTTAGGCAGTTCCTCGGTATAAGCAAAACCCGTTCAACCCGTAAACTACACGGATCTGTGATGCATGGGCAAAGAATTTCATAGATCTCACACGTGGTAACAATTACCAGGTGTGAGACGACACGCTTTGCGATTGCAAGAGAAATAATCTGTTCAGTAATGCCTCCATTTGACATTACGAAAGACATAAATAACTTCATGATCAGTGTCAATAGATTTTAGCAATCTGCATTGCGACTGTCATCAGTGTTTCTCGAATGCAGAGTGTTAACTGGCCAATGATTTTGCATCACCTCTGTTATCGTTTTCAACTATAACGAATCAGAGGACATAAAATACAAACAAAAATTAAAAGGGCGCGGCCAATTCAGTCTGCAAATTATTTCAGACCAGAGGTCGGCAACCTCTTGGTCACTGAGGGCGTAAAATTTCTTAGTTTTCACACTCAAGTTTCACACTGAAACATCAAATTACAAACGTCTGCATATTTCAACATTTCATCTTTTATTATTGTTCCATCTGTATATGGCTTTTTTTAAGCATGAATATGCAAAATTTTAATCGATGGGATTGCTGCTGTCTTGATGTTTCCAACCGTTTGTTAAAAGTAGATTGTTGGCTTGAAATACATGAATTTAATGATAAACTTTTATTTCTTCGAAGTTCAGAAAGTTCAGGATACTCTGGAGTCAAACTTCAATTGCACCGTTTTAAAAAGGCTCTCAAGGTTACTTTTCTCTGGAACTGCTTCATTTTTGTTGCATAATAAGCATATATATATATTTATATATATATTTTTTTATGCTGTATAAAGAAAAATTGGTGCTCCCATTCTTGATTAAAATTATAAGTGAGTGCTCGCTTTGTTCATCGTGGGTTGTTACAGACATCAGTTGTAAGCAGATCTGGATGAACATTCTGGATGGTAAGTACTTAAAAAACATTCTGGAGTACGTTAACGAATCTAACAAGAAAGCAACGATAGAGTACATACATCTTGCATACCTTGTAATTATTGACTTCACTGCCTGCCTAAAAGTCATAAATTTGGAGTTTGTTTACGAAGTAATCAAAATTGTCACAGACAGACAGACAGACAAAGTAGACAGATGTCTTGTTTTTCACCTGCTAAGTCTTTCTACCCGCACGTAGAAGCGAATTATCGTTAATGCATCATCCACGCCAGTCCTCGCCGAGTTGTCGGCTGGTTCGACTTTAGTCGGCTCCACTCGACAATGAAACGTTTCGAGCGGTGGCGATGCAATAAAGTGGCTGTTTGATGCATAGATGTAAAAAGATATGTCACAGATGTAAAAATACATAATTTAAATATGCATTACATAAACCAAAACCTGCCCAACTGCACAGAAAGCAGAATAATTTAGCACGAGCGCATTGGGACGGGCGCCGCGTTGCCGACCCCTGTTCCAGATAGAGCAATACAATCGAATTTTAATACAATGGAAAATAACGAATTTCAAGGAATCGAAAATTCGGTCCGCTGCATCCGCTGTATAATAAGAAAAAAATTGATCATCTCACAAAAATAGTGTAAAAATTATTTAAGAAATTAAACAAAAAGAGAGTTTAGTATAAAAGACATGTTTTAGGTTCGCCTGACCAATTACACATTTTCTTCTAAAATATGCATTTACAATTATGATTAATTATCAATGTTGACTAGAATGCTGTCTAAACAGCTGAATCAAAGAACATGAATGAAGCGAAAGAATTGATTCAAGCTGTCTGTCTGAATAGACCGATGGTTCTTTGACTAAGCGCATAACCCTGTAGGATCTCCTAAGGATATTAACTGTCTCATCTAAGTGCTGCACCTATCACGTGTTTAGAATACACAAAAAAAAATGGGGGTGAAAATAAAAGGATGGTAACCTTTAAGTTTATTAGAGTTTTTCATTATTATAATACCTTAAACAAGAATAATTTAAGACTTAGTAATTTGTTCAGTTGAAAACTGCTAAAATTCTAGAAAGCATTTGAAAAATAGGAAGTTTTCAGTTTAAGATATTTACAAAATTTGTTCTATTCGATTTTTATATCTTTGGATGCTTGCTATAGCACTATAAAATAACATTAGGTGTATAGGAAATTGGACGGCATCAAAAAGTTCGTTCGTTGTATCCGGAGGTTTGTTATAAGCCGGGGTCCTCTACAGGGGCGTTTGACTGTATTTCAACGCGTAGATTTTTGTCAGTTTCATTTAATTTTCCATGACTTTGCGAAATTGCTGAAAAAAGAATACAATTTATTAAGAAATATTTCAAAATGATTAATTTCAGGAATAGTTTTTGCTGTCGAATCTGTTAATTCTAAAGTAATGACAAATTACAATGCTTAGAAATTTTTGCAGATGTTTGATTGCAACACTGGGTTATTTTCCTAATGTTAAACTATTTCCCTCGAAAATAAATGATTTTCCAAATAATTTTCAGAAAATCCATACGAGTTGAAAGCATTAATTATGCATTCAGCGATAATGCTACCTAGCTCCAAACAAAAAATACAATAGGCTCGCGGACTGAAAATAAATTAGAACCACTTTATTTTCTTCACAGATCGATTTTATTAAAATTTTCTAATTATACGAAACATTCTTCGTATGTGCATTTCGCGAAAGGCTTTCCGCGTGGAATATTTGAGACTTTTGAGTACCACTCAGCTTCAAGAAAATACAAGAAATTCGATTTCTTTGAAGAAATTTTGTAATATTTTTTTTTCTTTTTAACATTTCATAAATACTCATTGGAGCTCACAACACAAAATTCATTATAGTGAAACGTCGCATTTATATGCCAAACAAAATTAAAATAAAAACAATAACTTTTCAAAAATCCTTATACTTTGCCTTTTTTCCCCCTAGATTTCCACCTTATGCTGAGTTTTACCGTAACACTTCAGGTATGTGTTTAAGAAATCTTATAACTTATTTTCAAGTTTTCGTTATTTAATCTGAAACTTATGTTTGTGGGACCAAAGACAGAGAACGGTATAAAAGAATGATCTTTGCTGACAAACATCAATACAATTTCTCAAAAAATTTGTTTGAAAAAAACTAAAATTAAAAAAATTTAATTTAATTTATTTGTTTACTTGTGTTTATTTATACTTGTAAAAATTTTAGTATTCCAGACACGCTGAGCATAGATTCACTTCTTGATCAATTGAAACTAGACCCTTATTTTCAACTGCAAAAATACAAAACGGGAAAAACTGGATTATGGCAGGTTTTTGCAGCAACTGTATGCAGCTCAGTTGATTGCATAAACGTAGGAAATTTAATTTTTTAATATTTCTTATTTTGGATAAATTGTTCATTTCCCCAAATTAAAAAGAGTATTAAGAAAACTGATTAAGCATGCTTACGTGGGAAAACAATGAATTACCGTGTGACCCAAGATAAACTGAGCCCAAAGCAAATGCACCATTTCGTTTATCTTGGGCCACCCGATATAATGCCACC
The DNA here is from genome assembly GCA_000611955.2 of Stegodyphus mimosarum. Classification (NCBI taxonomy): domain Eukaryota; kingdom Metazoa; phylum Arthropoda; class Arachnida; order Araneae; family Eresidae; genus Stegodyphus; species Stegodyphus mimosarum. Next base: position 519,667 of record KK119044.1, on the reverse strand, counting down.
TTAGAGTTCATGTCTTCTTCATTTGCTTTTCGGTTTATCTTGGATCACCATATAATAATGAAAAGAACGTACGTGAACCACTACTTCTATTTTAGCCGAGGGAAATTACAGGAGTATTTGAAGACCCTATAAAAATTCTAGGCTATCAAACGGCTCTTTGTTACTGAATTAGTTCTTTGCGAGATAATAAAACAAAAAATTCCTTTCCAGTTTTTCGATATTATTTTGACTTAGGTATAAGAAATCTGAAAAATATTGAATCAATTGGACATGTATTGTTGATTAATTAAATGCGTACATACTGATCCGTAAAATATTTTAGGTAATCTGCAAATTTTTCTTAAAAATTTTCACGTTGTATATCATTATGAATTGTGCAATTTAAAATGTCTTGTTCTTATTTGACAAAGGAGTTTAATTTCTTTATGCCTGTCTGAAAATTTTTCTTTATGATAAGTGCATAAAATGTTATTTTTACTCTTTTAGCTTTACATTTACTACAGTTTCAGAAGTGATGAATTCAAATTTTTATTCAATTTAAAAACGACTTTTCAACTTAAACTTGGGTTTTAATACCGGTAGTGACTTAACATATAAAATATCATCTACATTTTTTAAGCCTTCGAGGAAATATTTGAAAAAAAAAGGAAATTTTGTACTGATAATTTACGTTTAACTTTTTAAAATTATCCTTTCAAAAAATATTTTTTAATTGAATAAACATTGGGGTGAGTATTAATTCAAGAAAGATTGCAAGACTAAATACTCTTAAACACTTAATCGCAGACCTTCTAACTCCAATTTAAAAAAGATAATCAAATAAATTACACTGCGCACTTGTAGTATTTTATGTTAATTAGCCAATTATTATGATTTAAAACTTTACTATAGCTTTCCCATTCCGCAGTCCTCACCAAAAAGCAAATTATTTGCAGAGTATTGAAGCCGAGGTTTTGAATATTTTATAGCGAGAACTTTTGGAAACCTCGTTTGCACTTCACGTCTTATCATCAGCTATGCCAACGTTTATTCCGGCCTTTAGCCAGTTTGTTTGCCGACGTTAAAAGACCGCCGTCTTATTTGCTCCAACTTATGTAGATCACTTTGTGTATTCATTGGAATTCAGATTTAAGTAACGTAGTAGAAGAAATACGTTATTTAAATTTGAATTTCAGCATATGTTGTTTTAAATGTCCGCAAGTATCGGAATTTTATTCTGTAACACAAGTAAGGTCGTCTGTTGAATTTCAGGAATTAATGAAAAGGTAATTTTAATTTTCTTTAAGACTTTGTTATTTTGTTTCAGACCAAAGCGAAAACTCGCTCATAATAGGTCCTAAAGGACTTTGATTTCAGCTTATATACAACCAGAACCCTACGCAATTATAAACTATTTTGGAATTTTTCGAAAAAATAAATGCTATTTGAATTTCCAAATGTACTCTTTGCGAAGAAATTGTAAGGTTTTAGTTAAACTAACCAAGTTTTATTTTAATTTAAATCTTTTCTATCTCCTCTCTGCTTCAACTTCCTGTCAGAAGAAGCGCGCGTTTTTAGCTTATGCTAATTTTGAAGTTCAGCCAAGCACTATTTAAGCCAGAGGTAGAAACCTCTCGGTGTTGAGAGCTTT
>KK119044.1:501808-517926 GCA_000611955.2 Stegodyphus mimosarum | reverse complement strand
TTTATAGTATTTAAATTTATTTGATTGTTAAGTTCGACCCAAGTGTGGTCTTTTACTTTCTGTATCTCTCCCGAATTGGGAGGTTTGTATTTAATAGTGATTGAATAAAAGAGGATTTCAAATCCCTTCACGTGCAGTTATTATCCAGCCCAGCAGATACATCTGAACATAGCGTACCTTCCGCTCCCTGTTCCAGTTCAGGACTGACTATTGGAGGTAAAGAACACTGTACAGAATTTATCATGTTTCCAAAAAGGATGCACAGAACACAAAGTCCTGATAAAATTAGCAATTTATAAGCTGTATTTTATCTTACTGAAGATAAAAAGCTCTTCAAGTATGCTATGTTAAATTGCTGTACTTAGACAATTTTGTTTTCAGAATCAGCTAGCTGGCTAAATTTAAATTGAAGAAAACTGTCAAAATTTCTTGATTTAAAAAATTTTCATACGATAATACAGGAGTTTGAATACAAAACTAAATTTTTAAACATAAATTTCGAATGTTGGCATTTTCTGCAAAATGTTATTTGAAACCAAAGCTCTTAAACGTTTTTCTAACATAAACGGAAAAAAGAGAAAATATTTGTATACTGTCCCCAAAACTTTCATTTATGTTATCTCGGTTAATTTTTATCATATGAGAATGAAATACTTTTGTTCGATTAATTTGGCTATGGGAAATAGTTTCATTTATTATATTTTCCCCTGTGAGACTCGAATGAAATTCAAATTCGTATGTTTTTACTAGAAGTTGTCATGCGACTTTAGTTATTGTAGTCTGGAATTCCTTTTGATTAGTTTTTTTAATTAGAGCCATGTTTCTACGACTAACCCTTCAATAGACATGAAATTTTTTTAAAGATCCTATACAGAGATTTTTATGGAATTTATTTGATACTGTACAAGAACTACTAGTTAAAAATGAATGAAACTAACTGAATGAACTCAATTTTGGAATTTTAATAAATTTATTTTGCATATGCGAAAGCATTTATAACGCTTCATTCTATTAGTAATAGGCAATGGCGTTTAGTGTTCGTAATTTTGCTTAGGATTTAACTGATATTTTGTAAAAACTACTAGGTTTGAAACTAACTGAATGTATTGAATTCTATAATTCCAATAAATTTATTTCGTGTTTAAATTTGCCAGGTTTCTTTCTATTAGTAGAAAAGAATAACATTTAATGTTAGAAATTTTGTTAATTATACTCTTTTATAATTATGTAAGTATGTAAATATTAAACAATTTAAAAAATCATTTTTTGCATTTTATAACAGAAATGTATCCTTCATTTAGCTTGTTGAGTCATTAGGTTTTTTGATGCTGGAGGCATGAAAAATGAACAATGTCCTCGCCGGGACTCAAACCTGGAACTCTCGTATACGCGCCGAGTGTGCTACCGTTACACCACGAAGGCATGCTGGAAGGAGAAATAAAACATCGTATGTACTCCTCCTTTTAAAGGGCGGCGGGGAATTAGGGGACCCAATCGCCAAATCGCCGTGGTGACGATTTATGTCCACCAACTTTTAGTTCGGGTGTCCATCAGTCGTTAGGTTATTTTGAAGCAGGAGACATGAAAAATGTGCAGTGTTCTCGCCGGAAGTCGAACCTGGACCTCTCGAATATGCTCCGAGTGTGAGACCGTTACACTACGAAGGCATGCCGAAAGAACGGAGAAAACGCCTTATAAGCTAAATATGGTGTCAAAACGAAGAAATGTTTTCCTCTAAAAAATCGCTTTACTTGTCGAGAGTCTAAAATATGGCAGGGGGGAAAATGGTAAGTTCGGATTCTCTTTCTGTGGTTACTGACATAAATATTATGTTCTTGCTCTTTACAGGTATTGAGAACCCTTCATATGAAATGGCGTGTAATTCTGATATACCGGCATCACACAACGCTGAAAATATTTACGAAGAGATTGAAATGAAAATTAGAGAAGTTCCGAATTCGAAAGACATTTTAGAAGAACCAGGTTCTGAAGATGCTAATGAAATGAAGAAACGTAATATTACATTTTATTAATGTTACTGTTATCAACACTGTTGTATACGATGAATGCACATTTCGAATGCATTAAAAGAGATTCAGTGCAGTAACAATTTTTTAGTCACGTGGTCTCTAACGACATTTCTGTAGTTTTGTTAAATTCTAATACCATGTACTGAACTTGAAGACGTATAAACGTAGCTTTTCTGATATATAAATTTAAATATATGGTTTCGCACTACTAGAAAAAGAAAATCGCTGAAGAAAAAAATAAAAGAAAATCTGAAAGGATTCAGATTTTAACGCCGCACCAAAAGATTTGTTAAGATTTTTATGCTTCCTCGTTGAACATCGCAGGTAACCAGTTTGCTCTTGAGCTCACTCCTCCTAACACTCATTTTTTTGTTTCATTATTAAGCATCACTCTTTCACTCTGACGCCACACGCAATTCAACAACAAAATCACAAAATTCCTAAGAGCAGCAAAGAACATATCTTTAGAATTTCCGATACAGTGTAAAGTGTTCGCATAACATTTTGCAGTCTTTTCTCAGTTCATCATATCGATGGATGTTCAATTTTTCTTAGTATGCTGACTTCCGAAACTTGTTTTTGTCTTTTTATTATTGTCTTGTTTTTGTCTTTTTATCGTCTTGTTTTTGTCTTTTTATTATTGTCTTGTTTTTGTCTTTTTATTATTGTCTTGTTTTTGTCTTTTTATTATTGTCTTGTTTTTGTCTTTTTATTATACGTGGAGATAACATACATTCTGTTTGAGAGAGTAGCAATGTATTACTCTCATATGGACAAATTTGTGAAATAAAATTGAACGAGAGGTACCTTTCTAACGAATATCAAGAGACTGACGAGCTGGAGATATAAATGTTTATTTCGAGCAATGGTGGCTTCTTCTAGTTTTGGAGGCGTTGCGTTTGTTAAACAAAAATTTGTTAAATTTGTACAAAATATGAAATAAATCAAAAACCATATCGAAATTCTAAATTAGGGTTTCGAGTTGTCTGTGTTCGGATGGAAGACTTCGTGTATTAAAATTTTGATTGTCCTAGGTGCCTACAGTGCGAGGAATATACATGCATGCATACTTGCAGATTCTTCATTATTTATTAGTCCAAAGGGATTTAGTCCCGAAGGACTATTACTTTCGTTTGGGCGTCTTGCGTTGTTTCACAAGAAACGGCGTATCACTTTTTAATTTAATGCTTATGTTTCTTTGTTGGTTATTTTTTTTTTTTGACGTAGCTTTCTCTTCAAAAATCGTCTGCCTGCGTTGCACGGAAAAATAAAAAGGAATTTTAACTACAGTTCTAAATAAATAGCCAAATAAATGTGAAATTCGTAACAATATTCTCTAAAACTTTAACGAATTTTTCATTAAGAAACTCAAAGATTTCAAAGCCAGCAATACCAACGTTGTACAGAAAAACATTTTTATCTCCAGCGCGTGAGAGCGTGTACCGAAATTTATAAAGATATGCTCAATTTAAAATTATTTTGCGATATTGCTGTTGAACTGAATTTTATGGTTTAAGTGCGAAGAACATGATATTTAACAAATAAAGGTAACACACAAAAAAACGCCCCTTTGGACGTAATTAAAATCTGAAACCTTTCAGACTTTTATTTATTTATTTTGAAAATAATGCATCCTGATAACATTTTGTGGCAACAATTTGAAAAGTGATTTGGACAGAAATTGCGTTTTGAGACTAATAGTACTTGTAGTTCTAAAAATTGGTTAATTATTATTATTATTATTATTATCATTGTTTTGAAAAACAGCCAGTTTTATAATTTCTGAAAATTTGAAGAGTTATAAAGCTTAGATTTTTCGATGCAAGAATCACAATACGTGTAAGTACGAATAAAAGAATACAATATGTGTACATGGATTTGTAGTAATAGAAAAAGAAATTGATCTATATTTTAAAAAAATCTTCGAAAATCGGTAAATTAAGTTAAAGGTTTAAAACCAATTTTATTTGGAAGGCTAATTTGTTGTATCCAATGATGAAAAGATTAGGATCCAATTATAATTAATTTGATCACTAAGCGAGGATACTGACGAAATTTCTGTACAAAGTCGCTTCAATATTAAATAACAAAATAAACATAAAAATTCTGAAAATTTCTTTGAGAAACTACTTTTTTGTCTAAAATATATATGTGGGTTACCTTTGTAGATTAGATAAAAAAATTGTTTCAGGATTTGCTTGAAACAATAAAAAGACGAAAAAAATTAATGTAAAGTAAATAGTATTTAAGTAAATGTTGTAATTAAATAAACTTTTAAAACTAACATTTCTTATTAGCGAAAGAGAATAATGAGTTTGGTCTTGAGCTCGACAGTCGTAATGCCAGTAATCGGCATTACGACTGTCACAATTTTATCAGAAAACAAATGTGTGCTTCTTAACTAATTGTTAATAATAAATTACTATAACATTAAAAATATTAAAGAAAAACACATAAAGTTGGCAAACTTTCTTTTATATTTTATTATTTCAGCCTTTGATTTATTGTAATAACTGCATTTTCATGATAAGGCATACATATTATAAAATTATACTATTTCGTTTAAATGAATATTATATTTCCTGGTGATAATTCTTTCAATAAGTTTAGTCGTATCTATAATATTTTCTGTAGAAATTTGACATTTTAGAAGCTGCTATAAGTTTGCAATCAGCTAAAGATCAGGAGAGTTTCAGGTCTATTCGAATAAACGAATACCATCGTCATTTAGGTAATTTACTTTTTTCAAAATTGTGGGATATAGTGCTAAAGTTTGCATAAATAAATAATTTTCTTCATTGGCAAACTATTGCTAAGACTGAGATTTTAATTTAGTCTTTATATCTATCCCTATACTGGTATTCTTTTATTATCGCTTCATTATCGCATGTAAAGATGCTAAAGCCTCTAAACCTATCTCCTGTTTCAATGGTGAAATAAGAAGTGATATACATGAAAGTTGTCTTACATTTTGCAATTTGTTCATCATGATTTGCATTGAGCTGTTATCATGGAAATAAGCTTAGGGAATTAAAACTTATCATTAGCACATTCTAGTCTCTTGCTCGCTATTCTTTCCGTTAATTTCTATTTATTCACTGACCCATTAATTTCATTATTTAGTTCTTTAGTGCAGCGACTTCGGGAAAAATATTCCACTTTACATACACATGACTTGATGTCCAACTTTGGATTAGTTGTGGGTGAAAGAATCGCAGTACCTTTTTGATCATATACTGATATTTATATTGTGATATAATTAAAATTCTTCAGCAAACCTGCAAACTTTCGTAAAGTAAGTCTGTTAAAAAGAATTTGATGATGCAGTTCTACCAAAGACTACAACCCACTTACTCAGGGAACAGCTTCTCAATTATCAATTTACTCATTCTGACTACTATTCTCACAGATCTACGACACTGCTTTTCTCCTCTGATGTGTCTTCTGTATTATACCGGAAGCATACACCTAGATCCTTTCTTTTCTCTTTCCACCAGGTGATTCCTTTGTGGGTTCCTCTGACGTACTATTCATGTGATGTCCAAATTTGGATTAAACACAGCGCACCAAGGTATCAGCTATTGTTTTTAAGAAAGTATCATGGTATGACAGGAAAATAGTCTAGTGGTCAACAAAACAAGTTATCTTATTTATTATTGTCAACAAAACAATTATCTAAATTACCTTATTAAGTTATATGTCTGATTTAATTCGAGCTTGAAACACGCGTATAGCAAATTTTATTCGCAAAGTCGCTTGCGCGACCTCTAGACTAAAATGCCTTATTGACATTTCTTCGTCGCTATATTTTACTAGAAACTACGTAGACCATTAATTATAAGGAATATTTCGTAGAGACATTAGGTTATTTAGAAGCAGGAGAGTTGAAAAAAGAGCAATGCCTTCTGCGGGACTCGAACCACGGACCTCTCGAAATACACACAGAGCGTGTTAACCACTATTTCCCGAAGGCATGCCAAGATGGCGGGAGAAATACCTTACAATTCTTGCTCATGCCTCTCCAGCTCGGTGCTTAGGAATCGGAAATGATGTTGTTATTGTTGTTGCTGAAGTCATTTTGATAAACCTATGCTTCGTCAAAGGTCACCATGTAATTCCATTTATCTTCTGCTAAATAGTTTTCACACAGGGTTTTATAACTGCCTTGCATTGAGTCAATTCTTTAAGGAAATATTTCTAAAAATGTGTAAACATCCTCTGTATTAATAAAAGCGATAATTTATCATAGAACTAAATGAAGTTTCGTAAAGAAAGCACTAGAATATGAAGAATTTATATTTCTTATTTTAGAAGTTCCAAATGCGAATCATTAAGTGCACTTAATTGAATAGTAATTTAAGAAGAAGCCATTTAATGCGATCAAAATGTATCGCATGAAGCTATTTCATTTATGTAATAAATTTAGTTTATCGAATTTATTTTGGGACAAGAATATGAATTAGTGATTTAAAATACTCATAATTTATTAAGTATTATGTAGAATAAGAAAGGATTTTTTCCCCAAATCTTCTTTCTCAAAATGCATGGAATATTTTTTTAAACTTATGACAAAAGGCTAACTAGTGCACGATTTTAAGTTTTCGCATATTGTTCATTCACGTATAATTAAAACAGTGCTGTGATGAAAAGCGCTTTTAGTATGGTGAGAAAACGGAACCAAGGTGTAGATTTTATATTTGAAAATGAGGCTTAATTTTTCGCTGTAATTTATCTCTGCGTTTTAATTAAGGCACCATATTTTTAAATACAATTTACATTTTCTTTTATTTTTCTTAATGCTTTTTGTATGTTTAAGTAGACTGAACATTATTCTAGGAAATCTATTCAAATAAATCCACTAATATGGAAGAAGTACATTGAATTCCTTTTTTGAACACGTATTTATGGAGATTAACAAAAGGAATCTGAGAAAGACTTAACTCATAATTTTTATGCGTATTATTAGTGGTTATAGGAAAGAAACTTAGTTATGAGGCTTTTCTTCTTGCAGAAGTTCTGGCTATTGATTTGGAAATTGAATGTAGGAATAAGGTTTTCAGTGCAGTGTCAAGTAAAGAAAAAACTGCATAAGTGGAAATTTATGCTTCTGTGTTGATATTTCTTATCTAACTTGTTTCAAGCCTGTAAAGTTTCGTGATTATGAAGAGAATATTGAAACATATTTTCATATGGTTTGTTTTACAGATGGCAGTAAAACGAATAATAAAATTGGCCTGTCGTTTTTGCTTTATGAACATCAATCTGACGTTCGCTATTTTAAGCACCATATTCTATATGAATACAAAATTTTTCAGACTGAACTTCTCTGTATTCTCTTGTAGTTAAGTGGATCAGGAAGAATGGGACTTCATCTTGAAGGTTCTTTATCTGTCCTGATTGATTCTCTTTCCATTCTGGATCTTTTGAGCGGTATTATAAACAAAGACGAACTGGCAACTGGAATTCTGTTAGCTGTCAGCTCACTTACAGATCGACATTTGTCGAAGGGCATCGATATTTGTTTTGCTTATGTCTATGATCATAACTGCATTTAAGAAAATGAAAGATAGGATTTTTTAAAGCTGAAGATGCTTTCAATTTACCCATCGAGACTTTGATATTGTTTCCCAAAGTATTACTGGAAATACCTTTTTGGAACAAGTTTTTATCTAAATATAATGAATATTTTTTATTTTATAGTGCTGGACACATCAAATTTTTTTTCTCAGTTAAACAATGATTGGATTATTTGGTCACGGTAAACTTGCAAATTCACTTGTTTCGTTTCAATATGAGATCAATTAACTTGCACGACTGTTAAAAAAAATACGCCAGGCTGTGAAATATTTAATGTTTTCCTCTTTCATTTTTGGCAGCGCTAGATGACTACGGAACGATTTAAAAACCTAGGTTAATCTGACCAGCGAAATCATCTTTTTTTACAAAATCTAGAGTGCTGCTCTCAGTTTTTTGCTTGTTTTATAAATGCATGCAATGCTTAATTAACTTGCTTTTATAAATCCCATGTTGTACAATTGTGGTGCAAAAGGAGTTTGTGCATATTCAAATAAAAAATTCAGTAGATCTGTTACCGCTAAAGCTCAAGAGTCGTTAATGTGTACATTACCTAGCTAATCTACAGATTAACTTATCTGTTCCCTTAAAGTGCGGAATTAGAGTGTTTCGCATTTTACCTAGGTAATGTGCACAATAACGGCTTCCGCTTCATTAAAGTTCTGAAGTTTGTTTCTCTCATTTTTTTCCCTTCTCCATCCTTGAATATATTATTAACTTGATTTAGGTATCGAAAAATAAACAAATAGCGTTGTGTTTATTTCCTTAATTGTAATAATATTTTAAACCGTTTTATTCCTTGTATTGTAGTTTTTTAATTGATTGATGATTGATTCTATCAACTAATTTGTTAATTGTTTGATTGTATTAACTTGATTATCGAAAAATTAATAAATAACATTATGTTAATTTAAACGTACAGAAACATTGCTGTTGTTCCACCAAAGATCTTATTTTCACTTTAACGAGGGCTAATAGGTATTGAGCAGATTATCTAGATAATTTGCAGATTACCTAGGTAATATGAAAAATGGAACAATTTTCCGCACTTTAACGGATCACCCTATTTAATCTGCAGAATAACTGATTTCCGCACATTTTTTTTCTTTTATGGTTAAGTTTCTTCTGTGGTTTTCGTTTAATTTATTTTACTTGCAACTGCGAAGTTTGTAAAAACTTAAAAATTCGGTAATATCTACAAACGTTTTCAACGGACAGGTTTTTTTTCTCGTTTTATTCAGTAAAACGTCCAAATTTCGTACATGAGTTTGACCAATATCTTAATAGTTTTAAATATGTATTTTGGAAAGGAAAGCTATGAATGCTAAAAACTTAATTTGTAACCATTTCTTCTTATTATTTACAGATCAAATAAAATGGACCTTTAATGCAACAGAAGCAGACTTAAAAACAGAAAAGCCAAGTGAACTGAAAACACACGATGTTGCAGAAAAAACTGACATCTATGAAAATGACAAGGCATCCCAAGGAAAAGGCTCTCATTCTGTGTCTAGTAAAATGAGCATGCACGTAAATGAAGGAGAAGGAGACTTAAAATCAAATGAAACTTCGTCACAATTCGAAATGTATGATATCCCCCGCAAACTGACCACAAGTGTTTATGAAAACTGTTAAAAATTCTCTTGAAATAAGGTATATTGGTAAAGTTAGATTAAAACTTTATATTACCTTTCTAGAGTGAGAAATCCTAAGGCGCATTTAGGGCGTCTGATTTTCTTAAAATCCAAACATAGCATGGTGCAAGCAAAAGTGCGAGATGTTTGTTCGGTATTAATGTAAGGCATTCTAGATTTGTTATAAATAAAACTTTACATTACATTAATCCATGAATTCTGTCTTGACAGCTACTGGTCTTATCATATAAAAAATAAAAAGTAATAAAACTACACCATCCTCTTCTTTCATTAGAACCAAAGTGACAACCCTAAAGTAATATCTATTTATCTATCTATTTGCTGTGTATGTTTAAGGTGCGTTTTATATTTTTGATAAGTTTTTATGCAGCACTGGATAGCGTTAACACTCGGGCACGTTGAAGAAAGAACAAATACTTTAATAAAACTGGAAGCTTTCGAAAAAGGAAATGCTTTAAAAATATTTATTTTATTTCTTAAAGGAAGAAGGCGGAGAAAGACGATTTAATGGTTACTACAATAAAATGTTTTCTTTTGTTGGCAATTATTCAAATGTGAATTCTGAGTAGAATTGTATCCTAACTTGAAAAGTGCTTTAAAATTGCAGGAGCTACTTAGTAGCCAATTGACTAAGATCTCAGTTTTCGTAATTCGAGCAGGGTTAAAAATCTCAACGAGGTGGGCTACATGGTGATTTTGTGATTTATTTTTGTTCAGATACAGAATTTTAAGAAAAGAACTAAAACAGTTACGGTAAACTAATGGTTTTCAATAAAATGGCGGCTGTTTCGGGATGCGAACACTTAACGTACGAGAGGAGAAAAATAAGGCAACATTACCAAACTTATCGAAATCGAACTTATCGACTTATCGAAATGTACAAATCACAAAATTACAAAATAATAAAAGAGTGTAAGTTACGGAGTATATACGTAATAATAATAATAGAGTGTATATAATATATATAAGTTACAAAGAGTATATACGTAATAGTGTATATACGTTTGAAAGCAAAAATACAAGATCATGTCAATTGCCTTGCAGTGTCGCGTAACATCGCAGATGCTGAAGTTCTAAGTTTAAAACTATAGAATAGAAATTAGTTCAACTAAATCAGTATAAGCAGTGCTGCCATCTATCCGTGAATACTATAATGAAATTTATGCTCTTTTAGAGGAAATAATGGATGCTGTAGATATTATTACAAATTATCTATCAATGGAATATGTAATAAATTACATGCATTTAAAATGGAACAGCTTGAGTATAGGACCCCATTGGCGATCTTTTGACTTGGCGACCGAAAAATGTCGACAAGCCATGGAAAAGCGGTTAAAATTGAAAACACAAGTTAGAAAGCACGTTTTAACCAGAAAAAAATTTTAGAATATATGTTTAAACAGCAAATTTGAAGGTGCATAAGTAAGTGGGGGCATATTTTAAATAGTAATATTGAAAATACAAGTTTAGCCTTAGAAAAGCAGTAAAATTAAAAATAGAAGTTGGAATGCACATTTTAACAAGAAAAATTTTAAACACAAATTTAGAGCATATATTTAAATAGTAAAATTGAAAATAAATAAATAAGTGGAGGCATATTTTTAGCAGTCATACGGAAAATACAAATTTTAAGTTGTAAAATTGAAAATAGGAGTTCAGAATACATGTTTAAATTAAAAACATGAAAATAGGAGTTAAGAATGCATGCTTAAATTAAAAAGAAAGAAACGTTTGAAAATACTCAAGTACATGGAGCCATATTTTAAGCAGTAATATTGAAAATGTAAGTTTTAAGTTATAAAACTGAAAACAGAAGTTCAGAATACATGTTTACATTAAAAAAAAAGTAAAGAAATGCTGGAAATTTAGTAAAGTTTACAAAATTACGGTAAATTTACAAAGAAATCCTATACTCTGCCCAGTTTATGTCCCTTACAATTTCTAGAAATGTGTTAAATACATCAATATTTTGCTGCTTGCAAGATTTAGTGAAAATACAGACAGTTTTGCCGAAATGGAGTATTCTAGAATTCGCTGGGTTACCAAAAAAAAACTGTCCGAAAAGTGCGCCAAGCTGAAAATCGCCAATGGGGTCCTATACTCAAGCTGTACCTTTAAAATTACACCATTTAGGTAGGTTATTTAACCTAAGTTACATTGGAGACGTTTCTCTAGGGCGTTGATCATCAGTTATCTACAACTTGTGGTTAACATAACAATGTAAAGCTCTTATATGTAGCATAGATAAATAGACCAAAGAAGCAAAAGAATTAAAAATAGACCGAAGAATGAAAAGTAGACCAAAGAGCGTTATTAGCTAGGTTGAGCATCGGGGAGATCAGCCCATCTTATATTAGAAAATGCGAAGAAAAAGAATGTGTGCTCACTTAAGAAAGGTTGACAAAATCGGAAGTAAGTAAAATTAGCCTCATTTGGCCTCTTATTGCTCTTTTAGTGATTTTTAATTCCAGAAGTACTCGGTTTTGGAATTAAGTCAAATAAAATTGAAATTGTTTTCTATTTTATGTTCTCAATTTTCTTTTTTTTAGTTGTTAAATATCCTTTTTCCCCAGGACGGCGGTTTTCGAATTAGAGTACGAGGAGAAATTATTGGAATGCCCGGAATTATCTTAGTTTATAACTCAACATTTAAATCGCAAATAGATTTAATTGCAAATATGGTGAAATATAAATTAACATTTTATAACTTTCAATAAATACTTTATACAACCAATTTTTTGTAGAAGTTTATTATCAAGACCAGTGCTTTAGACAGTATTTACTCTGCATTACATTTGTTAAATTTAGTAAAATTAAATTTTTGACATACGTCAAAGCTAAAATTATTAGTATTTAAATTAAATTTCTACAGCTTATTAAATTTAATAAAAGCAGTTTTCATTAAACATAATTTGGAGTAAATATCACAATGATTTTAATTAATTAGTATTAGTAAGTAATATACAGGGTTAGCATAAATAATTCATTCATTTTGAAAAGGCTATATTATCAAAAGTATTAGGGGTACACACATGAAAAATATATGAAAAGAACCACAAATTCACCAAGGTGTTTTTCAGTATTTCACTAAGTTTCCCGGATATGTTGCTTCATCGCTGAATATCATCTTGTTGGTTAATTGATTCAATAGATGTCCTCTACTGGTTTAAGAAGAGGGATAATTAGGGCGTGTTTGCTGCTTATGGGTTTACAGAAATTAGAATTCGCCATCTGTGGACTCGTTTATAGAAATGATAGAAGAAAACTCAAGTGAGTATTCACAGTTCCTTTATTGAATATTCTAGAATAACGAGCAATGTTAACGAGTTACGCTGAGACATTGTGACGTCACATGCAGGATATTGCCTGTATCTCGGCTATCAGTCAGTGTTTAGCGTTCCTTAGCTAGCATCTTACTGGCGCTTGTGAAAGTTATTTTCAGAGACAATACTTTTTGATGAAATTTTAAATTTGTTCCCAAAGAAAATGCACCAAAGACCACCAAAGAGCGTACGTAACTGCATTGTGTGTCACAGCAAAAAGTTGAGGGGTAGTTTCATTAAGGGAAGAGAACGATGTCTCGTGGGGAGACGGTTAAAAGCAGTCAGCAAAGCTACAACCTTCCAGTAAAATAAGGAAGATGCTAAAAACATAGGAAATTAATTGCATCGTAAGTTGAGAAGCGTCACCCTAATAAGGAAATAGTTATGCGCGCTATAAATATATTTAACGATAATACTGTGTCTTATTTTCGCCAAATTTTGAACTCTTTCGGCAACTTCCTAGATCGTATTATAAATGAAAAATGATAGTTTGTTTGAATATTTTCTTATAGGAATGGAGCGCATTGTGTTATTTTACATAATTTCTCATGGGAAAAACTGTTTCGCATTGCGAGTAAGATTCGGGAACCAGTTATTCTCGTTAAGCGAGTTCCGTTGCATATTGTAAAATAAAGTAATAAAATAATTGATCCACCATTGTTTAATATTTATTTAATATTAATCGTTTAATTATTTAATTTGCGTATAATATTATTTCGAAGTCTCAAAATGGGTATACAACTGCTGTCGGTTTCATTCCAGTCTCATATGTGCTTTGGAGTTGGATTTATTCTTCACATTTTAATTCTCTGATTCTCATGCTTATGCTATTCATGCAGTAGCGAATTTCAAGCGCTCTCTTATTTGATTCTTTAGAGAACCGGCAGTTTAATATTACTATATCATTTATGCGGGGCAAGAGACTAACCTTAAAGACATATTAAAATTAAAATTAAATCATGACCTTCATGGCTGTTGATCACCTCTGCCCCAGGAGTTATAGCTCATTTATGATAGAGGAATCTGTTATCGATGTGGACTTGGTGAAACAAATTTAGATAGATATTTTAGTTAAATTAGAACCTAAGCACAATGAGGCCCGTTGTGGCTGTTCTCAGATGAGCTCATGGTCATTTTAGATCAGCCTATAGATCATTATTCTGGTGTAAGGCAGAAAGTTAAAGCAGAATCAATTCATTAATTCAGTTTAATTTACTCATATGTTCCTATGAATTATTTCTCGAATAGTTAAAATTTGTTGGCACTATAAAGCAAAATTTAAGCATTATAAACACACATAGGATTCAACTGGATCAAACCAGTTTGGCAAAATGGGTTCTAAAATATTATTAGTTCGGAGAACCGGCTGAATTGAAGTTTTCGTATTTATTAAGATAACTCATCTTTCTTAGTAGTTAATTTTAACACTGTTTAGGCTTATTAAACAGTGAACTGGTTCTTAACAATTTTTAAATCCTCCGTTGATATTCTGTATATCTAACTTTAAGTAACACTCGACTCAAGGATAATAGCAGAGAGATTATTAATATTAATTCATTTCAGTTGAAACCTCTATAAAATCAAGAAACATTTCTTGATGAAAATTTTATAGATTTTAATACTAAAATTTAAAAATTCTACCCATTTTAAAACAATAAATACGATATTCGAACGCTACATTGGTAAAATAACTGAATTTTGTTTTAAACGTACAACGAAAATGAAGACGGTGATCAAATGGGGGGGGGGATGCGTTACTGAAAAAAAAAGGGGGAGACAGAAAATATTTCAAGTTTTTGTGATTTTTCATTTGAACTAATGCAAATATTATGCTAAAAAGCTAATTTAAATTTTTGAAATAACTGCTAAAAAATTTCAATTCTTTTGTAAACAAGTCAACATAATTGTATGAATTGCGTATGTTCTCACAAGATGGCAGCACAATGTTTAAAAAAATTTTAAAAGAGAAAGGAAGGAAATGCAAATGAGGCCGCGTTGATTTTATTAGCAATCGAGATCCGCTTTCATTACACTGTCGCAACCCATTTTAATTCATCCTTTTGTAACAGAAGTGTCAGTGAACTACAGGAAACAGGGAAACGTAGTTTTTTGGTGCAATTACACGAAATTTTGTTTCCGCTGAACGCGAATAGTGTGTAAAAATGTACTAAGCGGATTAGAAAATTCCACTTTTTCTGTTCTTTTGAGTTGCTTCTTAACGTACCTTTTGAAGTTTAGTAAATAATTTAGTCTTAAAGGTTTAATAGTAATTATTAGTAAATAATTGATAGTGATGAGTAATTGAAAATAGCTTTTACACTGAAATAGTAGGTTTGGCAATAAATAATTTAAATAGTAGCTTATATATCATTATTATTATTTCTTTTTTCTTTAAGGTCACGTAATTCTTCGTTTTAAGAGGTTAGGCTCCTTTCCAATGCCAAGAATATAACACGCTTTAAAGCGCAATATCTTTATGTTTAACTGATTTATCATCATAGAATTTTGTATACTTATTCTGATATCTGATTATCTGATTATTGATTATTCTGATTCTGATTCTTTTTTCCTGTTTACTTTGTTTTTTCAGATATCAAAATATGTTAAACAAAATAAAAGTACCCTTTTCGTCTGACATAAGCAATACGTGCTGCGCGTAGCACTTTTTTTTAATGCACAAATAAATAGCTATTTTTAGCTAACTTTCTTTCTTCCTTTTTTTTTTTTTAATTAGGAAAATAATCTATAATTAAAATGACCTACTTTAAAAGTAATCGGATTATATTTTCCTAAAAAATATTTTAAATTTTTGGATTCCTAAAGACCATTTAAAAAAACTAAATTTCTCTGAGAGAAGTGTAATAGTTGGCGATTTTATACTCGCAAAGGGTTTGCAAACTTGGTCAAAATTCCTTGAAATTCTGATTAACGGTTTCATAGAAATCATGCGCTCAAGCAACAAAACTAGATTCGAGAAATCTCGATTTAAACATAGAGTTACCTTCAGATCCCGCAACTGTACACATTATTTTCTAAATATTAATAAAGAAATATAAAAATACATTTGCAAGCTAAGGTTTCTAAGTATGCACAGTTATGTATTTTAATGGCATTAATACCCATAACTGTAAATGAAGCAATGAAAAGTGAAGAGTCGAAATTATCATATGATTCAAATTTAATTATTATCTTGTACATTCTTTTGTCAGAAGCACTATAATATTATACTAATACAGTGTTTGCATAATTAATCAAAGCTCCTTTCTCTTTTTAATCAGCCAGTTTAGTGAAATAATGCAAGCAAGCAGGAAATGAAAGTTACTTCCGAATCTTGTAAGCATATTACCTTTTTAAAATTAACTAGCCGGTTGCACTGTCAGCCTTTAAAATACACTCATATCCATAAATTAAGGATAATGCAAAATCAGGCAAAGGAAGAGTTAGAAGCAAAACAAAAGGTAAAGAGCAAAAAAAGATGCTATATGTTTGATATTATTAAAAAAATTAGCGATTTTTTCTCCCTGGAGCAAATTACA
>KK119044.1:408905-501777 GCA_000611955.2 Stegodyphus mimosarum | reverse complement strand
AATATTACATGGTTGGTATGATTGTTAATACATTGTATGTCTCCCAGACGATGCAATACAGTCCGTACAACGCCTAGGCATGCTGAGTATCAAATATCGATCTGATCTTGGGGGATATCACACCACTCAAAAAGCAATGCTCTCCGAAGTTCCGGTAGACATGTAGGAGGAGGTTGACGGGCTGCAACTCGTCAGCCAAGCATGACCCACACGTGCTCTACTGGATTCAAGTCCGGTGAGAATGCTGGCTAGTCCATACGGGAGATATCCTCCGATTGAAGGTATTCGCTTACGATGTTTTAACAGTGAGGACGGGCGTTGTCATCCATAAACACAAATTGTGTGCCCATGGCGCCCCGAAACAAACGTACATGTTGTTACAGAATGACATCCCGTTAGATTTGGCTTGTCATGGTTCCAATTTGCAGGTCAGTTCTGGAACCCAGAATAATTCCACCCCAAACGAGCACTCCTGCACCACCGTAACGGTGTCGTTCAATGATGTTTTCTTGGTGGTAACGGGTACCTGGAGCTCTCCATTTGAAAGTCCGGCGAGAATCAGACTGCAAGCTAAACCTGGACTCGTCGGAAAACATCACACAAGCCCACTGTTGCGGTGTCCACAATGCATGCTCTCTACTCCAGGCTAACCGCAAGCGACAGTGAGTTGCAGTAAGTGGAACGCATCTGACAGGTCTACGAACATATAGACCAATCTGCCCTAAGCGTCTGTACACGGTTTGCCTTGAAATTGTCGTACCAGTGGCTGAAGCTGACGAGACAGGTCTGAGGCTGTGCTCCGCCTGTTTCTTTTGGCAGTAACTGCCAAATATCGGTCCTCATTCGGCGTTGTAACTCTGGGGCGACCTGTGCTGCAACGTCTACTCACATTACCATCATCTTGGAATTGTTGCTAAAGCCTGGAGATGACACTCTGGTTCCAAGTTCCAAGTTCGCCTGATACTTCCAGTTGGGTACGCCCACATTCCAGACGGCCGATAATTCTACCACGTAAAAAAATCATCCAAATGCGTCCTTTGTGTCATAACTATTCGGTTATTGCACTGAAATGCTTATAAAGCACCTGCGAACAATTTTACTTCTTTGCTCGTATTCCTTATATATCACTCTCTTACACTCTCGTCATTGTGACGTACTATCGGTATCATCTGATTACTTCCTGAAATTTGCATATGATTCTTGAAGATGTGTGTAGTGATTTTACAGGTGATATATTTATTTTAGAGTTCGATTTCTGCGTGACTCCTTAATTTATGAGTCATCCTTAATTTATGGACATGAGTGTGGTTATAGTAAGGCTGCTATCACACATCCGTTTGTTTCGGAAAAACTATTGTTTGGAACAATTTTTCTGTTTTGTCAGTACAGTCAATCACCACAGATCTCTTCGGGGTTAACATGTAATGGGAAACTGATTCTCCATTGCAAACAACCTGATAGCATTTGAAGCTGAGAGCTGACTGGTTGAAAACGAACAACTTGCAATTTGTTCCGAAATCATATCACACGGCGTTTGTTTCACATGAGCAACTGTTTCGAACAACCTTTCTGCCTGTTTACTATTGAAAGATAAACGCGCGATTTTTTCCTTCCGTTCGGAAAAAAATTGCAGGTCGTTCGTTTTCAACCAATCAGCTATCACCTTCTAATCCCTCATCACCCTAAAAATAGCTAATTTTGATAGCCTTCGTGTTTGTAGTACAGAACCAGTTTCCCCTTTATATGTTATCCCCAAAGTGATCTATGGTGATTGGCTGTTGTATATCAGGTGACAAAGCAGAAACATTGTTCCAAACAGTTGTCCTTCCGAAACAAACGGCCGTGTGATAGCAGCCAAAGAAAGGAAAAAATCGCGCGTCTTTTTTTCAATAGTAAACCTGACTGAAAAACTGTCCACAACAATTGTTCTTATGAAACAAATGCATGTATGATATGGGCTTGAAAGAGAAAAAACGTATAATGATTTTAACAAATCTAATTAATACAGCGGTTCTCAAACTGGGGGTGGGGAGCATATCGAAAATAAAAGATTATTTAAAAAATGATTAATTTACTGAAAGGAAGCAAAACAAAATATATTCTGACATAATAAAAAATAAAATACACATTTACATTGATACAATATACTTATAAATGTATTTGATAATTAATTTATCTATACTAAATTAAGAACAAGTTTAATAACTACTTGTGACTCTCATGTGTCTTGCAGAGCAAAGTTATTTAAAGGAAGGTTTAATATTAGAAATCGACTCTAAGTTCTTTTTCTATGCTGAACAAAGATCTATATTTATTTTCGCCTTGAGCAGCCAGCGCAGAAAACCCCGTTTCACAAAGGAAGGATGTTGGAAATGGTAATAGGATACGAAATGCTTTCGTTTTCAGTGCAGAAAATTCCACCTCTGCCCAAAATTCAAAGAGTAATTTATTACTAAATTGCCTTTTGATTTCGCCACTTGACGTGAAATCTATGAAGATTTCGAAGATTTCTTTTTCGGCAGTTGAAAGCCCTTTTGGAGTATTTTGAAATGAATCCCTAACTCACTCGTAACATACTATCAAGTTGTCGTCAGCAAGAACATATTTCTTGAAATTCTTAGCAGGCATGGCTAAATGATTGTTAATGTTTTCCAAAACAAACTTTCACATGTTGTTCTTCAACCTTGGAAATTTATCCACATTTTCAAACACTTTTAGTTTTTTTTGCTTTGAATTTCTGCTCCATATTCCCAATTTTCTACAGAAAACATTAATTTTATCACTCGTCTCCAACATATGTATATTTGCTTCTTGGAGTTGAAGATTCAAGGTATTTAATTTCTCGAATGTATCGACCAAGTAGCTCATTTCATCACAAATAAACCATCTCGCAACTTCTCAGCTTCATGTCGGTTTTCCTCTTCTAGAAAAGTGGCAATTTCGTCTCCTGATTCGTAAACACATTGCAAAAATTACCCACGTGATAACCATCTTATCTCGCAATAACATAGCAACAATGAATGTACTGAACCCATGTCTTTCCAAAGTACAGCGAAAATTCTTGATTTTGGAGGTCTCATTTTTATATAATTTACTACTGTCACAACTGTCATTGGCACAATATTCAGACCATTTCTTGGTCATACAGTGCTTCGGAAGCCAGAGCTTCTCTATGGATAATGCAATGTGTCCAGATGCACAGTGGAGATTTTTGTTTTACAAGTGCTTGTATATTTTGGAATCTTGTAGACATCGTACAAGCACCAACGGTGCATATTCCGACACAATTTTTCCACTCTTTGCTTGCCTCGTATATAAAAATTATTTAAAATATTAAATAATGCTAGTGCTGTTGCTTTGCCTTTTATTGGTTTACAAAAAAGTAGTAGTTCTACTGCTGACACACCATCAGAAAATCTAACATACGCAATGAAATGAGCATCTTTACTGTTATCTGTTGCCTCATCAAGCCGGATTGAAAACAATTTGTCACGCAACTTCCCGAAAAGCTGCTGCTGTACATTGTGATGGATAGAGAGCAACAGAGATTAGACTATTTTTCTAATGACATTTGTACTTTTAGAAATAGATAATTGAGGGAAGAAATATTTAATTTAATTAAAATTTATTTTGAAATCCGTTCCAATTAAAAAATTAGGAAGGAAAAGTAATATAATACTTATCCTATTACTTAAAAGTAACATATACAAAATTTAGTAGTTATCTTGAAAATTTGCACGGTTTAAATTAAGGTCATATTGTAGTTTTAACGTCAAAGTACATTATTATTGCATTCAATACATTGTATGGGAGCACCGCGATGAAAATTATGAGTGAAAACTGGGTCGAAAGTATTGAAAGTTTGAGAAGCACTGAATTAATATAATTCAACGATTTCAGGTAATGGTTAATTATAATTAAAATGAATCTGCGTTTACTGTTTAGTTTTGTTAATTGAGGGCTGTGTATGTTTGCAATTTGGTGCCTTTCGGTGCCGCCAAGAAAGTTAGAATAGAGGAAGTTAGCATGATCTTACAAAAAGGAAGTCAAGGAAATGTCAACTACGTGATGTTACGACTTATCATGGCCGTCGTACAGCGTACAGATAAGTCTACGAAACATACTATTAACAAAATTACAGCGACTTTGAAAGCAAATAAAGGCTCAGAAAAGGGTCTTTAGGTATAGTTTGGGTAAAGTACCATTGAAACTTCCACTGGTATTCTAGGTTTTACCATGTCGTGCAGTTACCATTTACACATTTTCACGTACTTTACTGAATTTCAAATAGTTATTTGCAATCTTTGTGATTTTTCTAGTGTTAAGTGGAAAATCTTTTATGTTAAATATTAAAATTTGAACAGGAGACTTATAAACGTTCAGTGATAAAAGCTAGCATGTAGACAACACCGAATAGAATGTAAACAAAACCATTCAAAAGCTCGCCTGTGGCAGCGGCCATGATAAATCGTAACGTTTCATGGCTTCAGTTTTATTGCGCGAGGTATGAGGACGAGGCTTACTCTATTTATTCTAACCTCCTTGGATGCCGTCGTTATTCTACAATGAGATTAAATTCAAAAGGAAAATTATATTGCGTTTCGTCGAGTTGCAGCACACTTCTTTTACATCACCGAGTTTTCTGATTAAATTTGACACGTTAATATAGCACGCTTTCCAGAGTGCAACATAAAGTTTTTAAGCTGAGTTTTCAGTTGAAAGTTCATTTAATTCTTACAAAATACGAAATAATTCAGAAACAAATTCAAAATTGAAAATTCGGACTTCATGTACAAAAGTGCATACAGAAACCCTATACGCAAGCATTTTATGTATAATTCCCCGATTTTAATAGCAGTAATTTGCTGAAATAAAAATTTAAACCATCTGGCCCTTTAAATGATGAAGTCGATAACCATTTCATCGATTTAGTGACTACCAGCGGCCGAGTCGTAAAGATGCTGAATACTGGTAGTTTGGCTGGGATTCGATTGCAGGTGAATGGGCTGGCTGCAGCAGTCTTTCAGAGCCTTCCTTATATGCAACGTCGAAGCGAACCATTTTCCTTCAGGAAGTCCTCCGCGAAGGCATTTCTGCCTCTATGCAGATAGCCTTCGCGTGTTTTCCGCAATCCAATAAACCAAACCCTAATTTATAGAGTGAATATTTACATGGGTTTGTCTAGAGCCCTTTTAAGAAATCGTATTTTAATATGAAAGCATAAAAAAGTTTCGATTTTGCTGTTAAACATTGGGTGCCCTCTGCACTTCGTCTTAACATGAACCATATAATGGCCAACGGTGTATTTTGGTTGGTAAGTTGCTTTAAGTACAGACTTTGAATCAATCAGAAGCTCCAGTTTTATTGACTTTTTCCAGTAATATCAAAAACGTTAAATTCTCTAGAAAGAATCTGATATATATTATTATCATCGGATTTAGTTTTTATACTTTCTTCCGAAGAAGAATTTTATTGACCTTAAAGAGTAAAATTCATTTCTTGCATTGAATCGAATTTCCTGAACGCCATCTTCGTCATTATCAGAATAAGTATTTTAACCATTTCTCAAACGTCTGTTTTACATTTTCTTCTAATTGGGCTGTTTTTTCCTTAAATCAATTGATCTTTTCCTTCTGGTTCTGTGCCTATGCTTCAAAGAAAGTTTGTAGGTCTCTGCTTCCTTTATTTGTAAAACAAAACAGGAATTTATTTACAAGCAGCTTCAAAGAAGTGTTTATTATTTTCAATATTTCATCTAATAGAAAAATAAGAAGACTAACATTTGAAGAAATATTTGCTGCAAATCTCGTGTTCAAAAGATGCCAGGAAGCAAAAGTCTACGTCTTGAGTAATTAAGTCCTTGTTAAATTAGTATAAAAATTTCTAAGTGGCGGTACTTTACGATGAAATAATGTCACAGCAAAGACTTTTTTTCCTCATCATTTGTCACATTATTTTGAAAAAAGAATTGGCTTTATTATATTGAACAGCTCATTATTTTTTGCTTTCTGCATTTTTAATTTTTGATGTACTAATTCTTAAATTAGTTGCTTGCTAATAATTTAATTACTATTATTAGGAAAATAATTGATGACACGTTCTGAAGTTTTCTGTAGGAAATTTCGGAAATCTAAGTGAATAATATAATAATGCATATCAGTTTCTTTTTGAATTTGAAGAAATGATTGAAGTGTAAAATTTTGTTTTCGGCCTAACGTTTGCCTTCAATTTAATGAACAAAGCATGAGTGTGGGCAAATTTGATCAATATTCCTATTGATCACTTACTTCACATAATTTATCATTTTTACACATGAAAGCCAAACTCTGCTAAAAATTGGGCAGTGGGTTTCTTTTAAATAATGGCTTGTTATCGATACTTCTTGAGCAAGTCAATATTGTTGCCATTCTCCGTTTAATTGTGATTTTTTTTTTGTCAAGCTGTATTTTACTCGTAAATTCATAAGAATACTTTACAATTTTGTCTATGCCTTTATTTCTTTCATGATGACTTCTTTTAAACTCTTATATCTTCATTTTTTAAAGAGCAAGAAAAGAAAAATACATGATCAGATAACTAGTGTATGACAGATTAATCAGGTATATCATTTTGCATGTTTACGTGAAGTTTCAGTTTTATAGTAAAGTTTTTGTATAATTTTTATATTTAATTCCATTGCAGCTTTGTTGGCTTTTAGACTTTGTTGACTTTTAGTTGGCTTTTATACTCGTATCATATTATATATATATATATTATTAACGAACCATAATATTACGGTAACATCAAATCATATTTTATTTTATTCTATCGAGTTAAAGCAAACGTTCTACTGTTTTGTAAATGCAAATAGTGATCGGAAACTTTACATGACAAGTAAAGCTAAATGGCTAAAACCTTTCTCTGATAAAGAGTAAGGCAAAACAGCAAATAAAAATACTGTTACGAATTTTGTATTTAGTTAGATATTTTTAGTAGAATTATAGTTAAAATTGTTTTATTTCTCCGTGCAATGCAGCACGAGACATACAGAATGGGGCTGAGCAGTTTGCTTATTTTGAAATTAAATAAAAGAAAGTACATCATGTAAAGTTTGTGTTCCTGCTAGAACCATAGATCTCCCGCATTCATCTCATTGAGTTTTGGTAAGAAAAACTCCTGAATCATATGTAGATAATGATCAGAAGTCACTTGAAATGGCCGTTCGTTTTCTTCAAGAAACCATGGTCCAATTATTCCAAGTCACGATATTGCCTACCAAACAGTTACACGTTCTGAATGTAGGTGATGCTGATGAAGTTGCGTAGGGTGAGGACTCCAACAGCGCATGTTCTACTTATTTGTTGATTCGAAAGATGGAAGTGTGCCTCATCACTGAAGAAAACAAGCGCGTTGTCAGGCACTGCAAGAAGCGCTTCACATGAATTTTTCTATAGCAATAAAATCACGTGGATTAAGTTCCTGCACTATTAAGTTCCTGCCTGCCAGTTGGTAGGGATGAAATTTCAGTGCTTTATGAAGGATTCGCCTCACAGATCGAGCGGATAACCCAACAGCAACAATATGTTTCCGAGCAGAGCTCTTAGGATATTGCAAAACAGAAAGCCTTAATGCGTCTATGTTTTGTGGTGACCTTGCTGTTTGTGTCCAGGTTTCCTCTTCTTTACATCAATACTTTTCCTGAAGTTGTTTACCCACGAAACAATCGATTACCGACCAGGAACACGACCATGGGGGAGGGGCGCAATTTTGAGATGGGCACGGAATGAACTTTGCGTGGCGGTGATTGAGTGACCGTCACAAAAGTATACCTCGCGAGCAAACGGCCGCTCTCTTTCGACCACTCCTTGATGCTAAATGAAGCAAACGGGCTAAAATTTTACAGCCTGCTATCTCGACTGTGCCTACCCTCACCTATTTCGAAGCAACCGTCGCTCCAGGGGGCCAAATTTAAATAAGCAAATGCAGCATTTGCCAACAAACACGTGGATGTGCTAGGAAAAGTTGAACAAAACTTCCCAGTTCAATTAACTCAGTATATTGACAAATACAGACACAATCTGCCTGATATTATTTTTAAAACAGTGTGAAAATAAACTTTACACGTTGTGCTTGATGCTGTTCAATATACTGTTCAAATATATATTATATATATATATATATATATATATATACATATACACATTACTTTTTCTTTTACTGAATTTCAAAATAAGCAAACTGCTCTGCCCCACCCTGTACAATGTATTACTATGATACACAGAGAAAATTTAGAAAGCTTTAATGTTACACGATTATCCGTTTGTTCCCAAGTATAACTGTAGTGGCTACAGTTATGCTTGGGATGCAGTGTGTAATGGATGCAGACCTAAACAAAGATCACCCAGTTACCCTTGCTTATTATAATTAGCAGTACTGATGCAATTTATGCACTGATTAAAAACATCTGGAAAATATTTAAAGGCAGTAGAAAAGACAGAAATAAATAGATTTTGTTACGGAATGTGTGCGCCGAAATTTCAAGTTGAATTAGTACAGGTAGCTATGACCTGTAAGTAATAACGTTCTTTCAGGCGTAAATCATCATTCAGCATGCGAATTTTGAACGGTATGTATCTCTACACGAACACGGAACTTGTCGATATGCATTTTATATATAGGGTTGTTGCTAAAACGGAGCAGCTACTCAAAGGATGAACAGAGAACCATTCCCAAACATCCCATAAGCAACTTCTGTGTTTTTGTTCACAACCTCATTGATAAAATGCATATCAAAGAGCTTTGCTCCCATGTAGCAAGCACACTTCTCGAAATGAACATTGGGAATGCAATTTATCGCGAAACAAATATTTTATTCGTAATATTTTACACGGTACAACATGAATAATTGAACAGTAGTAACGTTAATTTTAAAACTTCATTGGCCTAAAACTAAATTAAAGTAAAAAAAGTGGAATTCAGTTCAATAAATTAATAAAATTTGTGTATTAACTTGGTTCGACATTGACATGAGTGCTCCAGATAATACACCTTGCCAGTGGCGTCCATAGGACGTGCCATATCCTAAATCCGCCAATGCCTTTTACTAGAGCCCTATACCACCTCAACGCGCCATTTCAACATACGCATTCCCCTACATAATTTACTTATTTTGCAGTAATTACTTGAATTTGCTTATATTTGCCTGCATATGGTAATTACTTGGTGTATGTTTAGCATTTAAACAGTGTAATGATAATTAAACTCCTTGCTCTAAATTGCACATTTAGAGCAAGGACAATCAAAATACCAGACTATAAAACTCTACTAAATTTTAGAACAAATTAAAAAAAAAAAAAAAAAAAAAAAAAAAAAAAAAAAAAAAGAGGGGGGAATCTTGTTTTCGAGTAAATATGGTAATTGTTTAGACCGAATCCATCATCAAATTATACGATAGCAGTTAATTTGAATTCAGAATACTTGGAATGTCGAGATTTCGGGAGATTGAAATTTTAATGCGTCTTCGTGGCATTCTTAACTTAGCAATGATTGTTAATTGGTATTTCATAACTTTCATGATCATCTTTCGCAGTTTCATTGAGCCAATGGAACAGAACAAGAGCGATATTCTGTACGTCTATGAATGCAGCTGCTAGCAAATCTAAAACTTTACACATTCAAAAGAAACAACAATTGATGACAGGGAAATTAAGGGAGGAAGAGCTTAAGACTAAAGTAGATTTTATGTAATGCTCAATCGATTTCGTGGGTGACTGAGATATACGCCGTACCCACGTCCCTATCTAGCCTTTATTGTCAGCCTTTATTTCGTTGGGGGTAGACACATATTTTCAGTTACAAAAACTTTTTAAATGTAGCAGTCTCGCATTTCGGCATTTTAAAATCTAAAGATATCAAATTTGTAAAAATTATGAAATCTAACATTTTGCATATTCCCCTATATTTATTCTTAGAAAAATATTGCAATCGTTATAAAAATAACACACAAAATATTTGACTTCAAAAACTTAACCTTGGCAGGATAAAGCTTGACAGAAATATTTGATATGGAAATAGGGAATCATATTCAAGTGCCATAGACAAACTTAAGAAAGAAATGCTGGCATTTATACGTAACTAAAAAAAAAAAATACTGTTCAGATAAAAGTTTCAGATGCTAAGAGATTATATGACGAGCAATTCTTTGCAGATTATTGTGAAAATTATTTATCAATATAATTTGTTTTTAAAAAATGAGATCTTATTCACAAAATCGGATAGAGTTCGTACCCTAGAAAACTCCGGCGAGTTTCAGTATTGGCACGTAACTAACTCGTAATATTATTTACATTAATTAACATTGAAAAATATTTTGCTTCAAGAAATGTTTTACGATTACCAGGTTATGACTCTATAGCAATAAATGTTCATGAGAATACTAATAACGCATTTTTAAACTTAGAAAACTTATAAATTACTTGTGTGAAAATGCTCTCGGCATGCCAAATGCGCCAAAATTATAAATAAAGACACTAGTAAGTCAAAGAAGGATAACACTCAATAGTATTTACGCGGAAAAAAAATAAAACTCGACTTATCCTAATTTATATATTAACCGACCCCTCAACGAAAATTCAAAACAACTTCAGAATCGCAAATTTTGAAATTAAGAATCTCGACCAATTGTTATAGCATGGAAGCCACACATTTTGTTTTTTATGACTTATAGAAAACTTTCCTAAATATTAGTATAGGGATCGCGGGAGCAATCTTGCGAAAATAAAGTCTGGGTAAATATTTTTGAGGATATTCATAATTTTTATGCAAATCTGCGCCATTTCAAGATTCATTTTACATTTTAAATTAACGTGAGTGTCTCCTATTGTAAACTGATATCATTTTTACAAATCCTACTGTGAAGAAATATTACTTTTGGCATCTACTCAAATGTGTTCAATCAAGAATAGCAGGCTATTATAGGCAGAAACTGATGTGTAATAAGAAGGGAGACATAAAACCTCAAATCAAATGTTAAAAGCGAAATAATATGCATCTCTAGTGATAAAACCAGCTGCCTATATTAAAAAGTTATTTCTCTTAATATCCTTAACGGCGCATAGGCTCGTGCGTTGTAAATTATGTCCTAACCATTAAGATAATGTATTCTGGAGAGAATGTCTGCCGTGCAACGCCGTAGAGATCATTCAATGTAATCCAGAGAATAGTTAGAGTCTCGAGAAAATTTAAAAATTGAATTCACAGGAAATTAAAAACGGTACTTAAATAAAACAACTTGCAAAAGCTATTTAATATTCCACGCAGGAAAAACTAAGAACTCAATGACGCCTGTTTAATATTCCAGATACCATCGTTTTAACTCAGTGTACCTCTTAGTATGCTCGTAGAAATTCGGGAAGATTTTGTGAAGGTCATATGTTAGATTTTCTTCCTTTTTCATGTTACAGTTTTCTGAATTTTTAAAGAGCTGCTAAAATATATCCTTCAAAGTAAAACTACATTTTAGGGAATGAAATTGGTTTCTGCAAAATGCAAAATTTGGATGTAAGGGAATGATTCACTAGAAATTACACTTTCCTTTGCCATCAAAAGCTTGATGATAACTGCATTGAACGAAGACGCAATAAAAATCTTTTACTTCTCTAATAAGACGATAGTCCTTCATAGATTTGCTGTAATATCAGTTCTATTAATTATTTATAGAGCATAGAATCTGCTATTTTTCTCTTCAAGCCAAAAACCTACAACAGAAAATATCATTGATGTAGTTTTTACTTCAATATTGCAAAAAATAATTCGCTGTGGTAAAAAGCGATTTTTCTCTTTCCTTCCAGTGCCCATAGCTTATAAATAAAGCACTAAACTTTCCTAACTAGACATGATTTGCTTAAAGAATTAAGAATTAGTGTCTACCTTTGCAATCAAATCATTCTTGATTTTTCGTTTTCAAATTCTGAACTCTTAACAGCGGATATCAGCAGCATAAATCTAAATATCAGCCATAAAACGTTGTATATCTTCCTCACGGCCATCTTGAGTATTTCAGGGTTTTGGAGACATAAATTAAAAAATATATTTAAGTAGAAAAAAGAAGAACGAAATCTAAAAGGATTCAAATTTTAACGCGGCGCCAGAGGATTTGTTAAGGGTTTTATTTTCTTGTTGATCATCGCAGGTTACCAATCTGCTCTCGTACTCACTTATGCTAAAACGTTTTTTTAAAAAAACCTTTTTGGATTTAAGAACCGCTTTCTTCTTACTTACGCCACATAAAATTCAAGAGCAAAATAGCAAAATATTTAAAAACAGCGCATTTTTTCATTTCATTTTTAAAAACAGCGCCTCGCAAACAGCGAGGAATCGCCGATAGTTAGTTATTGCCATGCATTTTTATATTCATTATATTACTTTTTTGGTTTGGTTTATCAGATTATGGCAAAGCACTCGAGGGCTATCTGCCTAAGGGTAGGGATGTCTTCGTGGAGGATTTTCTAAGGGAAACTGCTTCATATATAAGTTGTCAGGACTGAGTGTTCTGTGCATGTTCTTTGCAAACATTTTTGAAGTAACTCCTTCTAAACTACAGTCCTGCTCTGGAACAGTGAGCTGAAAAAATTAGCTTTGTTCTGGTGTAGATACTGTGCTGGAGAATAACTGCACGTGAAAGGGATTTAAAATCCTCTTTTATTAAATCACTATTATTTACACACTTCCCAACTCGGGAGGGATACAGAAAATAAAAGACCACACTTGGGCCTAACTTAACAATCAAATAAATTTAATACTAAAACTAAAATAGAAATTTAATTAAACTTTGCTAACAGAGCAATTCGCGGAATTGGCCACTAACTAAATGGTGCGTAGCAAGAAATACTAATACTAGTGCACTTCAATTTATTTCAATATTCAATCACGTTGTAAGCACTATGGCTTATAATTTTAGCTGCTAGCTGGTCAGTCGAACGTCGAACATAATGACCGTGATCTGAGACTAAAGCTCTCTCACACTAAGAGGTTTCTACCTCTGGTTTAAATAGTACTTGGCTGTACTTCAAAATTAGCATAAGCAGAAAACGCGCGCTTCTTCTGACGGGAAGTTGAAACAGAGAAGAGAGAGAAGAATTTTCAAATTAGCATAAGCTGAAAACGCGCGCTTCTTCTGACGGGAAGTTGAAACAGAGAAGAGAGAGAAAGATTTAAATTAAAATAAAACTTGGTTAGTTTAACTAAAACCTTACGAAGTTACACATGAGATATTATTTCTTTCAAAATTAGCCTCTCGAGTGGGCAGTAGGGTGGAGCGAAAAAACCTTTTTTTGAAATTCATATCGCCTGAGTCATTACACGGTTCCAAATAGGCTAGAACAAATTGTTTTCAAATTTCAGCCCAAAATATTGACATCTTCAGGTTTTACACCTTAATATCTTTACTGAGTTTTTTAACGGTTTTTCGTGGATTTTTCATGAATTGCTTTGTCGAAAACGTCATTATTAGCGTCAGATATCTAATCTGATTGCTGGTTCTAGATTGGGGTAAGTAATCACCCATTTTCCATCAACTTTCGACGACTTTTTATTGTTAATTAGTTAGTTGCTCGGTATGTTTTGTCAATCCTGCTTTATCATTCCTTGTTTATATTGGGCTAAGATGGGATCAACTAGAAATGCATTTTTTTGAGATCTTTGTTGATCATAAACTGCATTTGTTTGTATGCTTGTTGCATACCAGTGAGCTGCCTCTTCGTCATCTTTTCCAGAAAATTGATGGAAATACATCTGTACCAGAACAGTTTTCTGAAGCAATAAGAAAATCCTTGAAAATATGTGAAACTCTTGCCGTAACTGGATATGTCCCTATTCCAGTTAATCTATCCAAAATTGACAAAAAAGACCTCAGTAGTGACCAAAAATACCTCCTTGATATTTCTAAGGCAGTAGTCTTGAGGAAGTGCTCTTCAGACCTAGCAACCAGGAGTCCTGGGAAGACGGCACATTCAAAGTGGCTCACTACAGCCAAAAGAGTTCTTCGCCTTTACGTATCAACCGCCGAATCAACAGACGACTTGAAGCTACTAAGCGAACATGTTTTAAAAGTTTATGTGCCATCCTGGTTTGAAATAAAGGAAATCCCGACAGAAATACATGAAGAAAGTCATGTTCACGGAAAGATCAAGTTCCTTCTCGCCAGAAGATTTTAAAAAGTTATTCAGAGGAACTGTTATTTTGCCACTCTGAAAACACCCTGTTGGCGATGCTGGAAATTTGAATGAGCACATAGTCGTGAACTTGGCCTGAGAAGAATACCGAAAGCAAGAAAAAGTGACTGGAAGGGGAAAACACGACAATTTGTTTTCTAAATATGAATTTCAAAGCAGAGAAATAATATTTTGAGATGATTCTCTGGGACAATCCCTTGGAATCACCGGCCACCTTAAACCTTAGCGACGAAGATATACGCAAGATTGATTAGGGGCGGTTTTCAGTTTGAAGTAGGAAACCTTACTTGCTTAAGTAGCAGAGAAGCATGTGAGACTGGTGACAAAGGCGTCATTGGCAACACGTGGGGCAGAAGACAGGGATAGATTCTACGCAGTCTAATCAAATCCTTGAACGAACTTAAAGATGTTCGACACTAAGATCAGTTTCTTCGGTTCTCCTGTGGAACCTGAAGATGACGAGTGATCAAGCTGAAATATTTTTATTGGCATTTTTTACAATTTACAACCATATATTGGATCAGAAAACAACAGTGTTGTAAAAAATCATTAAAAAATATTGTTTAAAATAATTTCATGTTTTCAATAATATTAACATTGATTTTTTTATTTACCTTATGTGGAACATGAAGATGATGAGCGACTGAGCTGCAAACTTCTTACTGTGTTTTTTACTTCCTTGTACGAAGTAAAAAGGCAGTCTTGTAATCGTAAAAAATTTCGGGTACCATATTTCAACGAAAATATCCATTTTGACCGGTATCGAATGCAAGTTAAAGATGTTTTTGCTGGACATCTCTACGTAAGGACGGACTCTTTTTCCCCAAACGAATTATAAAACTGATTTGAAATGGATTCAGAAGAGATTTTTTTCCGATGCGTCTGTACGTACGTAGGTATATATGTACGTATGTATCTCGCATAACTCAAAAACGAGGAGCCTCAGAACGCTGAAATTTTGTATATAGGACTGCTATAACATGTAGGTGTGCACCTCTTATTTTAGTTGCAATCAGCCGCAACCAAAAGTATATAAATATATGTATATATATATCCACTCTGTAACTCGGCTCAGTAAGCTGTTTCTTTATTTTTTCTTATATGTTTGTAAATTGTGCATTTTTTGCTTTAAAATGATTTAATTGTGCTGTTATCTTCCAGTTAAGGTTTTTATGCCTTTAATTAACTTCCACGCAATAGTTGTAGAATTATCAAGAATTTAAAAGTTGTTTAAGTGCGGCTAAGCCTAATTTTTTTAACCATAGCAGCCATATTTATTTACATTTGAAACTTAGCAGATCAGAGGATTTGTGCCAATCTAGAGAAAAGTAGCAACAAAGTAACGTCTTCTTTTATTTTTGCTAATTAAATTATGCTTAATCCATTCTGGAATTATCATTTAAGTTATTAAATTATTCCATATATAGACTCAGCATAGTGTTCACAACAAATTAAGTCAGTTTCTACACCTTCAGTGTCTTTTTGCCGAGTGAGACAAAAAGTAAAGTTTTAGTTTTGTGCACCATATTACATTAATCGTACTACCATATTACATTTCCAATCTATTATTGTCAATAAAGCTAAGAGCGAGCAGAAATGAGGACGTGAACAAGCAAAATCTAAGAGACTTGAAAAGCACGGCCCTAGTGACACATAACAAGTGTTTTAAAATTTCCAAGCAAAAGGAATCGAAAAATTTTAAAACCAGAATATCAGAGTAATATTAAAATCAGAGAATATCATAGCAATACTAAAATGAGAGGAAAGGGCATTACAAACAAGCCATCGGCCGATTCATCCGGTTCACAGATGTCTTGACGAATTGGACAAATAAGCTGCAGGGTTCATAGTGTTGAATAAATTGTTATTATGGAATCTCAAAGAAAAAAGGTGCAAAGCAATTTTAAAAGAAAATCACTGTATGGCTGTAATGATGAAAAATACCATCGTGTAATAGGTAGAAGATTAGGAAAAGAACTGAAGCACGGGTGAAGATTTTTCGTCAAGTGATATTCAGATGTTTAAATTAGGCTTGCTAGCATTTCCATAATTGAAAATATCTTTGGTTCTTTGTTTATGAAACAATATACTATTGTAAAGCTAATCTCATTTTAAAACTCACCAGAGATCGAGTACATAACCCTGCTGAATGTAGGTATTACGATATAACTTGGAATCCTGCAAACGAGCTGGGCTGGTTGAATGTTTTGTGGTTTTTACTTCTTGTACGAAGTAAAAAGGAAGTATTGTAAAAGCGTAAAATTTCGGGTATCATATTTCAACAAAATATCCATTTTTGACAGCTATCGAATGCAATTTAAGGATATTTTTGCGTGATATCTGAACGTAAGGACAGAATAAAGGACTCGTTTTTCCCGGAAAGATTATAAAACTGATTTAAAATGGATTGTGAAGAGATTTTTCGTGGCGTCTGTGCCTATGTACGTACGTATGTATGTATGTATACCTCATAACTAAAAAACGAGTAGCCTCAGAACTTTTAAAGTTTGTATATAAGACTGCTATAACATGTAGATGTGCACATCCTATTTTGGTTGCAATTGGTATATAAAAGTATATAAATTTATGCATATATATATATCCGCTCTGTTACTCGGCTCTGTCAGGTCAGCTTTTTTATTTTTATATGTTCGTAAATCGTGCATTTTTTGCTTTAAAAATGATTGAATTATGTTGTTCTTATCTTCCTTAAGGTTTATATGCCTTTAGTAAATCTTCATGCAATATTTGTAGAATTATTAACAATTTAAAAGTTGTTTAAGTGCGGCCAAGCCCAATTATGGTTACGAAAGCAGCGATAGTTGTTTACATTTGAAACTTAGCAGAATAATAGATTTGCTTGCCAGTTTAGGGAAACTAAGCTTCACAACAACAGAGATAACGCCGTCTTTTATTATTGCAAATTATGTCATGGTTAACCCATTGTGGAATTTACTTGAGGAAATACAAGTAAGTCTTTAAGATTTACTTCGTAATTTTTAATATAGATATTTTTAGTTTTTATTTATTTTTGCTTTGTCGCGAAGTGAGAACTGAATTAATTGAATGAGAAATACTGGATCGTCTGTGAAAAGTTGTTTTTTCATTTCTTTTCTTTTCTTTTTTTTGTTTGTTTAATTTCTTTTATACATCGTTTTAGATTTATCATAGTATTTGAACAGAGCATGTGGCAACGATTAGATGATTTTTCAGATGATATACACTGCTGGCCACCCAAATTGTAACACCAAGAAAGACAAGAGATATCATAACAAAATTTATTTAGTAGATAACATGTTGACCAGGTATCAAATGATTAAATTTATAGACTTCTGTGAAGTGTGGTTCCTTCTAGAATCAGTAGCCAGAGTAGCTGCCATTGTTGGAAATCACCGCTGCCACACGCCTCGGCATTGATTTAAAGAGACTTTGGATGTGCTCTTGGGGTACAGCAGACCAAGCAGCTTCCACACGTTGCCAATGTTGATCTGGTGTGGCAGCTTGAGATGTAATCTGGGCCAATCATTCAGCAACCATGAACCACATGTTTTCTATCGGCGAAAGATCCGGAGAACGAACCGACTAGGGAGCAATTCAATCTGGCTATTGACGAAGAACCCTTGGACAATGCGTGCTACGTGTGGTCGCGCATTATCCTGTTGAAATATGGCTGTGGGCAAGCTCTGAAGGTAAGGAAGGACAACTGGCTCCAACACCTCGGAGATGTAGCGCTGGCTGTTTAAAGTACTAGAGGACTGCGAGAGTGATATCCAATACCGCCTCAAACCATACTACTCGGTGCAGGACCCGTGTGGCGGTGCATAACGCAGCTGTTCAGCATCCTCTCTCCACGGTGTCTCCAGACTCGAATCCGACCATCGTGGTGTTGCAGACAAAAGCGTGACTCGTCAGTAGACAATTTCAATTTCATTCTGCTGTCCACATCCTTCTTTCATCGCACCATTGGCGGCGGAGACGTCTGTGGTCCTGCGTTAAGGGTAGACGAAGAAATGGACGTCTTGCGGACAGACCATTCTGCTGTAATCGGCTTCGAAGGGTACGCGCAGACACTGGATGATGCGTTACAGACTGAATGTGCTGTGCTATGGTTCGTGATGTGACTGAGCGATTCGCTACTGCCATGCGCACAATGTTCCTGTTATCACGTGAAGTGATGCACTGAGGTGGATGCGATCGAACACGTCTGTCCGTCGTACCCTCCTGCATCCAACGGTCACACATCCGCATTACAATTGTTTGGTTTCGTCCAACACGACTACCGACTTCTCTGAAAGATAATCCTCACTTTCGGTAGACCACTATCCTTCCTCTGTCGAACTCGGGTATTTGATCAAACGATGATCGTTGTTTACTACGAGGCATAATTGATCTTTTTTTTTTTAAAACACAAGAAAAACACAATTACCGAACTTGAAATCGTCGAAAACTCCAAGCCTTATTTAGCGCTTCGAAGTTGCGCCACAGGCGTGCTTGATGTGCGTGTGCGCTGAAATTGCAATCATTTGCATAACTCACCTCCGTTATTGCATGTTGTAAATTTCATGTTATTTGCATGCTTCCTTCAGGGTGTTGCATTTACGGTGGCCAGCAGTGTACATAATTTTTGAGCTTTCTGAGTTATAAAATGAATGAGATGTAACGTTGCTAAATGAACCTAGTCGCTATGGTAAACAAATGTAGTGAGTTTTAAGGAGTGAATTTATTGAATTGTGGCTTACGCACTGTCAACGAAGTAGATTTAATTCAATCCAATAAGTTTAAATAACATGCAAAATGCGTATATTTTAATATTGCATACAAGGAAGTCATGTGGTGTACATATCAGATTTTTTTATATATGACACATGAGCGAGAATATGCTTTTCTTAGGAATTCTTCCAAGAAAACCTTCCTACTCACGAGTATATTGTCGTATTCAGTTAAACAAATGAACTAAAAGAATTTTATCTTCAATCAAAATGCAATATAGATTAATTTAAAAGATCCTTATGACATATTTTTGCTAAGTCATTGTTGTTAAGCAGTAAGAAAAATGTAATAATAATAAATGAAATAGTGTGTTAAGAACATATCTTTTGTTATTTATTATATACAGATATCTATTCGAGGCGGAAATTTGTAACCGCGACATCGGTTCTATAAACGGAAGTGTTACACTGTAGGAAAAATTTACGTACTATCTTTAATCATGGGTATTGTGTAATTTATCTCCCTACCTGAGTGAGAGAACCATAATAGAAAAATGCAGTTCTTTCCTTTATGCATCTGTAATTACTGCGTTGTGCATAAATTTTCCTACTAATGATTTTTTACCGTGCTTGAAGAAACTTGAAATACAAGATTTCGAAGTATAGTTTGGCTTACACTTTGCGTGGTTTTATTGGAGGAGAATAGATTCAAATAAGATGTTCTTAATTTGACATTTCCGCGCATTGTTTTGACCGCAAGATGTATTTTGAATGAGCTGTTAGTAATATTACTTGTAAGATCATTTTTTATCTAATTGCGTAGTAATGGTTACAGTGTATGTCTGAAAAAAGAAGTGTTTGAAGGTCGACTTTTTTGCCCAGCTTTGCATGACTGAGTCTGGTGGACCAAAGCAACAATTATGTTGATGAAATTTGCTGGTATCTTAATTTTGTTTTTTGGTAGCTGGCTTTTACAAGGAAATACGCATTGTTAATATGTCAAGCATTGATAAATGGCTAAGAAAATGATATGTTGATGACGTTTTAATCTGCACTATTCAAATGAGAGCCCAACCAGAGTTTAGTTTCTAAAACAAGACATGCAGAAACCTTAACAGAAGGAAGCTGGGAATACTGATTTAAAAAATAATAAATCAAAATCTATTGTAAAAAAATTTAATCGTTTTTTGTACTGAAATCTGTGGAGAGAAGCATATCAATACCATCGACGCTGTTCATTACAATAATTCTTCCATTAAAACAACTGGTAAAAATGTTGATAATTGATAATAATACATTAAATATGTAAGATTAAAGAGATCTTCGAATTAACTGTAAACCATTGTACACAAAAGAGAGATGAAGTATAAATATTTCTGAATATTAACCAATAGAATAAATATTTTCTTTGAAGAATGTATAATAAACAAACGGGGGTTAATATGTGCTAACACCTTCTGTGCTACTAAAAAGGAGCAGATGACTCTTGCCTTTTCTGAAACAGACATTATTAATAACAGGCATTATTGAAGAAAGCCTGCTAATTTATTAGCTCTCGCACGATTCTATTAATTTATTAGCACTCA
The DNA here is from genome assembly GCA_000611955.2 of Stegodyphus mimosarum. NCBI lineage: Eukaryota > Metazoa > Arthropoda > Arachnida > Araneae > Eresidae > Stegodyphus > Stegodyphus mimosarum. The sequence continues at coordinate 481,272 of KK119044.1, read as the reverse complement.
CACGATAATTTTCTGGTACTTCATTCATTAATTCCGTTAGTGTTGCATTTGAGAGAAACGGACTGCTGATTATTCCAAAGACTCCTCTTCTATGCCTGTATACTTTCAAATGCTCAGAATTTCCCTGTTCTCACCATAAAAATCTTAAATAATCTTTGTCTTCAGGACTAAGTCCTATCTGCTGAAAAGTCTTCTTAATATTAACGCTCCTGCCAATTTTTCCCTGTCGAAATCTATTTATTTTAGCTGGAACAGTGTCAATCAAATTTGGACCCTTTTCCAAACAGTTATAAGGTATATCTCCCACATTCTGAGAGTGCCTTCGTGGTGTAATGGTCAGCACACTGAGCCAGTATTTCAGAGGTCCGTGGTTCGATCCCCGGCGAAAGCATTGCATATTTTTCATCTCTCTTGTTCCAAAAAAATACCTAATGTCTCTACAGTGGCGCCCGAACTAAAAGGGTTGTGGATGATGACTCTCCACACCCAGGATTTGGCTACTAGGTCCCCTAAAACCCTAGTCGCCTAAAAAGGGGTCTTTAAAAAGGGGAGTATATAAGGTATATCTCCCACATTCTTAGCGTGCCTTCGTGGTGTAATGGTCAGCACACTGAGCCGGTATTTCAGAGGTCCGTGGTTTGATCCCCGGCAAAGGCATTGCATATTTTTCATCTCTCTTGTTCCAAAAAAAATACCTAATGTCTCTACACAGTCGTTTATGGAAAGTGATCCTTTAGTTCTTAAAGATCTATAGAAACCGGTCTTATTTTTATGGAATTCATTCGAATAACAGCACGGTGGGGAAAATAATGGGACGGGTTTATTAACTTCTTCCTGAGAAACAACCTCTAAAATCAATCTCCTTTTCTTCTGTAAATCGAGATTCAATTCATTCGGAATTAATTTTAATAAAACTGGTGTCAATGCCATATGGGCCGGAAGTTACATTAAGTGATTTCAAACTTCTTATTTGTATCGCGATATCATCATGCAACTTAAGTAACATAAATGTGTTGTTAGCATTCCTAACAGGTTCTAAATTTAACAGTTTTCTCATATGTGCATTTATAATTAATTAAATCTGTTCGACCAAAACGTGTTTTAAGTAACTCGATTGGGGCAAAATAATTTTCACCCCATAATGCAAAACCACTTACAGCATTACAAGCAGCATTTGATAAAAATGAAATCAAATAATTAAATTTGTCTGTATCTGTTAAATCACCCTTTTGATGTATCGCATTATCAAACTGGTTCTAAAATGATAACCAATTAACAGGATCGCCATTAAATTTATTGATCGATAATTTGGGCAATTTAATTTGAATGAGAAACAGAAATATTTGACATACCATTCACAATATTACCAATTGTATTCGAAACAGGAATTTCAGGTTTCCCTTTCTCTTTTAACAAAAATGTTAGTTTTGATTTTATGGAAATTATTTTCTCGGAATAAACTTTCAAACAAGTTTCAAATTCCGATTCATATTCAGTAACCTCAATTGATTCTTGTATTTGTTTATCTAAATTTTTAGGCTGTTATATTTTGATACTAATAAATCAATATTCTCATTAAGAATACGCAAATCGCGTTCTGTCTATTGTCAACAACAACAACATCAGCAAAAAAAAAAAAAACTTTACAATTATTTATCAACTTTGTTGTTATATTCCTAACTACAGTTCCTCGTTTCTTTAATCTTCTATATTAGTAGACATATTTAAATATTTCAGATAGAAAACAGAGAATAATGTTGAAAATTTTCTAGTCTTAGAAAAAAATGTTTCAAATTACAAATTAGTATTCTCAAATCATAAATAAACTTCTCAAATCCTAAATATTATTTTATTCAAATTTCAAATCAAAAGGAGAAAATTTTCAAACATACCTAAATCTTTCACTTCAATATAGTCTGTTTCGGCGGTCCCTGTTTGGGCGCCATTAATTTTATTTCGGTAAAAAACAGATCACTCAAAATTCTGGATAAGCAAATAAAGCGAAGTTGCTTACCTTTATGATCCTCGTTCTTCGATTCTGGTCCGCCTCTAAGGGAGACTCTATTTCAAACTCATCTAAAACTGACACTATTTTGCACGCACGAATTTGCTTTATTTTTGACACTTCACACAAAACAGTAACAATATATTTTTTTATTTATGAATGGCGGGCTCTTGCCTATAATGGCATTGGCTACTACTCAGGCTCAAAGTATTGACCATTTTATTGTGGACGCACCTAATAGGCGGCCACCGCTACCTCCCATGAAGGAACGGACAATTTTACACCCATGCCTTCTCCGGGATTCGAACCAGGCCCTTCAGTGTCGCAGTCAGTCTCCTCTAACCACTATACCGTCTAGGCGGCAACAGTAACAATATTCCAATCATTACAACAACAACAACAAAAACTTTTCTTAGCTACTTAATGTCATTGTTCTATATACGTACACTCATCGTTGCCAGTTGTCAAAAAAAAAGGGGGGGAGGGGGTGCTCAAAAACTTTCTTTTCGATTCTCGCCGATCTGGAGGCTCCATCATGGCCAACTACAGGAACGGCCACGGAAGCTCTAGCGTGACGTCACAACCTCCGTCGGCTCAGGCAATTTGTGTCTTGCAAATAGGTACCCGCGCTTTTGGCGCTACCCTGAACTAATAAGTAGCCGATTTTCGAATATGTCTGAACTCTACGCTTTCAAGCCGATGATCGAACTTCCATCGTCGCGTAACATAACAAGATATGCTTTCTTACATTACATTTGAAGTGCCTTATATACCTAATATGCAGTTATTTTATCTCTGTAATCATATTATTTATGCTTAATTTAGAAAATTAAAAAAAATGACACTTTATATCGCAAAAAATAATTGGCAAAATAGTGTCAATACATGTTTATCGACTTTCGTAGATGTTTCTCTTACATAACGTGATTAATTAAATATCATGCACTCCCTCATGTATGCTTTCATCATCTATAAATTTATATTTTCAGAGTATTAAATATTTAAAAATTAATTAAAAAATCATTTGTAATAAGATTTCTTAAATGAGCTTTGCACAACATGCATAGAAATATTCCTTTCATAAAGTAAGAAAATTTCACAAATTAACAAAACACAAATCAAGAGCATAAATTTTTATTTTCAAAAGTCAAAAGATCAATTATGTTGCAGAAAAATTTCATAATAGTAATCTAAGAGTTTAAAAATTAGGAAATATGAGAACTAAGAAAGAAATTTTAATAGAATGATGTAAGGGAAAGTGTATAACAAATTACACAACAGAAACAATACAACAGAATAACAGAACATTATCAAGCAGCATGGATTTTATAATAAAATGTTTTTTACTTACTTTTCAGTTACAGCGTTCTGTTATTAGTAATTTACATTCATGATAAAAAAGAAGCAAATATTTAGTTTCCTAGTTTCATTTTCCAGTAAACTAACTTAAGCCAAGCATCTGCACGTTAGACATATAGTCTCAAGACATTCTCATGCCTTTGACATGTAACTATACTTTATTTTAAATGCTGCCGACAGCATAAAACTTTTAAATTATAAACATTCATATAAACCAAACATTTTAACATTAAACACTGAGTTTTAAAATATTCTTATTTAAATAAGTAACTCCATAATTGTTTTTATGATTTTAAATAGTTTTAAGAAAAAATTTCAAACATTCAACATTTACCACAAACGCAAACATTTTTTTATGTTACCTATACAAACATTCATAACATATAAGTACTTAAGTTAGAACATTATAAATAAGTAGGTATTTTCTTTTCTGATGTCCTTTTCTGAAACAATATGAAAGAGTAGATTTACATAAATTGAATTCCATTTAATGAATATCCAAAACAAAATGCAGAACTCCCAGATTATATCAGATTGAAACTTGGGATTAAATTTACATAAATCATATCCTTGAACGTGAAAAATACATTCGAAAAGAACTTTATTGATTTAAACAAATAACCGCAGCATTGTTTTAAGTGTTATAAAGGGCTTAAATAACAAAAATTATAAAAAATATTTTGTAATAATTCTGAGTAGTGTGAAACGGAGAGTTCAGCGACAGGATCTCAAACTCGCAGGCGGTGCGCGGTGCAAGCCCGAAAGCAGGTGAGGCGGTGCAAGTTGGGAGGCGGATTGCGGATGAGCAAACTAACTGATAAGGAGGAGGGTTGTAGGAGTCTGAATTTAGCTGATAAGGTGTCGTTGCACTTTGATAAGAGATTATCTTTTGTTGATTTTCCAGCGGTAATTTCTAATTTTAGGATTTTTTTTCCTTTGTATTTTTCTTCGTCTTTACTAGGCATATAATGGTTATTTCCTATGTTCTCTAAACGCCTGGAATTTATTGACTGACAGATAGATGTAAATTTTTAATTTTTGCGTTATATTTCAAGAATTATAATGTCCTATGCACTCTTAGTTTTAACGTATGCCTTACAATTTTTTATTTCATCAGAGCATATTAATTTTCCTTTATCTTAATTACATTACTCATTTTACACAGGACGTTCTTCATATCTTTTAACCATATACTCGTAATTTTATTTCACTTATTAAATTTTAGGAGTGTAATTATTCAGATATACATTTTAATTTATCATATGATTTTAATTTTAGATCCAATTTTAACTTTTTCCCTTCTTTCTAACCTTCGTAATGTTTAATGTACTCCAATTTATAACTTATTTGCTATATTTTACGAGCGTAATTATTGAAATATATGTTTCTATTTATTATATCATTTAATTTTATATATAATTTCAATCTTTTTTTCATACTTTCTAACATTTGCGATCTTCAACATATTGTATATTTTAACTTATTTCTGATATTTTCTGATCGTTTACATGACCTTCACTTAATTTAGATGTAAAATTTTTAATTTATTTCGTAAATCTTAAGCTTATTTATTATATTATCACACTATACACACTGACTTTTATTTAATTTTAGATTTAATCTTTTAACCTTCTTTCCTATTTTTAATGTTTTTACTTCCCAACATACTCTAAAGTTTAACTAATTTGCTATATTTTCGCATAATATACGTCCCATTTGTAACTACTTTCATACATTTTAACTTTCATAATTTCCAGTATAGTCCTAACTTTAACATAATTCGTATATTTTCCTATCATGTACCTAACTTTTATTTAATTTTAGATGTAATCTTTTAACCTTCTTTCCTATTTTTAATGTTTTTACTTCCCAACATACTCTAAAGTTTAACTAATTTGCTATATTTTCGCATAATATACATCCCATTTGTAACTACTTTCATACATTTTAACTTTCATAATTTCCAGTATAGTCCTAACTTTAACATAATTCGTATATTTTCCTATCATGTACCTAACTTTTATATAATTTTACATGTAAATTTTAACTTCTTTTCTATTTTTCGACGTTTTTAGTTCCCAACATACTCTGAATTTTAACTAATTTGCTATATTTTCACACTATGTACACGACTTTCATTTAATTTTTAACTACTTTGTACATGACTTTCATATAATTTTTAACTACTTTCATACGTTTTAACCTTAGTAATTTCAAACAGGCTCTTAAGGTTAGCTTAATTCCTCTGTTTTTTATCATATATATGGACTTTATTTAATTTTAGATGCTATTTTTTACTTACATCTTATGTAACTCGTACATTTCAAACCTTCGTAATTTTTAAAGTACTCTAATTTTGAACTTGTTTATTATATTTTCTTACCATATACATGAACTTTAATTATTTTAGATGTAATTTTTATACTTTTCTGACACTTTGTTTCTTTCTAGTTCCCAACATACTCTAAATTTTAACCCATTTTTATAATTTTCGGTTGTAATCACGCTTTTGATTTTACTATTTCAGCTAAATATACACGTTTAAATGTCTTAAATATAGAGATAGTTTTCAATTAAACATTTTATTTTACAACCTTTAACTGCTATTTGTACCCAATTCATTGAATAGCCTTTACTTACTCTATATTTTATAGTACTGTTTTAATTTGCCAACTGTACAATTTCTTGTTTTATAGCAGTCTTACCATGACTGATTCTAATATTTTTCTTCATTCGCATTTTCAGACTTTAACCTTTCCTGAGTATTCATGTATTTCCTTAAAGTTTTTACATCATTTATATCTGAATACATGCATTTAAGCTCTTCAGTATTACCAATGTTCAGTTTTGAACCTAGATTGCTATTAAGCTAACTTGATAGATTGCGAATTTTTAGAATGAATTCCCAATTTTCATCTATAATTTCAGAACCTTTTTCACTGCTTCATATATACATACAGAAATCTTTCATATTGTTTTAGACGTTTCATACCTTTTAATTCGGTATGTTTTTGCTAATTCATTGCATCCTACATCACTTTAAATGCCCCGACTATGCTAAATTTATCACCTTTTTTCTGCACCAAGTACGAGTATTTCTGCCTTCATAGACAACTTTCAAGTAAAATTAGCGAAATGTCAGTTTTCATTAATTTATTTACCAAGTTATTTTCTTATGAAAGAAATCTTATGAAACACCTGCCATACTTTTACACATCATATATCCTTACCAATATACATATAGTTACGCAAGGAACCAAAGAAAGAAACAGTAAGAGACACTTTACCCAAGTCTCCGCTATATTTCTGAATATTTTTACCTCCATCTGCCCCGAATACAGAAATTTCTTCATAAAATTCTCATCATGTAAGTTAACTATTCTTTACTAAGACACATTTAATGAGGAATAATCCCCTTTCAATGCAAAATTACACCCAAATAATTATAATATTTTCTTATATTTGTACGTATATGTTCGCATTATAGGAACTTTCTATGCATTTTTGAGAAATGTAATTTAATTATTGTTGCTAAATATTGCTGTTTTCCAAGAGAAAAACTCCAAAGGCTATCTAAATCATCCAACTTTTCCTGCATTATTTCCTCAGTACAGAATAACTATCTTAGAACTATTTTCCTAATTTTAAGAACTTAATACAAAATAAGCATGCTCCACTGTAGATTATTTACTATTTTATCCAAAATGAAGATAGAAACTTTACCAAATTTAAGCTTTTTTTTCCCAGAATTCCAACAAAGAACAACTTATTTACCTAAAAATGAGTCTTAGGATATTCTTATCGGCTTCAGATTTGCTATCAGTCGGAAAAACCTGATGTTCACTTTATCTAGCCTTGTCACTATACACATAAGAACCACGAATCATTGTGAAGTACAATCAACATTTTAGATACAGTCAATATTGATTCAACTAACTTTAATTAAATTTAAATTAGAAATTTTAAAAGATAAGCGGATTTATGATACATATTATTAGATTAGTCACAAGCATTATTAGTGGAAAATACAATTAAATACCCAAGACCCACATGCCCACTAAGAACAATACGAAAAGTAAAACTTTATGCATATTTCCACGAAATGTGAAATCTTGTATTTTAGTATAAAACCTGACTAACAAATTATTTCCAATAAGCAGTATACGGATAAAAAGAGTATTCTTATGATACCTTATTAAGACTTAAGCAGTAAGAGAAAGGTAAAGAGATATTCATTAAAACATAATATGAAACAGTTGACAGCTAAATAACGATACATTTCAATATAAATAAAACATTTTTTATTAAAATACATACTTACTAAAATAATTTTTTCTCACAAATTTTCTATTCTATCACGTAAAGTTGACAACGAAATATTCTTTAAAAAGTCATCGCTGTCATAAATACAACAGCATGTGTCTACATACAGTTTTTGAGCAAGTCTTTTAAAGTTCATTGACAACATAGCTTTGTCAGTATAATTCATAGCTTTTTCCCGAGTCGTCTCCATTATACAGGGGTGGCGGCGCTGACTTGGATGATCGACTGCACATCCCTCACAGATAAATACCTCGTTGAGACTGGTTAAGTACTCCTCGTAAATAATATTATTAACTTTCTGCATGCATTGCTCACTAGTTAAATGTTCCAGCTGCTGGCATTTTGATCGCCGTTTTCGTATCTCATCCGGTAACACATTTTGAAATAGAGCAGTTTGGATAGTCTGTGTTACTTCACTGTATAAATCTAAAAGTTTATCGGTCTGATATGACTCTAATTCAAAACAATCTGCTACGAGACGGAAACCACCGCAGGAGCTTTTAAAAATTCGTTGAAGAACACATTGCGCGTTTGTACAAAACACCGCCAACTGATTATTGGCTATGAAGGATGCTTCCGAATACTTGAAATTAAAGTTTGATAATTTATTCATAAAATCATACCATGTCGCAGGAGTCATATTCACACCCTCAAGGGAAGATCCACAGTTGAAATTATCCTTTTCTGCAGAGTTCTGTATATGAATTCGAACGTTATTATTCCTGCTCACAACGATGGAAAGACGACACATCCGTTCTAATGACCAATAATTGATCACTTCATCATAATTTCGTGATGACTGGTAATGCCGACTCAGCAATCGTCCTGAAGTATCTCGAGTATCTCATTGAATTTGAAATCCTTAAATTTGTTAATCAAAAATTCGTTAAAGTTTTACAAAATATGAAATCGATAATAAACTCAATACGAACACAAAAACCAACCCAATACAATTCCAATAGTCAACCCAATACAATTCCAATAATCAATCCAGTACAGACCCAATAACCAACATAATACAATTCCAAAAATTCCAATAGACAACCCAATACAACTTCAATAACCAACAAAGAAACATAAGCACTAAATTGAAAAGTGATACCCCGTTTCTTGTGAAACAACGCAAAACGCCCAAACGAAAGTAATAGTCCTTCGTGACTAAATCCCTTTGGACTAAAAAAAAAATAAAAAAAGGAAAACATTTTTATCTCCAGCGCGCGAGACTGCGTATCGGATAAAGATAGGATCATTTTAAAATTATTTTGCGATATTTCTGTTGAATTGAATTTTATGGTTTAAGTTCGAAGAATATGATATTTAATAAACAAAGGTAACACACCAAACGTTAATAAAACGCCTCTTTGGGCATAATGTAAAATCTGAAAGATTTCAGGTTTTTTTTTATTATTATATATTCGTAAATTGCGCATTTTTTGCTTTAAAAGTGATTGAATTATGCGGTTTTTATATTCCGGTTAAGGGTTTTATGTCTTCAGTTTATCTTCAGGCAACGGTTGTAGAGTTACCAAGAATTTAAGAGGAGTCAAGCCTAATGAGCTGCCATTGGTTTATTTATTTATTTATTTCGCGAGAACCTTCCAGTTTTTCCTATTTTAAAGGTTTGCAGCGTTGATGACTGATTTTTAGTAAGCACATAGAAAAAATAAGTTTCCTGTTAAATCCCGTTGGTTTATTTTGAAAGAAAATACCATTCATTTGCTTCAACATGAAACTTTTATGCTGGAGTAACTGCATAATTTTGGTACTTTATTTCGTATGTTATGTATGTTCTAGTGCTTCATGACTGGGCATAATCTAATTTTAACTAATTTTGTTCACAGTTATTAAAGCCTGATTTATGAAATAGAAAGTGTTATCAAATACTGCCATTGATTCTGATTCACGAAATAAAGTCGCGTTAAACAGTGTTATTATATTTAATATGTGTTGTTTCTCTTGCTTCAGAGCTTTATAATCACAACTTACTGCTCATCACTGTTATTTTTTTCCATTTAGTGTTGCTTTCCTTGCATTTGGGATCTATAGTCACAAGAACTACACTTTTGCATTGTAATCTTCGTTTCCGATCCATCATAATAAACTAAATACCTGAATAAAACGCGTAACATGAATTTTTTGCTGACCTTCTTGTATAGAAATTATGTTTACACATTACAATTTATAAATAAACAACGAACTTTCTCTATTTAAATACTCATGTGCTTACTGAAATATAAGTTCTTAACGAACTTACTGTACGAAGGCTTGGCTCCGAAAAGTCTGAAGTTCCCAAAAATGTTAAAATAAAAAAGTGTATTTTCTTTGTCATAATTAAAAACGCCACTGCTGTTTTATAATGATCTGAGCTGTTGAAAAGTCTTCATCTTACTTAGAATTACTTCAAGAGCCTTTTTTTACTGCTTGTTGCAAGATGCCTATGAACATTATTTGTAGGAGATGAGTTTGATGAAGAAGATAAGACACATATTAATGTATTTCTACGTATAATCGGGATTTTCTAAGCGTGCCGATGAGTTTTACATATTCTTTAATCTGCTCTATCACTAGGTCTTATAATCAGTAAAACTTATACAGTCAAATACCGAAAATCCGCCAACTGAAATCCGCATTGCCTCTCAAAATATAAACATTGAATTTATAGGTTCCAGAAACCGCAGAATGGAAAATGAAATACCGAAGAAAAAATATTCATCCAATAACGACGTCATAATTACCGAATGATAATGATTCTGTGTTAGTGGCAGAAAAAAAAAATCTTAGCCCAGAAGAGGTTTTTAGTATGGATGATGTGTTCAGATGAGCCAACACTGGCATTTCAGATAACCGATGATGAAATCATTGGCTCTGTTTTGAACTCGCTATAGCAAGAAAACGATTCTGACACCGACGCAGATAATGTATTTGATACGAGTGAGAAAATATCTTTTAATGAGGGTTTGGAACATGATGAAAAATACCTAAAATATTTAGAACAACAGAGTTGTGTTACAGACCATGAGATTATAACCCTGTAAAATTTACAAAAAAAGCTTACTCTGGAGCACCTAAAGCTTTAAAACAAACCTCTATCAGAAAAATGTTTGAAACAAGTAAAAAAAAATGTATACTTTATTACTATTCCTTATTTTTACACGTCACTATTCTATATGTCCCCAATGCTTTAAAATATTCCTGTAATCACTAATATAAATTAATATATATATACATATATAATTTAATGCATATAATAAAATAATGTAGTAATGTGTATTATTGTACATGATAATTTAAGTAAATGCACCTAATATGCCTTATTTATTTTGCACTTTTAGTCTAATATTATGATTTGGCTTTTCTGTCCTGAAATCCTCAAAATCCTAAAATCCGCACAACCTCTGGTCCCAAGCATTGCGGATTTCTGGACTTCTATTGTATTATGAAATCAAAGCGATAACGTTTGAAGGACAATGTGTTCCAGCTCACTACTCAATCTGCAATATTTTTGCAGAAGCTTCAGCAAAGTTTGCAGGAAAAACGTCATTGCATTGTTCACCATGTAAAATTTACATTTGTCTATTTCCAGAAGGATGCTAGTAGTACTGAAAGTAAAAATCACTGTTAGGAAAATGATTCATTCTTCTATCATGTATTTTCATATTTTTTGGTCTAGCATTAATAGCAGTACTAATAGCTAAAATGATTTAAATATTATGAATATTATTATAAAAGAAGACAGAAATACGAGGGACCATTAACTGTGGTTAAAACAGCGCTGATTAACCGTCACAGTATAGAATGGATAAAAATCTTACATTGCTCAAGTTTTCATCTTAATAATATGGCAATATAAAGAATCACATGGTGATTAAAGCAACTTCTTAAAAAACTTTTTTTCATTGACTAGAAAGAAAGATAGGGTAAACAAATGTTTAGAAAATTTGAATCGCTGTTTTTCAGGCATTTTTTTTAATCTCCAGAGCTGTTAAAGAATAGAAGAGACAAAATTTTTATTGTATTCTCCATTATGGGCACGCATAGTCTAAATGCAGTTGTTTGCTATAGGAGAGGCGACTGGTACATTAAAACGTTATGTAACACGAAATTTCGATCGAAACCTTTAACAAAAGGTTTTGGTCAAACACATTTCTGTAGCGCACAAACCATCGTTCAAGGTGTACTAGTTCCATCTCATCATTACCTAAACCTTCTGCTGTAGGGTAATTTGCATGAAAGGCTGAAAAATGTTATTGATTTGCACCAATATGTTTCTCAAATATCCACAGAAGTTGTATATAGATCAAAGGAATAAGCATTTACTCACGAGACAGGGGTCAAGCTCACGCTCATTAAGAGTTGACCCACTGACCGATTTCCTACGCGATCTCTGTTACGGTGATCAATATCTTCTCATCACTCAGGTTCTGATGATTAACATCCAAATTTAAGAGCTACAGAATACTAATTAAGGATTCTCTCTCATATGAAAGAAAAGAGGGAGAAATAAATTTTTAGAAATGTTTATTGTTTTATTATCGATATTGACTAATAGTTATGGGCCGCGCGGTCATAACTGGTATTAAGTTGGGAAGAATCTCGAGATGTCTAAGGATCTCTGCAATTCTTGCTGTCCAATGTAGATTTTATTACCAATAACAATATTTGCGTTAAAGTGATAAATGGACTTTAGAGTGGATTTAATATCTTTTTTGGTTTGTTATTTACATTCATGTAAGTTCAGAAATAAAAACATTTAAGATCAGATTTCGATTCATGTACATACATGAATGCATTACACCTCAGAGAAAAATAAATTGCTTTTTCATTGGCTTTTTTGCTTTTTAATTGCAAAAGTAGTCTTACGCTAAATGGCATTTTACCATTAAAAGTGAATTGTCTTTTCTGCATTTGGCTTGAGTATTTTGAATTCTAATACTTACAGAAAAATGAAAATTGTAATACTCACTGAAAACTGAAATAACAATCAATATAAAATTTCAAAAAATGTTACTGAAACTTACTTTTAAGAGAAAATAGCTTGAAGAATAATAATGGCACATCCAGCATCATTTTTTTTTCTCACATTACAATTAAAGTTTTGCTGTGTTGTAATTAGCAAGGAAATAAATTCTAAAATATAGAAATTTATCACCTAGCGGAATAATTATTGTATAAGAAAGACTAAATATTTTGGCAATCGATTTCAGGAAAATACTAATTTTCTTTTGAGAAAAACTTAAATCATGCATTTGGTCACAGCGGTTTATAAAATTACCTTCTGTCTTTAATACTGTGCATTCTGCAGTAAATACAAAAAGAATAAAACGCCAAGAGTCTTAAACATGACACTTGATGCGTTATTCTTTTAATTTACAAATAGCTTGAAATATTTTAGATGGACATTAACGAATACTCGTTTTAAAAAAGTCAGTTTCTTTTTCTTTGAGCAATAAATTTTAGCTCCGAATTCCTCCAGACGGAAAAATAAGATAAAAACTTAATATGTTTCATTTTATTGTAATCAAAAATAAAATTTCGGGCAACCTTGAAACAGATAAAAGTACAATACATTGTGAAAATCGGAACTTCTAAGGCAATTAAAGATGAAAGAAAACAAAAAATCGCAGTTTGTTTTCAAAAAACAGGATATCAAAATCTTGATGCTCAAGAAGAAACATTAGAAGATGAGCGTCAGTTGCACATTGGCAACAAAGAGAAAGCTCTCATGCGTAGCAGTAACGAAGAAAACAAGTGGGGTCCATTTTGATAAGTACTGTTAGTATAATAATTTACAATGAGAGGTCCCTTTGTAAGTGATAAATTGATCATTGATTAATATTTTTAGCAAACACGTTTTTGATGCTTAGTAGTGAACTATCTAAATAATACCGAGGTATAAATTTAAAATTAATCTAAATCAGTTGCAAATTTAAAATCGATCCAAATTCTTTGATTGACAATGGCTTTAAAAAATGCATTCTCTAAAGAGAAAGAAAAGAATTTTCTTTCCTGTTTTATACGCCTTTTTATAAAACAGCTGTATACTAATTTTTAGAAATGTTATATGATGTTTTACATAAAATATCTAGCCATCTAAAATTTATCCTTCTCTTTTAACGAAAAACTACGTTTAATTTTATTTGATACAAACTCGTATATCCATGTTAGTTTTTGGAAACTAATCCACTTTCATGTGCTTCTATTTCTAAATCTTTATCGTTCAGTTTCGCTTGATGCGGCAACTTTAATACTCTGCTTTTATAGAATAAGGTTTCTTTAGAATTATCTGAAGCAGGTTCATTCATTAGCTAATTCGAGTTAAAAATAGCTTCGTAATTCATAAAAGAACTATCTATTATTTCGATTAGTAAAATAGTACTTATTGGTTAATTTCACCAGTTTTTTTTTATTTAATTTAGAAAAAAAAATATGACATCTCTGTTGTTTCCATAGCTTAACATTATTTTTCTCTTTACTACTCGAAAATGCCGTGCTCTTCTCATGTGGATGGTACTATTATTACACTGCTTTGATTTGACATATTAAGATTTGTTGAAACTTGCTTAGAGGACAATTTTTGAGGAGAAAGCTACGTCGAAACAGTAAAAATACAAGAACGCGTGCATTTAATATTTAATAAATAAATATCTCGTGATTTGCTGTTGCCATCCAGAAAAATCGAGAAAATAGGTTTTACCGGAATGTTCTAGTGAATAATTAAAATGATTACAAAAGCCGAATTAAAACACCTCAGCTCAGATGCTGTTGTTTTAAACGAACTGTTCGTTTACCTAATGCTGTTATTGATCGTAGCGAATTCGCTTGTGCATTCAATCCATTACAAACCCGTAGGCACGCAATGATATCAATATAATAACTGAACTTATTGATATATATATATATATATATATTCCTTTTTACAATAGATATTTCAGGCGTCTGTCCACTCAAATTTAATTCGTTTCGTCTTATATTGGTTAATGTAACACGAAGTAAATATGCACTCTATAACATTTACAGATCAACTGAAAAATGCAGGATTAAAAGACGTGCTTTCGGAGAGGAAGTAACACGAGGAAAAAAATAATAACATTAGGTAAAGCAAAATAATGATTTTAATTAATACGTAATTTCAATTCTGTCTAAATAAATATAAACGAATACACTGGTAAATATTACTTCGTAATTCGAACAAAATCAGCGCAACATGAAAAGTAATAAATATGATCGTAGAACAAGCAATATGTATAAATAACCTTCACCTAGAAAGTCCAAAATGATAGACGTAAACTAATTGCGGATTCCAAATCAGTACCCTAAGAGCAATAACGTTTTTATATTTTTTTATGATTGACTGTTGACCAACGTAATTAATTTTTTTTTCCATAGCCTCAAGTGACTTTAAGTGGAAACATAAGAAGATTACGTAACAACTGTAATGCAAAAACCTCGAGTTCAAATAAGAATGTGGGGCTTTTTTTTATTTTAAATTCTTCTATACGAATCCCTTCAAGATGCTTATTGTTTTCAGTTTTCAAGTGTCGTGTTCTGGCAACATAAAAAATATTGTCACGTGATGGAAATATTTGTTGCAAGCCTTATACTCAAGCGATCTAGTGAATAAATGCGTAGCTAGGTCTTTAAATCTTTTCTTTATTAAATAAACGTCCATATCTCCTAATGGTATTATTTTAAAATGAAATTTTCTTTAGCAAGCGTTTTCTTCCTACTGTACTGTTCGCTCATACTAAGTGATTCATTTTAAATTTAATATTTTATACTCTTTAACTTCTGGAGATTCATTCTGATACTGTAGTAGGCCTATCGCTGCTGAAATCTGAACAGCTTAACTGAAATCTGCATACAGGATCAAGTTGAAATTACATTGAACCTCAGTATTTTTATATTTTTAATTTAAAAAGTTTTTTCTGGATTGTTTGAAACTTCAATGGTAAGCTGCTCAAAATGCTAGATTACAATCTGAAATTTTTGGATTTTTAAAATTTTGCTTTTTTATTTATTTCTTTTTTTAAAATAACTTTTCTTTTAAGCTGGAATACGTTCATATATACCTCCAAAATATGCATTTTGCTACTATTTATAATATCTTATATTTAATTTTCATAGTTCTTTATAATATGTCGAAATTCTTATCTCGTACATTGATTTTGAGCAAAATGTAAGATGTTTGCCATCATCTGTGCAATTATATACGCGTTTCGTTAATTCGGATCGACGCTTGCAAACTTGATAAATGTTTGTAAAATTTAATCTTTTACATATCCAGGTTTTACTGTTATACCATTGTGTTTCCGATCCTTTTAGAGCTATCAAAGGACAAATTTAATTGCTGCGGAAATCTCAGGATTATTTTCAACACGCGAATTTTTTCAGACAGCATTTTATATGAATGAAACCATTGCGCAACTTCAGTGATGATTGTCATACAAAGGAATTGCAGTCAACCACGAAAAGATTACGCAGCTACTTAATGCTCTTTAATTAGATGTAATGTGCATAAAAACTGATAGACCACCCTGCATTCTTCCAAAAAACGTCACCATGCTGAACCCAGAGCATCGACGAAGAAGTAACTCGGCTTCACCACGCCGTTGTAAGTGTACAAAATGCATCTTTTAAAATTCCAATTATTATATTTGCGTTATCTCATAATAATGTTAAATGCAAAGCACCGATGTTCTTCAATGGTCGGGTAGCCAGAAGGCATATTATTATGCATATCATTTACATCATAAGATCATTTCAGTTTGTGAGGATTATGATTTTGCAGTGTCTCTAGAACGTATCCCAGAGGAAATCCAGAGCACCATTGTGAACAGTTCCATCAGAATGTTCTCATGGAACACTTCTAAAAGACATACTACTAGCACCTCCGCAAATGACATATTTTTAGTAGAGTTTCATGTGATTACTTTATATTATTATTTGCTGATTCTATCATGTATGAATTAGTTAACTTGAAGATAAGTCATCATTTGATTGTAAGTTTTCTTAACTAATTTAGGAAATTTCGTAATCACTTAATCAGCAGCCTGATGGGAATTTTTATTACGATTTTTGATACTGAAAAACCTAATTAATTCCTTAAGTTTCGTGAATTTCTTTTGTAGAATTTCATACGATTAGCAAATGAGTAAATGTTTTCAAAAATTTGATTTTCTAAAATAGGACACGATTGCAATCACTTTATTCTAGGACAGTCTAGAACAGCGTTTCCGAAACTGTGCTCCGCAAACAATTAATAAACGTTCCACTAAAACATACGGAACTAAGGTTAGAGAACAACGAAATATTATCTGCGTTTATATACTTAATACAATTTAAAACAACTCTTAAAAAAGAGATTTAAAGAGAAAACATATACTTTAATGTCTTTTGTGATAACATACTTGTGAAAAACAAATTTTTCACATTACGCTTCAACAAAATCCATTTAAAGAACCGACTGGATGCTGCATCTGATACGAGTACAAGAATTCGGGTTTCGAAACATTGTGGTTGATATTAACACAGCTTGTAATCTGAAGACTCAAACACATCAAAGTCATTATGTTTTATTTTTTTATGTTATTTGTTTTCGTTTAATGGGTACCAATTTTCGTAAAATTAACCATTGAGAAACGTTTTTTTAGAAGTATGATACAAAAATCGGAATAAATGATTATTTTGTTATCTAATATATCTCGGTTATCATTTATTACAAATAAAACTCAAATTTGTTCTTTAAAATCCTCTTAACCATCTTTCTTTTATGTTCCTTAAAATTTTTAAAATTAGAAATGTGTTCCTTGATGAGAAAGGTTTGTAGAACATTTAAAAATTTGCTAATAGCATTATTTTTTAATGTATAATGATTAAGTGCATACCTGATGAGACACGAACTCTTGAAAGTAGAAAGACTGGTTCGAACAGGGTTATCAAATATAACACTGATGGCATATATGGCATATGATGAATTCTTTGATAGCTTTCATTTGGAAGTGCAATAATATTTGATGAAGCATAGAATTGCTAAGACGTTTCATGAAGCCAGAAATGCAACGATGATTTATAAAGCGAAAGTTACTAATATTAAAAGATCACAATCTATGAAAACAAACTGCCTGTTTTGAGTTACTTGGAAAATAAAAACAATGATGAAAGATTGAGCAGAAAGGATTTTGGTTTAATTAAACATTGTTTTAACTGAAAATTCTAGAATTCTGAGCTAAATCGTTTCCATAGTATTTCGAAACTACAGAGTTGCTGTGCTCCAGTGTTCCGAAGACTGATTTAAATTATATGATTCAGTATCATAATCTGTTTATATATATATATATATATATACAATTCATTACATGCGATGATTTAAATATTTCATGAAGTTATTGTAATAATTTTGGCCCTCTTTTTGAGAAAGTGTATAAACTACGTTTTCACTTCGAAGAGAGCTGAAGGTTTCGACATTTAGGATATACCGTGCTTATTTGTGTATTTCTTTCCCTTGCCCACCCCTAGATTTTCCAGAATATGACTTAGAGACTTCTAATTTATAGTAACAGTGTAAAATATATGCAGGACTGGGGAAGTATTTTATGCAACTAAAACCAATGTTATTGAAATAATTAAATACTTTGAATTTTGAAATATCATGATATTAGTATGTCTTTGTGTGTGCTTTTTAATGCGCTATGTATCTCATTTAAGCCGACTGTTCAGAAATAGTATTTTCCCTCTCCCAGGTTTTCAAACGGTAAACTCAGTAGGTTTGAGATTTGGTTTATTTGAATATAGCAAGGCATTCGAAGGCTATCTGCCTAAGGAGAGGGGTCCTTCGTGGATGACTTTTTAAGTGAAACTGGCTTGTATATACTTTACACACGAAAACATGATAAAAACGCTCATACAGCTAACCTATTCGCTGGGCTAGGATTCAAACCCGAACCGAATTAATAAAATCAACAGGAATAGGGGTAAAAATACGCAAGTAAATACGGTATTTTTTAGTTCTGAAACTAATTTCTATGTATATAATATTTTTCCTAAATGGCGAGAAAGCAGCAGAAATTCCAATAATAATTCTTTTTTCTAAAGCGCTTACAACTGCTACGAATTAGTTAAATTTATTTGCAGATAGATATGTTAGAAAAAACTCTTAAAAATCAAAACTTATGAACAAATTTATGGACTTTTATTTCCTAATTGAATCTTTTCGCTCATGAATTGCCAACATACGAGCACATGTTTTCGTTTAAAATGCAATCTCATTCTGCTAAAAGGAAATACTAAAGTTTAACAAAAGGTTCAAGCAAAATAATAGCCGGCTACTTTCTTGACAAGGTAATTCGGTAAAATTTCAGCAATATTTAGGCTCACAAATGTCATCAGGTTCATTCATGCGATGCGTACAAATAAGCAACACTCAACATTTACTGCATTCAGTTCAGATCTTGAAGAGAAAATAATAATTCTTACCCTTTTTATTATTACATAATTCTTTATCATTTCCTACTTTTATGTCAAAGAAATTATTTTATTTTTTTATTTTCAAATTTTGCAAAGAATTCAGCTGTAATGTTTTGCAAAATAAATATATGTATATTTTACATGCGTACAATTGATGACGCTTTTGCATGAATGACCAAAAATAAGTTCGCATAAATTGCCATTATTTGTAAGAAAAGTATGTCATTTAATATTAGATTAAATATAGCATGTTCTAATTTCTGAATATAGCAAAAAAAGCTAATTTTAAATATTATTAATTGATCTTTCTCTGCTTGACTATACTACAGTATATTAGTTATTAAAATTAAAGTACTTTAAACCATATTGTAAATGAGATATTTTCTAATTAATGTTCTATATATTTGCCTTTATTTATTTCAATTTAAATCCGACGTAAGTAAACAATATTCTTAAGAATGAGAACTTTACTTAAGCAGGGCTAACAGATTCTCTCACAGCCCATCCTTTTTCCAATTTTTGTGTGTTAATTGAAGATGATATTTTAGTTAAAACTGTAAGATCTTATTTTTAAACGTTTTCAACTGGCTAAATAACTTATCAGATTGCGGTTTACAGTTAGAAATTGCAGAAATAGATTAGATCTGAGCTACTGAGCGTACTACTACATCGTTATTTTGCCGGGTTGTGTTATGGAGATTCAGAATTAAGTTTGAGCACCTCTTCTGTAAAGAAAGCTGCAAACAATTTCGCTTAGTGAAATTTAATTTAAAGTTGGTAAGAGCAGAGACCGTTTACTATAATTTATCTCTGAGAAAAGGAAACCGGAAGAACTCTAACGTTTACCATCAGTTCGTTTAACGTTTAACGTTCTGTACTTGCAGGCTTTAGTAGTTAAAGCATCATTCTCTGGCGTTTGATGTAAAGCTTTATAATAAGTGATTAATATATCAGTTATGGCTCACGCTTCTGCTTATTTGATTCTAATGCCTGTGGAGGAAATTGCCTGAGGCGAATTATTTAGAGGTGCTATAATTTACTACATTAAAGGTTTTATTTTACACATTTTTATTTAACTTGTATGAATCCTTTCTGCTCAATGTTGTTAATTTCTGTACTTGCAAAGACAGTCAAATAACTTCTGTTTAAGGCGATAAGCAAAGTAACTCACAGACAAGGTCTAAAATAATCTTTTTTTACTGAACTGTCGGCTTGACGGTTACACAGCTCAGGTAATAACTGAAAACAATATCTGCAATTTACGCGAAAACAGAACAGATTTGAAAATAAATCTCAAATGTTAAATTACAAGGTAAAGAGTACCTACAAGGTTTGGCCAGGCCCTTAAATTCGCTCGAGCGATTACGGCTAGCAAAGCTGCAGCCGAAATAAGTAATCGCTGTAGACGTAATAGCGAGACAGTTAACTATCGCTGCCTAAAGCTTTCTTCTGAACTCAAGCATTCTGTTAAAGATTACAAATTTGTTAAATATTTAACTAAATATACATCCACAAACTTATACTGACAAAATTTAGAAGTAAAGTTAAAATAATAAGATAAGTGGTTAATTTAGAATAGTCAAATAACAAAAACCAGCGCTATATTTGCAAATTTTTACACGACTAGTTGTTGTTTGACTATTCTAGATTAATACTTGTTTGGCGTATTATTTTATCTTAATAAGTGGTTAATAAGCAAAAAGCCCTACAAGTATAGTTTCTCAGTTTATTCATTTGGGTCAAATCTTGAATAGTTTTTAACCCTGTTCTCCGTACCAGTTTCCTTGAAAATTTTACACACACACACCCGGTTGCTGAATCTTGGGATAACGACTTACCGTCCACCTTATTTTAGTTCAGCCGTCTTCGTAGACATATCAAGAAACATGAAAAATGTGCGATGCCCTTGCCGAGACTCGAATTCCCGATAGCTAGCCGAAAGCATTCCAAATACACCGCACAGACATGCGGTAAGAAAGGAGAAAATACTACACTCACGAGGATAATACTAGATACACTGCTGGCCACCCAAATTGCAACACCAAGAAAGACAAGAGATATTACAGCAAAATTTCTTTAGTAGATAACATGTTGACCAAGTTTCAAATGATTAAATTTATAGACTTCTGTAAGTGTGGTTCCTTCCAGAATCAGTAGCCAGAGTAGCCGCCATTGTTGGAGATCACCGCTGCCACACGCCTCGGCATTGATTCAAAGAGACTTTCGATGTATTCTTGGTGTATAGCAGAACAAGCAACTTCCACACGTTGCCAAAGTTGATCTGGTGTGGCAGCTTGAGATGTAATCTGGGTCAATCATTCAGCAACCATGAACCACATGTTTTCTATCGGCGAAAGATCCGGAGAACGAAACGGCCAGGGAAGCAATTCAATCTGGCTATTGACGAAGAACCCTTGGACAATGCGTGCCACGTGTGGTCGCGCATTATCCTGTTGAAATATGGCGTGGGCAAGCTCTGAAGGTAAGGAAGGACAACTGGCTCCAACACCTCGGAGATGTAGCGCTGGCTGTTTAAAGTACTAGAGTACTACGAGAGTGATATCCAATATCGCCCCAAACCATAATACCCGGTGCAGGACCCGTGTGGCGGTGCATAACGCAGCTGTTCAGCATCCTCTCTCCACGGTGTCTCCAGACTCGAATCCGACCATCGTGGCGTTGCAGACTCGTCAGTAAAGACGATTTTATTCCATTCTGCCGTCCAAATCCTTCTTTTATCGCCCCATAGGCGGCGGAGACGTCTATGGTTCTGCGCCAAGGGTAGATGAAGCAATGAACGTCTTGCGGACGGACCACTCTGCTGTAAACGGCGTCGAATGGTACGCGCAGACACTGGATGATGCGTTACAGACTGAATGTGCTGTGCTATGGTTCGTGATGTGACTGAGCGATCCGCTACTGCCATGCGCACAATGTTCCTGTCATCACGTGAAGTGGTGCACTGAGGTGGATGCGATTAAATACGTCGGTCCGTCGTACTCTCCTGCATCCAACGGTCATATATCCGCATTACAATTGTTTGGTTTCGTCCAACACGAGTACCGATTTCCTTGAAAGATAATCCACACTCTCGATAGGCCACTATCCTTCCTCTGTAGAACTCGGATACTTGATCAAACGATGATCGCTGTTTACTACGAGGCATAATTGATCTTTTTTTTTTTGGAAAGATTACAAGAAAAACGCAATTGCCGAACTTGAAATCGTCGAAAACTGCAAGCTTTAAATAGCGCTTTGAAGTGGCGCCGCAGGCGCGCGTGATGTACGTCTGCGCTGAAATTCTAATCATTTTCATATCTCACCTCCGCTAATCCATGTTGAAAATTTCATGTTATTTGCGTGTTCCTTCAGGGTGTTGCATTTACGATGGCCAGCAGTGTACATTGTCTATGGGTCACTCTCATTCATCATTAATCAAATGGCAGTTGAAAAAACATAGAAAAGTGGAATAACTCATATGACGTTTAGTAGAAAAATAGTTTACCTGCATTTTCAAGTTCAGTTCAGAGAAGGACATTACGTCCAAAGGGATGATTTTTATTGTTTTGTTTGTTATCTTTATTTATTCGTTGAAGTTTTACAAAATGCAAAATAGATAATAAAACAAATAAACAAAGATAACAATTCGAAATTCAAAATTCGGGCTTCCAAGTGCCCATGTTAGGGTAGAGGATTGCGTTATTCAAAATTTGATGGCTCTAGGTACCGTCATTTTTTCACAACGCAAAAAACATTTGTTTATTCATGCACATTTAATTTCTTTTAAAATAATATAGGGCGATAATATTTGGTAACAACAATTTAAAAAGTGATTCAGCCTTTTACAGTGACTCAACGCAAAATCCCGTTTCGAGACTAATAACCCTTCTAAGCTAACGCTCCTTTGGGCTAATAACGTGACTGAATTTAAACTCGCATAAAATAGTTGGTTAGAGCATTTTGTTTTTCATTGCACAATTTTGATAGTATTTTCGTTTGCGTACAATTAAATTAAGTATTGTTCTGGAATTACTACGATATCATTTACTAATATTAGTATTATTCAAACGCTTTTTTTTTGTAGTTTTCGCAGATTGTTTTGTTTTACTCTGATGGTTTGTGATACTACTTTTTCCATTGCTTCGTAACAAACAACTCTTTATTTTAAACAGGTATCGGTCCATCCGCAAGCCGGCTAATATGTTAAGAGTTAATTGGGAGTTGATTGTTGCTAAAAAGGTTTTCTTTAACCTTTTAATGCATGTGGGCTGCATATATTTAAATCGTGTATTTTTTTGGGGGGGGAGGGGAGAGGCACATGGTCTATCAAAAATATTTTATAAAAGTATAAACGCAGGTAGAGGGAACCCAAGTAAGGAGTTTTTGTAGTGGATTATGCTCGGGAAAATGACACGTTAAAGTGCTACAGTGTGTTGATGAACGGTAGACAAAAGCGTGCTGCTGGTGTAAATCCTCATTCCCCGTGCGGAATATGAACAAACAGTATGCGTCGCTACAGGAGTTCACCGACGTGCATTTTATCTGAAAGGCTGAAGCAGGAAAGGGAACACAACTCAAAAGAGTTTATCGAGAATCGTTCTTTGTAACTTTTTGGGTAGCTGTTGAGTTTCGGTTAGAGCCCCATATAAAAAATACATGTCGAAGAGATTCGTGTTCGTGAACCAGTGTATATCGCTCCAATTCAGAACGGGAAATGACAATTTACGCTTAGCAGAATGCTTTTACTTGCAATTCAGTATCAATTCAGTGTGCAACTTAGTATGCCCTGCACCATTTCAATGCGTGATTTCCTCATAAACATTCCATTACAAAATCTACTTATTTCGGTCCTCCCTACATTTCTGCAATGTATTTTTAAATCGCTTGTATATAAGATAGTATTATATCAGGTATTTAACATTTTTTCATAAATCTGTAATTTACATTCAATTCTGATCTGCACATCTAGTTCTGCCTTAACGTCATCAAAATTGATTTTTGAGACACCCCTGTATTACAAAGTATTTCATAAAAATGTTTCAAAGTTTCCTTTGCAAACATTTCACGAAAGCAAAAAAGTAAAAAATGATACTTAAGTAAGAAAAATTTCGATCCTCCCCTTTAGAGAAGGAGCAAAGCATTAGGTAGGCATGCATGCTTAATTTACTACATGTCTATGAATACGTGTTAAAAATAAAGACCGCAACATCCTATGGTTCCCCTCAAGGGCAAAAACAAAACTGTATTGCCTCAAGGCTGAAAACAGACAAAAGTTACGCCTTTTGGTTTCTTTCAAACAGATTTTTCTTTCTATCTCTTCAGAGATCTCGTTGTTACTGAAGAGAATTCTGTTCTCACGTCTTCTGCAATAATGATGCTAACGTAGGGCGGTTACAGAGACCACAGCGTTTTCCTGTTTGCTAGAAACTTCATCATAACGATGAATTTGGCGCCCCTATTCACAGCAATTTTAAAAACAATATTTTGTCCTTTAGAGACGAAATGTTGAAGGTCACTTAAGAGCTGATTTATTCCCAAGAAGTGTTTGTATTCTGCCTGTGAGATCTGATTACGATTATAAGCAACCGATACATAATTGTATCGAATTACTAGAAAAAGCGAATGTTTTGACTCGAAATATTTCAAACAGTGAAATCTTTAATTAACTTCATTAGTAGATTTGTTTTATTAACTTTACTACTCAAAGCTGCGCAAAGTTTGATTACACTTAATTGATTTCTTTATCGTTATATAGTACTATTTATTTATTATTTAATTTCGTTTAATATTTCTTTAATCTCATCGCTAAGTCTCAAAATATATCACTAGTTTAAGGTTGGATTTATTCTCTAATTTTTCATTTTCCCGCTCTCAGTATACTCAGTCAATTTGTTAAAGAATCGTAGGTTTAATAATACTAACAGGAGCATCGTAATAATAGGACTAATGAAAAAAAGACCAGTTGTAGATAAACAAAACAAATAAAATAAAACTCTTAAAAACATATAGCGAATATTTTTGAACAATCCAGTTAAATTTTTTCTTTACATAATTATGCCTTTCTCTTATATTAGAAAAGCCGTACTACACTAATTCAGATCTTTTAACAGTTATTAGAGAATACGATGACAAAATTAAGACATGAGCAAAAAAAAAAGTACTTTGGAAAAAGTAATTGTTCTGAATTTCACATCAGAGGGAATAATATTTTTAATCAAATAATTGAAAGTGAAAATGAGAGACTGTACACTGATGTGCAAAAATTAAGGTCGAGATGGTTTTTTTCAATATAACTATGTACAAAAGCTTTCCAAATCAACACATTTAATACCGTAAGATCCCCAATACGTAAGGACATGAGTAATGTAAGCAACACTTACTAAAAGAGAAATCAGAGGGATAAAAAGAAGCTTTATTGAAAAAGTAGCATGGAGCGCAATGCGACTGAAGGCCGAAACATCCCTGTGATGGGTGTCCAGCAAGAAACATTCGGTCTTTAATAGGGGATATGATCTCCCTTGACTGCTAGGCAGGTTTCACATCATTTGTGCATGCTGGATAAGTGGTTGTTAATGAGCTGTTGAGACACTGCTACGCGTTCCTCTTGTAGCACCAATCGCAGTTTCGGAATCGTTACTGGCGATAAGTTACGTGCCGCCACGGGTCTCCCTAGTAAGTTTCGTCCATGTGTTCAATATCTTCACTCTCCAACAGCTCTTTGACAGTAACTGTGAGGTGACAGTAAATGAGGTGGAGCGTTGTCGTCCATGAAGAGGAACTGAGGACTCATAGCCCTTGTGAAAAGACGCATGGAAGGAAGAAGAACCTCGTTACAATAGCAGTCCCAGGTGACGAACCTCGTTGGGAGATATGAAGGTCGGTCCAGTTACCAAGCATTATGTCTGCTCGAACGAGAACTCCGCGACCTCCAAAACAGTCCCTTTTGATGATGTTGAAGGGGTTATTGCGTGTTCCCCGCTCTGTCCAGATGTGTATGTGTCTAGAATCGCAACTCAGACTAAATCTGCTCTCATCTGTAAAGAGTACTCGTCCCCATTCATTGTCTCTCCAATTCCGGTGTTCCCGGCACCACAGAGAACGCCTTCTCCGATGGGCAGGCGTTAGAGGTACACACCGTACAGGGCGTCGTGCAAAAAGACCACCACCGAGCAGTCTTCTGGCCACGGTAAAACGCGATATCGGTCGTCCAGTCGCCTGTGTCGTGTGTCTAGCGATTTCTCCCGCTGTCTGCCGCCTGTTTCTTCTGGCCTGTAAGGCAATATACCGGTCATCTGCGGGTGTGGTTCCTCGTGGACGACCACTACTAAACCCCCGGATAGCTGTTCCTGTAGTTTGAAATTGTCTCCAAAGTCGTGAAACGATGCTGTGAGCAATTGCGAACTCTGCAGCCACACTTGTCACACTGCGGCCTTCCTCCAACTTCCCAATGATTCGACCTCGGGTAAAAGCATCCAGATGTCGTCTAACAGATTGATTATTCGCCATTTCTCGCTGAGGCAGCAACTCGGTGTGATTTTAACTGCTATACGGCGTGCAATCTCTTTGCCAGAAATACTGATCTTACACCGACAACATGCTTTATACTACTCAGACACTCCCCCATTACGTCTACCTGCATATCTGCGCATGTGCTACCGTACATCACCTTACTTAATCTCCTGATTGGTCTTTCTGTCCGCTCTGCCTCTTCGTTCAGCTGAGATGCTAATTTTTCGACTTCGTCCTTAATTTTTGCACACCAGTGTATACTATATCCACAAATGTCCTTACCTGGCCTTTAACTTCTCAACCGTTGGTCGTAAGCATATACTTCCCATCAAAAAATGTTTTAAAAAATTCATATTTTCACATTTTTAAATTTTAAAATATTAATTTATGTTAAAGACGAAATCTGGCTTTGGTCCATATATTTATATTTACAATAATTGTAGTCGGTATAAAAATAAAACACAAACAAATGTTTTCACACTTTCGTCATACGTTTAAATTCTACAAAAATTGACAAAGATATTTAATTTCAAGATTACATTGTTTGATATCGCTTTCAATTTGCATTGAGGGATCGGTTAATAAACAAATAAGGATAATTCAAGGGTGAATTTTTACCCGTTAAATGCCATTCATTGACGTTCTTTTGTGATTTACTAGTGACTTTTATTTATAACTAACAGAAGAGCTCAGCATTACTCGGGATTTACGCAGAATAAAAAGGCTTCGTTTAGGAATATGGAGATTTTTTTTTTTCGAAATACTGTTTTCGAAGTATTCACGAATAGCTTGTAAAGAGCGCACTTAAATTCTGCTCTAAATGTTTCACACTGTTCTAGGAAGTTCTACGCTGTTCAAAAGCGATAACTACACAGTCCAGTCACATTAATGTGACCATCTTTCAAAAGCCAGAATAACCACCTTTCGCAGAGCGGACTGCTGCGAGACGTGCAGGAAGAGAGTCACATAGGTCCCTGAAGGTGTTCTCTGGGATGTTGAGCCATGCCGACTCTAATGCCGTGGCCAGCTGAGCTAGATTACGCGGTTGAGGATCCATGGCGCGAACAACTCGATCGAGATGGTCCCACAGATGCTCGATTGGGTTTAAGTCAGGTGAGTTTGCTGGCCAGGGGAGGACGGTAAACTCATCCTGGTGCTCTTCGAACCACGCACGTACACTGGCAGCTGTATGGCACCTCGCATTGTCCTGCTGGAAGATGCCATCATCCTGAGGAAAAACAATGCGCATGTAGGGGTGAACATGGTCCGCAAGGACAGATGCGTACTTGTATTGATCCATTGTGCCTTCCACAATGATCAGTGAACCTAGAGAATGCCAGGAAAACATTCCCCAGACCATAATGCTCCCGCCTCCAGCTTGGACCGTTCCGGCAATGGTTGCAGGGTGGTTCCTTTCAGAGGTTTCACGCCTTATACGCCAACGTCCATCTGTCCGATGGAGCATAAAACGCGATTCATCCGAAAACGCAACCTGTCGCCACTCAGTGGACGTCCAGCTGCTGTACTGGCGTGCAAATTCTAGCCTTCGCCGTCGATGAACAGCAGTCAGCATAGGTGCACGAACCAGGCGTCTGCTTCGGAGGCCCAGACGCAGCAATGTTCGCTGAATAGTACTTTGGGAGACACTTTTGGTAGCCCCTTGGTTCATTTTGGTGGTCAGTTGCTCAACGGTAGCCCGTCTATCTGCCCGAACGCATCTCCGCAACCGTCGTTCGCCTCTGTCATCTATGGCCCGTGGTGCACCACATTTGCCACGTCGCTGATTTTGGACAGTCCCATTTTGCCATGCACGGTACACTTTTACCACGGCGGCACGCGAACAGTTCACAAACTCAGCCGTTTCGGAAATGCTTCCACCCTTGGCCCGAAAGCCAATGATCATGCCCTTTTGGAAGTCGGATAAATCGCTTCGTTTCTGCATTACGCCAACGATTGAAATGTTTTCCGAAGCCCTCACACACCCTTTATATACGCTCAACTGCACTGTGCTGCCACCTGCCTTCTGTGATTGGTTATTTAACTCTGACATGGAAAGTACGTGGTGGTCACATTAATGTGACTGGACTGTGTAGTACGGCCTCCACCTGATGGTTTTAGTAAGAATTGATACTTGCTTTATTATTGGTTATGCCTTTTGGGGGGGGGGAATAAGTGCCCACATTGACCAATTTCCTCACCGTTTTCGAAATATTCACTGAAAACTGATAGAGAGCACACTATATTCTTCTTTAAAGGCTCTAAAAGAGTATGCGAAAATGGCGCTATCTAACTGCTTCAGTAAGAACTGATAGCAAGAATGCTACAACGATGACGTTAATTTAAGATGGGTCACACGATTTCAAAACTCAAACTAGGCAGAAATATTAATATTTATGTTTTGTATGAAACAGTTAAGAATTCCTTGCTTATCATTCACGAGTTTTCTTAATAGCGGGAACACAACGGCGACGTTACTTAAGACGGGTAATATATATGCCACGTAGATATTATGAGTGCACCTTTCTAATGTAAGCGTCCTGAGTGTGGATCTCATAGGGGAATTTTCCGAATTTTTAAATTGACACTAACTTTCCTCTTGTTTTGAAGGACAAGTAGGCAAAATTTCACCAACATAAGATTAAAACTGTAGATTTATATGAATTATACACTTTCAGCTCGTAATTAATAATGACTGACGCGAATCTGCCTTTATTGCTTTTAAACCGGATCGGATAGTTGTTAATTACTAGTTGAACAAATATGATGGAAATATTAAACATCTTACACTGTACTGAAAGGAACATACTTAAAAATATTTTAACTTGGGCAGTAGATTTCTTTTAAATCGTTGAGTTTGTAAATTAATTTCGATGCATTTGTTAATTAAATTCGAAAGATAAATATGTTGCGTTTTGCTGAATGGCAACACACTTCTTTTATATTGCCGGGTTTTCTGATTAAGTTTGAAGAGTAAATATCTTACGCTTCGCAGAATGGCAACATAAAGCTTTTAAATATGAATTTTTAATCAAAAGTTTTAAGGTATTTCTCCCGCCTTCTTAGCGTGCCTACGTAATGTAGTGGTCAGCACACTCGGCGCGTATTGGAGAGGTTCGAGGTTCGAACCCCGGCAAGGTTTTCATAACTCCTGTTTTAAAAAAAAATCCTAATGACTCTACAAAGTTCGTTAAGTTAGCGTATAATATATGTATATAAAGAATGCGACAAATCTGATACAGACAGCGATCTTCCTCTCATTTTGAAGGTCAAGTGTGGCAGATTTTATACAGATCGTAATAAATTTGTAGACTTTTAAGAAAGACAAACGCACGGACACGTTCATAAATGACAACCGCTAAGCAGTTCTTTTTAGTCCAAAGGGATTTAGTCCCGAAGGACTATTACTTTCGTTTTGCGATTTTGCGTTGATTCACTCTGAATGCCCGATTCACTTTTCAAATTGTTGCCACTAAATGTTATCGCTCTGCATTAAAGTTTAAAAAATGAAAAATCTGCATAAATGTATGCATGTTATTATTATTATTATTATTATTTTTTTTTTTTGACGTAGCTTTTTCTTCAAAAATCGTCTGCGTGCGTTGCACGGGAAAATAAAAAGGAATTTTAATTACAGTTCTAAATAAATAGCCAAATAAATGTGAAATTCGTAACAATATTCTCTAAAACTTTAACGAATTTTTCATTAACAAACTCAAAGATTTCAAAGCCAGCAATACCAACGTTGTACAGAAAAACATTTTTATCTCCAGCGCGTGAAAGCGTGTACCGAAATTTCTAAAGATATGCTCAATTTAAAAAATTTTGCGATATTGCTGTTGAACTGAATTTTATGGTTTATGTGCGAAGAACATGGTATTTAACAAATAAAGGTAACACACAGAATGTTAAATAAACGTCCCTTTGGACGTAATTTAAAATCGGAAACATTTCAGATTTTTTTTTTTATTTATTTATTTTTTTTTTTTATAAAAAGCGATTACGTGGAATCGTTGCCTATTGGTCACTATAAGATTAAATGTGTTTTTTTTTATCTCTAATAATAGTGCTCTTGTTTCAAGGTAACTATTGCCAACAAAAAGTTTTAAAAGGGTGTAATAATCTTAGTTATTTCGACAACTAGAACGACAAAGAAATTATTTAATCATAGTTACGTCAGTTAACTAAGAGAATCTTTCTTAGATTTCGAAAATTTTATCACATTCGAAATAGGCTGATGATAAAAATATGTTCTGTTGCTGGAAGAGTCAAAATAGTGCGTGTCTATTTCTAATGAAAACTGTTGGTGCGTGATATCTTGTAACGGAAAAGATCCAGTTCCATGTTTAGTTTTATAATGTAAAGCGAGCTCACCAGCAGCCTAGTGATAAGTCTCTGAACACTAGTGGTTTTATCCAGTTTTCAAATCCCAGTAAAGCGGCTTGCGGCATACGTATTTTCGTTCATTTTCCCACGTGTAACGAAGATACGAGCCAGTTTTCCCAGAAAATCCTCCACGAAGGCATCCATCCCTTCAGGCAGATAGCACTGGCGTACTTTGTCGTAATCAAGCAGATCAACTCAGTGAGAAAATGAAGTCGTGTTTTTATGATTTTAGCATTTTATGATGGAGCTGAACAATAAACAAATTTATTATAATTATCAGATGAATTTTATTTAATTAAAAAATCATACTGCATATCATTTTATGTCGACATGTTAATTCGGGCAACAAGCTGAAATAAGTTGGAAAATGATTATGGCTTTTGTAGCTAAGCCACAATTGTTTTACAGAGAAGTCCTAAACTTAAACCTCATGCCAGAAAGTCCTGTTTTAAAGCCCAATCAAAGTTTTTGTAGTTTAAGCCTGCTTAAAATTAGTTTCTTATAACATGCCTATGTTTTATTTATATTAAATTACTAATTATATTCTGAGGCTATTATTAGATAATTTCTGGGACATTATTAATGCATAATGAGTTAATAGTCATTTAGTAATTTCATAAGTAAGGTTTGATTATTTCTCCTGTTAGTTTACTTTCCATACCTCGAAGGATGGCGTTAACAATCACCTTCGCGCTGTTATCGATAGAAGAAGAATTTTATTCAAACTCGTCAATGTTAAAGCTATAAATAAACCTAAAACTTTAGAAAAACTAGCCGTTTGAGGTATCGAAGGCCTAAAATAGATTAAATTTAAAAGAAAAATTAAATAGTATCTTACGCTTGCCGAATGACGAGCGTAAGATGCCAAATAGAGCTTCGAAGATAAAAGTATTTAATTTTGGGTAGGGGCAACATATTTCTTTTAAATTGCTGAGTTTGTTGAATAAATTGGAAAGACACATATCTTATGCTTTGCAGAATGGCAACACATTTCTTTTAAATCAGAGTTTTCTGATTAAATTTGAAATTTGAAAAATTTTAACTTTGCTGAGGGGGAAATATACAGCTTTCAAATTGTTGAGCTTGTTAATGGAAAATTTGTTAAATTTGCACAAATCAGAAATAAATAATTAAAAAAGAATTGAAATTCGAAAATCGGGCTTTAAAAAGCTCATGTTCGGTTGAAGGACTATATATGTTTAAAATTTGGTGGCTCTAGATGCTGCCGTTTTTCTACAATACGAGGAACATACATACAAGTTTTTCATTATTTAGTAATAGAATGAGGGAAAAGATCTTAGCATTCTGTTTCATAGATAGAATATTAGCAAATATATTACATATTTCTCACATCTTTGCAGACAGTTTTTCAAGCGGATTCCGACATGGAACTGTATTCAGTGATTTTATTACTAATTATGACTAATTACTGGATAATAATCTACTGTTTTATCCAATGCTGGCATTTTTTGTGCCTCCGCAAAATCTTTCATCACCATGTTTGACAATATGAGGGATCCGCCATTGCCACTGAAAGGGCTCCATGAAAGGGGCGTGTCAAGTTTCGGGGTTACTCGGTGAAAATTGGGGTGAAACGGGGTCATGTGCTCCTGAGGCAATTTTCTATTGTGTCTTCAAACGCTGACAACACTGGAAAACCCGCAGAGCAGTGTTCTCAGAGGTAAAAACCCAAACCAAAGAATAATTTCTCTCTTTTCCTATTTCAAAAATGCATTCAGTGGTTCCACCTAGCAAGATAAAGTTCACTCAAATTACTCCACTAAAACCAGTATTGTGAAAGTTGAAAGAAATACTGTGCTGGGACCAGGGACTCGTCAAAATTGCAAAGCTTGTGCTTCAGATTTTCTTTTTTTTTTTTTTTTTGGTGTGCTTGTGTATGACACGCACAAAACAAATTTTATATATTCCACAATTTTTATCTTTTAGTTCTTCAAAATAAATTTTGCATAACTTTTAGAAATTCTGGAATTCTACTAGTATATAAATTTCTTTATACTTTTAACATCTTAAGAAACAGCACGTGAATAAGAGCTCTTGATAAGGAATAATCAACTTACTTTAGGTAATTTTTAAATAGTTTGATAGAAGTAACTTAGGAATCTTACTCGATAAAGCTTGGAAAAAGAAAATAAAAATTATAATGCTGCTCGGAAACATTTATTTTGCACCAAGATTAAATTTAATTTAAAATAATTGTCTCAAATTTTTCTAATATGTGAAAGCAAAATAACTTGAATATAAGAATTATAGTCTGATATTTTCAATTATAATTGCATATTTATTTTATTCTTTTCTTTTATTTCTTTTATTTTTTAAAATTTTTATTTCAACTTTAATCATTTATTGCTAATTAAAATTGTTGTGCTCCATTTTGCATTTTCTTGTAATGTTCTTTTTATAATCGATCAAATGGTTAAATTATTCTAAATTACATTTCGAATATTGATAGGCAGAGATATTTCAGAGTTTTGTACCAGAATATTCATAAATTGTAGTTTTTTTGTATCAACAATAGTTTCTTTTTTATAAACATATCTTTGGAAATTTGTTCCTATACAGCTGAATAGTTCTTCTGTTGAGTCACAATAAACGTAAATACGTTACAAGTAAGTTTTATCTTACTTGTAAAGATAAAGATTAAAATTTTAATCATATAAAATTAAATTGAGCAAAATGATACTACTCTTTATTCTATCAGAACAGCGTTTCTCAAACTGTGGTCGAAGCCCATTCTTGTAGTCCTCCTAGATTTAAAAAAAAAAAAAAAATGAAATTTGAAAGCTTTCAGATTTTATATTACGCCCAAAGACGCGTTTTCTTAACGTTTTGTGTGTTACCTTTATTTATTAAAAATCATGTTCTTCGCCCTTAAACCATACAAAATTCAATTCAACAGCAGTATCACGAAATATTTAAAACATTTTCAATGTTTTCGAATTTCTGATAGACAGTCTCGCGCGCTGGAAATAATTTTTTTTTTTTTTCTGTACTGCGTTGCCATTGCTCGCTTTGAGTTCGTTAATCAAAACTGTACTGTGTTGAGTTTGTTAATCATAAATTCGTTAAAGTTTTACAAAGTATGAAATTGATAATAAAACAAATTCGAAATTCAAAATTCGGGTGTCCAAGTGACCATGTTCAGATGGAAGATTACGTTATTCAAAATTTAATGACTGTAGGTATCGTCGTTTTTTCACAGTCCGAGAAACATGCATAAATTCATGCGGATTCCTCATTATTTAATTTCTTTAAATATAATACCGGGTGAAAATATTTGGTCGCAACAATTTAAAAAGTGATTTGTCATTTATAGCGAAACGCCACAGAGTGCCGTTTTGAGACTAATAGCCTTTGTGAGCTATAGCCCCTTCGGGCTAACGAATAAATTTCGTAACAGACTACAGTTTATAAGCCCGGTTTGGAAATTATACATGGCAATCTTTTATTACTTTTTTCCCCAAGACTGGTATTTTATGAAATATATTACAGGTTACTTACTGTATACTACTTAGCAGTAAAAGAGAGATTTAAAGCACTATGACTGAGATGCTTCTTAACAGGCATATATCCAAACATTGAACAGCTGTACAAGGATCAGTAGATTTAATAGAACTGCCAAAATTTATTTGATAAAATAAAGATTATCCAAATTCAAATAGCATTGAACTAAAAAACGAATATTAGTTATTTAAAACGTCAGTCATTCGTTATTTAAAACGAATGTAAATTTTTTCCATTAACTTAATGCCTGTATAAAATCAAATTAATTTTAATTAATTGCATTTTAAAAATATAAGTATACTGATAGTAGCATATGCTAAAAAAGTTGCTTTCGAAATGGACAAGAGTAAAGTCGTCCGCAGAACATCCTCAAAGTGGTCCTCCCTTGAAAGAAGTTTGAAAAATGTTGCATTAGAGTATATTGTTTATTGTAGTAAAGCTCTAGAGGGCTATCTGCGTTAGAGAATTTTAAAACGTGAAATCACCATGCAGTTAATCCGTCCTGTCTTAGGAATGTCAGCTAGATAGAAATTACAAGTGTTCAGGGATCTAATCCTTTAAGTCATTCACGGACCCTTTCCTGTGAGAATTAGTAAATGCAATTTATTTAAACAAGCTTTAATTAAGCTTCTAATTAAATGCAATTTATTTTTAAAAGTTAATTAAGTTGCTAACAGGCTAATTAAGCAGTTTAGTTGGATTTTATTGGAAAAGCTCATAGAAATGAAATCTAAACAACTTAAAATCAAGATTTTAGTTGAATTCAAATTTTCAGCACCGTCCGAAAATCCAGTATTCTACTTTAAAATATCGGCAACTTATCGATATCTCGCAAACATTTCAAAACGTTCTTTCTCTACCCCCTCTGGAACTTAAGAAGAATTCTTGCATATTTGGATCGTTCTATGTCTTCCTTAAAGGGACCGATAAAGCACAAAACAGTTAAATTCCCCTTTTCAAGTCTCCATTGAAATGATCAAAGCATTACAACATCGCTGAAACTGACATCAACTGAAAATACGATAATACATAATACGTTATGAAATAAAATAAAACATTTATCTTCAATATGCAGCTTTTGAATGGCAGTGACTAGATCGTAGAGAAGCAATAAAAATACGAAACCGGTTCAGGTTATTTGACTTAACTTGCGTGACCCAATGTACAGACCTCTGATTGTAATTAAGTCAATCACAAGCGCGGAATTAGTATTTTATGAAATGTTTCTTCATGCGCAGTAACTTTGCATTGACGTCATACCTGGCGAAGAAATTCAACCTTAATTGGATTTTTTTCTTTCTCTAAAGACAGAGAAATGAAGGGTATCAGAATCCACACTGCTCTTCGTGATAGACTACTTGGTGATTTTCAGACCCAATTCTTTTTTAACTAGCTCATAACATGGGTAATTTTCGAACTACTTTGTTAATAAATAGAACTACTCTTACGTAATTTTGTTAAGCTGCAGCCGCGTAAATTAATAGAACTCACATTCTGAGGTGTTTCTGTTAGTAATTGCATTTCGGTTCTTGAAAACTAAATATCGATATTTTTGATATATTGATAAATAATATCGATACATAAAAACATAAATTAAATATATATTCGGATAATTATCCAGACGTGCGATTATAGTTCGTATGAATATTCGAACAAGTGAATACTCGAACGATTAGATATGCGAACTCATTAAAAGTTACCCGAATACTTTACAGTTCGGATACCGGTAAATATTCTGGAAATGTTTAGAAATGAAATACAGATATATTGAGCAAAAATCTTTGAAATATTTTCATCGTGATTTCCTACTACTCAGTAATTTAGACAAGCGCCTGGCCCCAGCCATCTTCCCTGTTCTTATTGGTTGCCGTTTATGATGTCAGGTTGAAGAGATTTCATTATCTGTTTCGTTTACGTTAAGTGACGTTTACGTTATTTATACTGCTTTGGTCTTGGTTATGTATAAATGTGAATTTGTGGAGCTGGGGCTCAAGGTTTTGGCGCGCAAAAATGCCGCAGGGAATTCATTTCGTCACTATATGACATCACAAGTCGTGTCCAATAAGAGCTTAGGGTGGTGGCTGGGGCCAGGCGCTTGTGTAATTTAGGGTTGTTTGATGATTTCATTTTAAGATGGCAAAGCACTCGAAGGCTATCTGCCTAAAGGAAAATATGCTTCGTGGAGGACTTCCAAAGGGAAACTGGTTCATATACATGTTAGTAGGAGGAAAACCGTGAACAGACCCATTGAAGCCAACCCGTTTTTCGGAATTCGAATCCCAGACTGACTTGTCAGTGTTCAGCGACTTTATCGCTCGGCGGCTGGTGGCCTTAGTAGTTTAGAAATTGGACCCTTCTCTCTTTATTATATCGCTTTGTTGTTTTCAACCTTCATTATTCTACTGAGTTCGTTCTGTTATTCAGTATGTTCAGAATCTGAATCTGCACCCCCCTCCAAAAAAAATTGCTTTAAAAATGTGATACCGCATTTGCTTGCATACTGGATACCTTGTATGACTTCTCTTAATAATTATTTCTCTCTTTATTATATAACCTCCTTTATTCTACTGAGTTCGTTCTGTTATTTAGTTTGTTAGAATCTGAATCTGAACAAGCAAAAAACATTTGGTTTAAAAGAGCGATACCGCGTTTGCTTGCATGTTTTCTCTTCAGCATTTTAGCGCTAGGTTCTGAAAGTTTTAAATGCATTCGCATAATTTTTCTTTCTTTTATTGTAATAGTTTTTTTTCCTTCTGAAAGCTAGTTTGTCCTGAAAATATTCATGTGATTATTTTTATTTTTATTAGTATTATATTTATTTTTATTAGTATTATATTAGTATTATTATATTTTTATTAGTATTTATTTTTATTAGTATTATTATATTTTTATTAGTATTTATTTTTATTAGTATTATTATATTTTTATTAGTATTTATTTTTATTAGTATTATTATATTTTTATTAGTATTTATTTTTATTAGTATTATTATATTTTTATTAGTATTTATTTTTATTAGTATTATTATATTTTTATTAGTATTTATTTTTATTAGTATTATTATATTTTTATTAGTATTTATTTTTATTAGTATTATTTTTATTTTATTAGTATTTATAATTATTTTAGTGTGTTCAGTTTGTGTTTGCACTTTTGTATTAGCCTTCATTAATTTGATTTTTCCTTGCATTTACGAGTTGAAACTCATTTTGCAGAAATTCTTCGTTAAGCTACTCGGACGTGGCAGATGTTCTCACACTTAAGAAACCTTCCAAATATCTGTTTCGCCTTACTTCTGTTATTTATGTTCCAGCTAACTGTAGCATTATCTACTGCTGATAGATTCGACCTTTCGACATCCGAGTCTTTGGGTCGGCCCCTTCGCTTTCGGTCCCTTGATGTTCCTGTTGGGAATTGCCGTCAAGACTCATTCATGCGCTTTACAAAGTAAACAAATTGAAAGACTTTACAAGGGATCTGAGTCGGACACTTCGCGCTCAATTACCGTTAGATATCGGGTCAATATCTGCCAAATATTGTAATGCCAGCACAACTAGGTATTCTTATCGAATATACGTTTCTTTTAAAGAAATAGTATCGTGATAGTTACCAGTAGTTTTCCATGATTACTTTTCATTTGCTATGTTCTTACTATAACTGCATTCCTTGGAAATTAAATTACCTCGCATAATTTTCTCCTGTCGATTTGACAGTAAAACTAGCTTAAGAAAAGGGGAGAAATACGCGAGGAAATACGGTGTTTCATTTAAGGTAATTAAAATAATCCATTGATTTGAAAAAAGAGATCGTTAGCTCTAGGTTAGGTCTTACGAAAAATTCAAACACTTGCCTATATTTTTTATTGCACTTTTTTCTGAAAAACTTAGTTTGATACCAAAAAGAGTATTTATTCCTAGAAAACGAATTTCTTTTTCATTCTCTATTATTAAATGATGAAAAATTTGTATGTATGTATATTTATTGCATTATGCAAAAACGGTTGCATTTAAATCCACGAAATTTTGAATATATGTAGTATACATTCGAAAATGTGTACCTGGAAGCCGAAATTTTTATTTTCTATTTTTTTTATTTATTTCAGATTTAGTGCCAAATGAAATTTTGATTAACAAATGTGTTGCCACTCCACTAAGTGTAAGATATTTGCTTTTCGAAAATTTTTCTTCTCTATTATTATTAATTAGTACCTCACTACGCGAAGTTACACTAATCTGACTCCTTAAAATCCTAATATATTCCCCCCTTTTAATAATAGTTTTTTAGGAGGTTAACTGTATTAGCAGGCAGTTAATAATACCTAAAATAGATTACTCGTAAAAATTGTTTATCAGAACCCATCACGTCTAATTTATATCGAATAAGAAAAGTTTTACAGTATTCTGTGAGGAACCTCTCATCTAAATTACATTATACTATACATAGTTTAGGTAAAGATAAAGAACCTAAATTCAAATAATGATAATAAGAATAATAATCAGCCTGTTTCAACAGAAGCAATTTTGCTGAGGTGACAGTTTAAAAATGAGGAGTTGTTATGGACTGGATAGAATCAAGTTTCTTTGTCTCGCTTGGTAACTCCAGTACCGAAAGAGTCAAAGGAAAATTGCAGATCATAATTACTACTCAGTAATTGCGTCTCATTATTTAATCTTCTCTGAGCTATTGTACTCAGTTTCTATGAGTAATAAAAAAAGCGCTTATAGTTAAATACTTGAATTTTAATTTTCTGAGAAAAAATTGCTGGTGAATCTTTAATGATGTTTATGCGAATTACAAAATCTAAGGAATCTAAAATCTTATCCGATCATAAGCATAAATGTTATCGCAATTACATTTTTCAAGTTTTCAGTTATAGTTAGCGATTAGTAAAATTTTTCTACTAACAACAACAAACTTTTTTTTATTACAAAGATGATTTGTTTTGTCCAGGAATGTTGACTATAAAAAACATCTTTAGTTAGTTTCAGTTTGAAGATTCCAGAACAATTTTAAAAGCGCGAAAAGCAGCTTTCCATAAAGCTAGTAAGGAAATCACTGAAGTACTGGAAAGTAATCACTGAAGTAGTCAAAGTTCAATTAAATCAGACTATTATTAATTTATTAGGAGAATAAAAAATACAGTACTTTGCTTTTATTTAAAATGAATCAAGAAACAAAATGTAAATCAGAGTAGCGATTAATGCTTTTCTACTTATCTAGTTATAAAGAAAGTTTTCCTCCGAAAAACGTTCTTAATAAAGTTAGAAAAAAAAAATTGAAAGCAAAGCTTTAAGTGCGAGAAATAAATCACCACCCAAATCTATGATTTTCTGCCAATGTTTGAGTAGTTTTTCAAAGCCCAGAAACTTAGTGGTCGGGAGCCCAAAAACAGATTTATCTCATTTCGGACGCTCTATGGAGAATGGAACACAGCACCACAAAATATAGCTGCAAGTGTGAAAAAAGGTAGAAGTTCGAAGGAGTGATGTCGGGGCTATATAGTGGGAGTGGCAAAAGATCTCACTCGAGTTCGTATAAAGTCCAGCTGGTGAATGCAGACAATATGGTCTTGCATTATCTTGATGGAACATTACCTTTTAGCCTCAGAACTCAATTTGACAGTTTTCCTTGATAGCAGCTTTAACACAGACTAGCATTTCGCTGTACACCTTAAAGCCGAGGGTTTTACCTTTTTCCAGATACTCTTTGTAGATAATACCACGGCAGTCCCACCAGATAGAGAGCATGATCTTTTTGTTTGTCAAATTGCACTTTGCGACGCTGCCGATGGCCTCACCGGGACCAACCCCCTTTTCGGCCTGTGTTGTTTAAGTAAATCCACTTTAAATTAGGGATAATCGGGTCCAGAAATTTGTTCCTGCATTGATATTCGAGCAACTTAGTGCAGGCTCAGACACGTCCGCCCTTATCTGCTTGAAAAGTCAGCTCATGCGACACCCAGCGATTGAACTTGTACGTCAAGTTTATGGAATGCATAACGCGACTAACATTTAACTCTTAGCAAGCTCTCGAGTGGTTGCGCACTCTTTACTTACATTTTCATTTCCAATTCGTCGGCCTTCAACATGTGACTTCAATGCTAAAAGTGGTTTTCAAGATTATATCTTCATTTGCGCAAATTATGAGAGTGAAAACTTTCCCATTAGCTGGTTCACGTCACGTGACAAAAAATCGCAAGCTTCAAACGCTCTGCATATCTGAAAGACTGCGTAAATAGTGTCAATTAGACACCGAATTTCAAGTTTTAAAGACCGAGTCCACAATTTACTCGCTGATATAAACTTTGTGAATTTACAAACATAGCTTTGAACTCTTGACTTTGCCTAAATAATAGCGTCGCCTCCGGTGTAAGTTCCGATTGCACCATAATTCAAAAAATTACCGTGATTTGCCTTAGCCCAATAAACTAAATCGACTAGTAAAAAGTCACTGTAGTTGAAGCTAGTAGCAAAGTGATGATTCATAATCCATAATTGCACACTGATCTTCTTCCACATGTTCTCGCAGGCGGGCATCATCAACATCAGCAGGCTGCTCTGAGCACTCTGCTTCTTGAATGTAATAATCCTGGCTTTTGAACTTTCGGAGCGAAACCTTCGAAGTGTCATATGATACAAGATTAGTACCTAAAGCTGTACACATGATTTGATGACATTCATTTTGCAACAGAAGTGGAAGTAAATGATGGTTCTAATCTGGCAGCGTCATAGTTCCGTTTCAGATACCTTGTACTTAACGATAACGAAATTTTTTTACAAATTTCACTACACAGTTTTCTAAAGCAGATCTCTTTCTTTCAAATGCCAAAAATAGTTTGACAAAATATTGTTAAACATGTCAAGGCTAACTGTTTGCGCGAACGATATTTGTGGTGGCGAGAAATTTTCCTGAAAACCCGATAATTTCCTAGACAATTATTGCATTCATCCATTGCATAGCATTAGTTTGAAAATGAAAGATTACATTGGGATAGATCCAAAGAGCTGTTTTTTTACACATTCATGTAAAGCAAGAGGTTCTTGACTTTAGGATCCTGTAAATCGGAGCTGGTGGAGAATGAATGGTGTTTATTGATAGGCTTATTTAGTTGAAATTATTAAGGACACGGAGTTTGATTTAGGCCTTTCAGGGGAACAGAATGGGTTATGATCATGATTAACGTCAAAATATTGGTAAGTAAATCAAATCGGTATCAAAATATTGATAGAGAAGCTTCCTGCTGCTCTATATGTGTAAGTGCACTGCTACACTGTGTAAGTGCACTGTGCACTTGCTACAATATTAGCTCGAAAGGTAAAACATTTATAAGCTATTCGTATTAGAAAATAGTGTATTGCATTTACAGGCTTGTACCGAATAATTCGGAATCTAGTTTAATATGGACTTGGATTAATGTCGTGGTCCGATACAAGTTAGGCATTCAAAGTGGACTTGGAAGTTTGTTTCATAATGTCTAACAGCATTCCTGATTTTGAAAACATCTATTTAAAAATCTTTACAGAACCTACTTAATTTAATATACTGAGCACGACTGCAGGTGTTAAAAAGCTCAAATAGCTCATATTTAGTATCACTGCAATTTAATAAGGATTCGCTCTCTCTTTTTCCCCCTGTAGCTGAAAATCAAAGTTAATGTGTTAAGAAATTTTTCAAGTGTTCTAAAGAGATGATTAATAAAAGAGCCATTAATCTCTCATAATAGGCTTTGCGACATAACAGAATTGTTAAGGTTACTGTGAAAATGAGCTTCGCAAAACATATCGGTGTTTCTTGTAGATCTTTTTTTTCTTTATTTAATATCATTGAGCATAATTAATTACCATCTACTCATACCCAGTGATCTATCTTACAGTTATGAATGTAAGCGCAGAGGTCAGTATGTAGGGCAATGAAGTTCAACTCTTAAATAGCCCGAAGACATGTAATTTAGCTCACACAAGCATTGTTGGGCTCTGTGATAATTATTAATTACTTGTTAAACGCATCGAAAAAAAATTATCTCAGAGCTAAAATCGTGTTCTTTACAGTATGATAATGGCGTATCATTCGTTTGATGATGATGATGATGATAATAATAATAATAATTGTTTTCATTCACTTGATATTTTCGATAGTTATGTAAGTGGATTATCAATGACTTTCAACGTGTACTGACAAAAATGTATTGTAAATTGTATCAAAAACGTTACAACAGCATTCAGCAAAGGTTACTTCAGCCGTTATTTATTTATGTATGTACACTTGTATTTACAAACACAAAATTTCTTAAAATAAGATAAGACTAGTAGACCAAAAACGTTCAGTTGATAAAACGCAGGCTATGATTTCATAAATTAAATTTCAAAAATTCCGTACTTTCTGAGGGTAAAGCGAATATTAGATACACAGTCCAGTCACATTAATGTGACCATCTGTCAAAAGCCAGAATAACCACCTTTCGCAGAGCGGACTGCTGCGAGACGTGCAGGAAGAGAGTCACATAGGTCCCTGAAGGTGTTCTCTGGGATGTTGAGCCATGCCGACTCTAATGCCGTGGCCAGCTGCGCTAGATTATGCGGTTGAGGATCCATGGCGCGAACAACTCGATCGAGATGGTCCCACAGATGCTCGATTGGGTTTAAGTCAGGTGAGTTTGCTGGCCAGGGGAGGACGGTAAACTCATCCTGGTGCTCTTCGAACCACGCACGTACACTGGCAGCTGTATGGCACCTCGCATTGTCCTGCTGGAAGATGCCATCATCCTGAGGAAAAACAATGCGCATGTAGGGGTGAACATGGTCCGCAAGGACAGATGCGTACTTGTATTGATCCATTGTGCCTTCCACAATGATCAGTGAACCTAGAGAATGCCAGGAAAACATTCCCCAGACCATAATGCTCCCGCCTCCAGCTTGGACCG
Source organism: Stegodyphus mimosarum (assembly GCA_000611955.2). Taxonomy (NCBI): domain Eukaryota; kingdom Metazoa; phylum Arthropoda; class Arachnida; order Araneae; family Eresidae; genus Stegodyphus; species Stegodyphus mimosarum. The sequence continues at coordinate 437,788 of KK119044.1, read as the reverse complement.
TTCCGGCAATGGTTGCAGGGTGGTTCCTTTCAGAGGTTTCACGCCTTATACGCCAACGTCCATCTGTCCGATGGAGCATAAAACGCGATTCATCCGAAAACGCAACCTGTCGCCACTCAGTGGACGTCCAGCTGCTGTACTGGCGTGCAAATTCTAGCCTTCGCCGTCGATGAACAGCAGTCAGCATAGGTGCACGAACCAGGCGTCTGCTTCGGAGGCCCAGACGCAGCAATGTTCGCTGAATAGTACTTTGGGAGACACTTTTGGTAGCCCCTTGGTTCATTTTGGTGGTCAGTTGCTCAACGGTAGCCCGTCTATCTGCCCGAACGCATCTCCGCAACCGTCGTTCGCCTCTGTCATCTATGGCCCGTGGTGCACCACATTTGCCACGTCGCTGATTTTGGACAGTCCCATTTTGCCATGCACGGTACACTTTTACCACGGCGGCACGCGAACAGTTCACAAACTCAGCCGTTTCGGAAATGCTTCCACCCTTGGCCCGAAAGCCAATGATCATGCCCTTTTGGAAGTCGGATAAATCGCTTTGTTTCTGCATTACGCCAACGATTGAAATGTTTTCCGAAGCCCTCACACACCCTTTATATACGCTGAACTGCACTGTGCTGCCACCTGCCTTCTGTGATTGGTTATTTAACTCTGACCTGGAAAGTACGTGGTGGTCACATTAATGTGACTGGACTGTGTATTTTTAATTAACATTTTCATGAAACCTAATACAAAATTAACAACAAGCACAGTTTTACTCAGTACGGAAAAACTAATCGCCAGAAGGTGAATCATTTGCTTTGCAGTTTCTTCCCAAATTTGAAAGAAAAATTATCCTATTTGCTGAGTAACATTGCAAATTCACTTTTTAATATCTCTGGCATTTTGCACGTAAAGCTATGTTTTTAACTAACAGTAATGAAACATTTTATTCACTAGACATTTTTCTCTACAGAAGCCGTATTAAAAGTTCGAAAAGTTGCATTTTGTTTCTACAATTTATTTTTACGATTAAGTTCTGAAATTGTTTCAAAAGACTTTTATGTAATCTCTATTATTAAAGAACGAAGAAACCGTACCTATAATATTTATGTGTATGCATGTACGTATGCGTGTTCTTCGCACTGTGAAAAAACAACGCCACCTAGAGCCACCAAAATACGTATAGTCCTTTACTCGAACTTGTACACTTCGAAGCCTGATATTTGAATTTCGAATTTGTTAGAACAAGGGGTATTATTAGTCACGATCCTCACTTCTTTCCCCGTATTACTTTTATGTCCGTGTCACTTTTCAAATAAAAGCATTGCGAATGCCATCATTTCACTCGCCAGACTGCACGATTCAAAGATTGACGCCGTGTAATGAACTATTTATTACGGTTGAAATCTTCAGAATGTAGCAACGAGATGTCATTTCCTTAGCAACAAGATGTACTCAGAAAAATGTTTGTATGTTCAATGCAAGTTTTCATGTAACAAAATTATATTTTTTTACGTGTCATACTATCTCTTCATTTTAGAACTGACCGAAGCAATGTCAGGTAGACGTTATTTATTCAGAGCTAGTCTTCATTGCGATACGCGCTCCAAAGAAGACGTTGGCACTATATAATATTATCAGGTATTACTTTTAGAGAAGTAACATACCAGGTATAAGAAATGTGTGGTAACACTCAATATTCTATAGGGAATTTTAAAGACGTATTATTTTTAAATAGTTTGCAATTCTGCTGCTGCAGAATTTTACTTGGCGTAAGTGCGACGAAAGTAATCTTTACATATAATAAAACAAAGAGTCTGTGTGTGTGTGTCTTTCGTTCGTGTTGCGAGTAAGCTAATTGACCCAGGGACACGAAATTTGGTACATAGGTGTATCTACACAAGAGCCATCTCTACATATAATAAAACGAAGAGTCTGTCTGTGTGTGTGTGTCTTTCGTTCGTGTTGCGAGTAAGCTAATAGACCCAGGGTCACGAAATTTGGTACATAGGTGTATCTGCACAAGAGCCATCTCTACATATAATAAAACAAAGAGTCTGTCTGTGTGTGTGTCTTTCGTTCGTGTTGGGAGTAAGCTAATAGACCCAGGGCCACGAAATTTGGTACATAGGTGTATCTACACAAAAGCCAGTGCACCTCGAAGCGATTTTTTCGAAATTCGAATTCGAATTTTTTTTATTTTATGTTTTGTGACCAAATCGTGTCATTTTGAGACATAATGGGCTACAGGAAAGCGAGATTTCACTCTATACATTTCAATTTTACATCGTCGTGAAACGTAGACAATTAGCTATTTTACGAACTTAAAATAAATTTCGTATTTCAATAAATCGATTATATACAAATTTATTTAGGAAGGTGAGCGTAACACCTTTTCAACGGAATTTTTTTAAAAAAAACTTATTTTAAAAAATGCGCTGTTTATTTTCCTTTGATTTTTGGACACGTTGAACTTTAATCCTTTCCACTCCTTTTAAAAAAGGAATTTCGAAATAATAATAATATTTTGTATTTTTTTGAAATTTTTTAAATGAAGCTTCCGAATACACTTCTCACATCTCAGATATTTTAAAATGTAGTTTTGGCAACAATTTTCCTTTCTTATTGTTGTTGATAGATTTTTGATAAAATTGCATCATTTTGAATAGTTTTATTCTTTTAAAAATTTCGGTTTGGCAACAATTTTTCGTCGTATTTCTTATGTTACTGTTTTTAAGAGACTGAAAAGTTTAAGAAATTAAAAAGTTGTTTCTTTTTGCAACGGTAAATTGTTTAATTACTTTATTAGGATAATTAACATTTGTATCAAGGGATATTGCTTATTTCATTGTAATATTATGCTTTAATTATATATAATTGTAATTATAAAAAAGTTTTGCATGATATTTTTTAATCTGTTTAAGTTCTTAATCTGTTTATACCATTTGAGTTCTTAAGATTTCGCAAAGGGAAGTTGGTTAATTTATTTATTAGGATAATTAATATTTGTATTAAGGGATATTGCTTATTTCGTTGTATGCTTTTATATGTAATGCATTTTTAACTGAATTTTTTTCCCGTTGTTGTTTGTTTCTTTTTCGATAAAATTGTTCTGCAGAGTAAAATTCTGTGCAGTTTTCAAATTTAATGTTTGGTGTTCTCTTTAGGCATTTTTCTGGTACACTTAAAAGCCAGACGAAGGCTGGCTGCGCAGCGGCTAGTGTTTAATAAATAAAGGTTAGAAGACAAAAAATTAGTGATAAAAGGATAAAAAATGTTTGTGTAAATTATATTACTAAGAAAACTGATCATTGATATGATGAGCTGAGAAAAGACCTAAAAAGGAATTAATAGTAACACTTAAAACTATATCGGGAATTCTAAACATAGGCTGTTTGAAAAACTTTTACTGTTGTTGAATTTTATGTGGCGTAAGTGTGAATAAAATGATGTTTAATAATGAAGTTAAAAAGATAAAAAAACGTTGTGCAAGTCATGTTGTTAAGAAAACTGAACACTGATATGACGAGCTGCGTAAAGACTCGAAAAAAAAAAAAAAACACGAAAATGTGTCTCAGCACTCTATCGGTAAATCTAAAATCATCTTCTTTTGAAATTTTGTGATTTTATTGTTAAATTTCATGTGGCATAAGTGCGAAGAAAGGCAAGTTTTATAAAAAAGTTTAAAAGTTGTGTTAAAGGAATGAGTTCAAAAACAGATTGATAAACTGCTTGCTGAATAGCTTCATAAAAAAATCTTAACAAACCCTGTAATGAGACGTTAAAATTTTAACTCTTTCAAAATTATTTATTTATTTTTATTTTTTATTTATTTCATATTTTTTTGCGAATTTAAGGAACTTTTGATTAACTTGATTGAGTAACATAAATGCTTTGTGTCTCCCCTTGGTAAAGTAAAATACTTATGTTCAAATTTAATCTGAAAATCAGGGATATAAAATAAGCGTGAAACCACTTGGCTAAACATAATATTTCTCTGTTTCGAATTGAATCGCCAAACGCAAGAATTAAAAAAAAAGAATGTTTCCACTGCCCGAATTAAAATAATTTTATCGTCGTGGCGGAACTGTGTTACCATTCAGCAAAGAGTAAGGTAACATTTAAGTTTTCTTTCAAATTTATTCTGTTATTAATTAATAAGAGCGGTGAACGAGGAGCTTCATTTCTATTATTATAAAGTACCATCTAAACGTGTGAAAGTAGATTAGCCGGATTCGTTAAAATTCATTGCATCTTTCCTTTTTATACTAATTATTTTAGGCGGCTCACCGCGCAGGCGGCTAGTCTGACAAATTTTAAAATCAAGAGCACATATCAAAGATCAGTATTTAAGGAAATAAAGTCAAATTGCCATCTTTTTACAATACGTTTTATGCAAGCATAAAATTGCGAATGATCACAAGAAAACATGCATTTTCCTTCATGAGAAGTTTACGAAATTATTTAAGTGTAAGAAAAATTATAAATTCCCTCCTAAAAATTAAATACTTTGTGCTAATTAGTTGTAGTAAGTAATCTATGGTTAACTCCGAAAATTTTATGTAGACAGGCACTATCATAAAGATATCATATTCTGTCTAGAGCTAATGCTTTAAAATTTTATATTTCTTCTGTGAATATTGGTTGTAGGAAAAAATGTCACCCAGAAAATAAGGAAAGAACGGCACAGGAAAATTAGGAAACGGAAAATAAGTCACCATTGTTTTGCAATGGGAAAAATAAGGGATGTTTAGAAATATCGCCAAGATGGGAGATAAAAGTTTTATCATAACAACCATACCTGCGGAATGGGGAAATCTTCTGACGATGATTGAAAGAAGATAAGCGAGCTGCTGGCCTGTCCGATGGTAAAAATAGTCATGGTCATTAGGGATTGTTGCCCTCTTACCCCATGTAGTTATAGCCTTAAGCTGTGGTTCAGGAGTGAAACATTGTCGCATAACTGAGCGTTAAAAGCAGTATTATAACAAACCGTTGTAGATGAAATTTAGTCACAGTTTGCGATAAGAATATTAAAACCTGCTATCGAAATGACCTTGCTCGGCTGCAGCTAGCTCAATGTCTTACCCTTAAAACCTCCTTCAAGATAGCCCGCTATAACCCTGCCGGTTAAATTAGAATTTGGCAGGTTTCCCCAACTCCGATTGGCGACATTATTTGGCGAGATTTTAGAGTTCCTTTTTTCCCGTTCCTTATTTTCCGAGTGACATTTTTTCCGTTCATTATTTTCCGGGGGGGGGCTTTCTTTCCGTTTCCCTTTTTTCCGGGTGACATTTTTTTCGCACACCGTGAATATTACACTGCATAATTCGATGATGAGAAAAACGGAATTTCACTTCTGAAATTGTTCTTAAACTCTTCTTCGATTCTCATTTCTTTTATTCACAGTTTTAAATAGAGGGGGGACATTCGAAACCTCGAATCAAGCCTTGGAAAGATTCATAAACTCAAATCTTTTAAACCTAATTTTAAAAGCATTTAAACGTTTTAATTCAAAAGTTTCAAAGATTTATTTCTTGTATATTTAGCAGAAATATTCATAAAGAAAGGTAAGTAATTTCAGTACATTTGCATTCACTCTATACCTCATTCTTAATTTTATGAACGGAATTTAGCTTTCTTTGTTTAGTCTTTATGTATGTTAATTTTTTAAATACCTCCGTCCTTCTGTAGCTGCCTTGATTTAAAAAGATTGTGAAAAAATGTAAATACTTGAACTTTCATTCATATATTATTTTGTCAAATTATATTAAGAAAATGAATCTCAACTTCAAAATGTTTAATTAAGTTATGAAGTACTTCATATACTAAATTTCACTTTTCATTACTCGGTGATCTGAAATTTCCTGTATGCTTTCAATATTTAAGCAACCATTTTTTTTCTGTCTTCTTTTTATTATTTAGGAGTTCTACAGCTACGGTGTGTAATATTTTTAAGCATTACAAAAACATCTTTTGTCATCAATAAAAACCTATCTAAAATAGCAACACAAAAATTAATAACAAGTGTTGCAAAACATTGTTGAAAATTGCAGATTATTTTTTAATGAATCGCTTTACTACGCAGGTAACGGAATTATTTTTATCACGCGCAAGTGGAATCAGATGTTTGATGGTCTATGAATTGGCTTTTGATCTCTTCGTGCATTCTCGGGCTTTTTGAGCTTGAAGGTTGACAAAAAAGATCTGCCAACCTTGAACTATCGGCGTTTTGGCGTAAAAAATAATGCATATGTATCTACTAATTTCGAAGTACATAATGTTTAAAAAATGAAATGCCAAAATATTGTAGATGAAAAAATATAAGTATGTAAATTATAAAAATTATTTGGCGATACAGTTCTGTTTGGCTCTGTTGTAGCTTGGCGATCGGAGATTTTATATTTAATAATTTTTGTTGCATTGCCTTTAGCAACCAAATTTAATTCAGTTAGATTTTTAAGTGGGCAGAATCAGATGATATATACATATACCGGGTGATCAAAAAGTCAGTATAAATTTGAAAACTTAATAACTCACGGAATAATGTAGATAGAGAGGTAAAAATTGACACACATACTTAGAATGACATGGGGTTTTATTAGAACCAAAAAAAAGTTAAAAAAAGTCCGACAGATGGCGCTGGACAGCAAAACGTCAGTGACTGCGCATGAAAATCGTGTATAAAAGGAGCTGTAATGAGAGAGAGAATCAGATGCACCAGCAGTCGCAGCATGTTGACGTTACCTGAAAAGGCGCTTTTAGTGAAGCTGTATTATCAGAATGGGGAATGTGCTAGTTCAGCGTTACGATCCTATCGCCATAGGAAGGGGATTCGAACGGGTAAAGGTCCGTTGACAAATGCAGATGCGTTGACAAATCCGGCGAGAATGATTTCGAAGTTCGAGGCCACGGGTAGTTTACAAGATAGACCCCGTAGTGGCCGACCAAGCACAAGGCGTAATGCTGCTGAGACAGTTCAGGAAGAAATGCAGACTGTAGCGGGTTCGTCTATGCACGGGGAAATCAGCGCTCGTGCAGTCGCACGTCGCACCAGCATTCCATACACTACTGTTTGGTTGGCACTCAGGCGTACCCTCCGATGCTATCCTTACAAAATCCATCGGCATCATGAACTGTTACCTGGTGATTTAGTGAAGCGGATGGCATTTGCGGTGTGGGCGTTTCAAAAGATGGCGGAAGATGACGATTGGTTGAGTAACGTGTTGTGGACCGATGAAGCTCATTTCACGCTCCGAGGGTCTGTCAACGCCCACAACTGCAGAATTTGGACTACCGAAAATCCTAGAACTGTCGTGGAAACTCCATTGCACGACTAGAAAGTCACGGTATGAGTTGGATTTACCACATCTACTGTTATCGGGCCTTTTTTCTTCGAGGAAATGCGTGATTCTGGTTTTGTAACTGCTACCGTGACGGGTGAGAGGTACGCCGATATGTTACAGAATCGCATCGTCCCCAGCCTGGCTGATAAACACCTGCTGGAACGTACGATTTTTATGCAGGATGCTCCACCCCATATTGCTAGACGCGTGAAAGATCTCTTGCGCGTCGTTTGGTGATGATCGTGTGCTCAGCCGCCACTTTCGTCATGCTTGGCCTCCCAGGTCCCCAGACCTCAGTCCGTGCGATTATTGGCTTTGGGGTTACCTGAAGTCGCAAGTGTATCGTGATCGACCGACATCTCTAGGGATGCTGAAAGCCAACATCCGACGCCAATGCCTCACCATAACTCCGGACATGCTTTACAGTGTTGTTCTCAACATGATTCCTCGACTACAGCTATTGTTGAGGAATGATGGTGAACATATTGAGCATTTCCTGTAAAGAACATCATCTTTACTTTGTCTTAATTTGTTATGCTAATTATTGCTTTTCTGATCAGATTGTTGCTTTTCTAATTATTGCTTTTCTAATAAAACCCCATGTCATTCTAAGTATGTGTGACAATTTTTAGCTCTCTATCTACATTATTCCGTGATTTATTAAGTTTTCAAATTTATACTGACTTTTTGATCACCCTGTATATTGTTTTTCGAATTTGGAGTTTAAATTTGGCAGATGTTGGTTTCCAATGAACGAAATGATAGCTGAAACAAAAGCACTTGAAAAAAGTATATTTTATTTGTCCCGAAGAAAAATAATCTATCATAATTTTGTCTGGCGACGAGGAAGAACGCGAAATTTCTAACAATAGATAAAGCGCGTCAGTATCAGTATACGAGGCATTCTTTTTTTTCTCTCTGTTTTACGGTAAAAATGCATAAATTACAGTTTTAGAATTCTATTCAGAATCTAAATTTGTTTGAAAAACCTTGGATTGATTATGTTTCGAACTAAATGTTTAAAATATTACTGCGAGAAAGATATAAACAAAAAATCGGAAAAAACACGCTATTTAAAAAAGAAAAAAAAAATGAAGCCTATTTGCTTAAAATTTTAGGTTTTAAAGCAGTGAAAACAACGTTGTTCATATAAAGCTAGAGTAAGGTAAATATCAATAATTTATACTGTACGATGCAGAAATGTTCTTGAGGGGTGTGTATGTATTATTCATCAGGTCACATGCAAAGGAAGGGTAATTTCGAAAATGTAATATATTTGAATAATGTGATGCAATAGCCGTTATTACGATGTATGATTGCTAAGCAGTCAAGAAGAGAGAGTTGTTCTTGTTATAGTTCTCAGAACATACTGTAAAGCGAAATTACAGTATGTGGATTGGGTATGTTAGCATAAATCTACTTAATATTTGTAAGATTTGAGTTATCAGCATTTGCAGCTATGCAACTGAATGCGTATCTCAGGTCAGATTATCTTGTGTTACTGAAACTGAATTAGCGAAATATCTCTGATATCTCAAAGGAATTCATAGTATGGTGGTTTTTTTTATACAAGTGTTGGAGCTTTAATTCTTAAGTGTTTATGTTTTAAGTTCCATATCAAATAAGATCAAAATTTGGATAATCATTCTAAATCACATGAATATGTAAGTTTGTGACACACATGATAACACAATATCTCCAGTAAAAACTGGTTTCAAATAAACAGTAAATAGTGGTATAGTTTTTTTTAAGCTCCAACAGAATAATTAAAAAAATGCGTTGTGTACATATAAACACTGGTCCAGTGTTCTAAATTAAAAGTGAAAACATTACAAAAAGTTAAAATTAAATATAGCATTTATTTAAGATACTTTGAATTAAATACAAATAGTTACATAGGTGGCGGTGATGTGTAAACAGAATTAATCAAAATTATCATACCCGTTCAAACAGGGAATTTAACATTGTAGACTAACGAACTTTTGCCAAAGTCACTCTACATAATGTGACGATCCAAACAGTGAATAGGATTGGAGAAATACATAGTAGATGTTGTTGGCTGTAAATATGGGTTTATCTAAGGAGAGAAAAAAAATATATATTAGTGGGGTTAGGACATTTTCGTCGCCCTCCTTAGCATCCTTCTCACGTCTATTTCTTCCGACATCGATGTTTCTCTGATAACGCTGACGCTTTCAGCTCCGTCTCCTTCCTTCAAAATGGCTGCATGTCAATCTCCCGTCAGACCTCCTCGTCCACAGCTCCCAGGCTTTTTACTCGAAACGCCAAGACCGCTCGATTGGCGATTTTTGATGGTAGTAAAACCGCCAACAGCCCGGCAACCTCGGGGAACAACCACGCAGGAAGGTGCAGTCTACGGTAGAACGAGCTTCCTCATTTGGCGATCATCGCTGTTAGCCTCGTCGAGGGGTCCCAATCCAACATATGAATAACCTGCAAGTAAGCAAAAAACATCGCGCCAACCAGACCCTACGGCAGAGTTAGTAATGTAGAAACTAGCCTTTCCGCAGGGTGCAAAAGTAACTAATGATGACAGAGGTTTCACAGACTACCGTCTGGAGGGCGAAGAAATCGAAAACAAAGCTATAAATTTCTTTGGAAGGGCAATGGACTGAAATCGAAATTTTGAAGGGATAAGTGAAAATTATTGGTTTTACAACAAATTAACTTCAATACTGATAAGTACTAAAATAAAAATATAATAATTTCACAGATAATTTTCTTGGGTTTATTCCGACACCAAACACGACCACCATAGTAAGAAATAATAAAAAAAAACTTCAGTTAAAATACAGTAATCAAGTATGAAAATTTTTATATAAAAAATACTTCAGTTAAAATACAGTAATCAAGTATGAAAATTTTTATATATTCTCCACAACACCAAAACGACCACCATAGTCAGAAAATATGGATCCCAAAATTAGCAGAAAAGGGGGCAAAAAGAAAAACTTTAAACACCAACTTGTGTAAACAAAACTTTAAAAAGCTTGACCTTAAGGATCAACTTATCAAGAGATTAACATTAACAATCAAAGTTAAGAAAAATAATTAACTAGACAGAATTTAAATAGTTAACCAACCAAAAGTAAAGAAGAAAAATTAATTACACAAGCAACTTAAAATCAGCGTTAACCAAAACTGTCAAGAGAACAAATTAAATGACTACAATTACTTTTAAACAAACCAAAGAACTTAAGTTCAACTACAAAAATTAAAAGAAATTAAACTTTAAGTCTGAAGCAAAAGTTAAATCATTACCTTTAAAACAATTTAAATCACAACTGAAATAAGTAATACATAACACAAGATATTTTATACAGAAGTTCTAAATGCCACACCTTTGTAAACAGGGTTAAAAAATAGGTAATATCAGCTGATATCTTAATGCTATTGACGAGAATTCGAGAAGAAATGGCAAAATATTGTTATAAAATAATTTATAAAAAATTTCTGAACTTTTAAGAAAGTTCAGAAAGACAAAAGTATATTAGAAAACATTTGTTTTTGTTGCCTTTTAGCACGCTATTTATTAGCTTTAGTGTGAGACCGATATATCATTTATTACAAAATGTAATAAAATCAATCCGCACTTTTTACGCTTAAGGGTTATTGCATGGATTTAAAGCACAAAAAATAATGTATCCTAAAAATGCACATTTTCTTTCTTTCTTTTATTTTTTAAATTTTATTTAAAAATGAATTTACTAGGTATGAAAAGAAGCTTGTATGCAATCAAATACCATGCTAAGTGGCGAAATGATTTGTATCCGTAATTTGTTAAAGGATACGGTTGTGGTTTTCCTTTTATCCGAGCTTTCCAGTTATTCCCTTTCAACATTAGCTTTGATGATCTAGTAGCATTATGTGGCAATCCATATTATTTAATTTCAAGCTGCATAACATTAATAACAGCAGTATGCTTGCAATAGAAGTTTATTACTAAATTCTTATGTTTTTAACCATTTTTTACGTAATTGCACTTCAAAAAAACGTATTCTAATTTCATGTCCCGTATGTATGAAAATTATTAAAACCTAGAGAAAATGTCACATATACATAAAATTAAAATAAACTTTGGGCTACATTTAATATTTCTTTTACATTGGTAATTACCATTGTGAAGAAGCATTGGAGTTCGATTAGGGATTCTGTTAGGAGTATTAGGAGTTCTATTAGGGGTTATTAAGGATTCATTTACATTAAGGAAACTACTATTTGAATGATAGTTTTATTATACTTTTGACAACGTAACCTTTCTACTTTCTTAATTGCTGATCGCCATTCAGCTTTATAAATCAGTGGACTCAAACTGGCCGCCCGCGGGCCACATCCGGTCTCTGAAATAATTTTGTACAGTTCACGAATACATTTAAATTTTGTATTTCTTGTTAAATACGGTATTTATAATTTTAGAAACATTAAAATAGGGGCTGAGCTTACATATGCCCCTCCTGTTGAAGGAAAAATAGATAGAATGAATAGTGTGGGGATTTGTTAGTGTATGTTTGTATGCCAGGTTACGTGACTGGGATAAAAGGGAAAAACCTCCGACATACATACAATCAGCAAATTTAGTTCGCCAGCCGATCAGTCAGCGGCACTATATTTCTAGCGTTTCTCCTGTTCCGCTGGTAACTGTGATATTTACTTCCCTTTAGTCATTCACTAGTTGGTAAGAGGGATGCACAGATATGCAGTTTATATTACCACACAGATGGAGACAAATTAACGTGCGATTTATATAAAAAAGTTTTTACGCTTGTTATTCAATGAAATTCCATTATATTGTTGCGTGCGTACGGGTTTGTAATGGACTGAATGCACACAGAACCGATGGTAGTTTCATAAAGTTTATTTTGACGAAAGAAACACTTCACAGTTCTGGGACTTTCCCCAAAAGCGCTCATACAGCTCTTCTCAATACCACAGAGCACAATCAGTAGTTACGCTTCAAACTGCTAACAGTGTTAAACACAACATAATGCAAAGCGCATCTAAAAAGGAGAAGCTCTCACGGATATCTCAATACTCCGAAGTTATCTCCAAACTGAGAAACTGAGAGCTGATGCTCTCTTCGGGCTTATGTAGTCTACACCCGGCCGCCGAGAAATCCCTAGTACCTTTCACATCTCGAAAATACTGGAAGGCATATACGGTTAAAGTTGCATTTAAGGGACGGATACTGTTAAGCTACATATAGGGATCATTTACAGTTATGCAATTACAGTATCAATTATAGTTACGAGGGACCAGACTAAACTTTAGCCAAATGGTTACAAGTTTAGCGACTTCTTGACGAATTTGGCGACATAATTAGTCGTTAAAACCATCGTTAGTTTGGCGATATCCGACAGGTATGGAAAGATAATCATTTACATTAATATTAAATAGACTTGCCCCTGTAATCTTATTTTTCCGACAAGGCTTTGTCTCTTTCAAGCATTTCATGTTAATTAAGCAAATAATATTACAACTTTAATCATAACTTCAATAATTTATCTACATATATACAAAATTCGTAACGTTGCTTCTTTTCCAAGGACTGCACGTCCTAGGCAATACAGTACAATCTGTGGAGCGGAAGACGTATTTATAACTTAGGAAAATCAATGCAATACTAAAACTGTAATTCAATAAATAATATAGAGCAAATGAGACCCTAAATCAATAAATAAATGCATGAATTAAAGATTTGTATACAGATAGAACCATGGTTTTAGTATACTAATTACATTATATACACTAAACGGATTAAATACTATGGCTATAGTAAGGGGCTAGGCTATCGAACGACTTCGGGCTTTGAATCTGAAGACTTACGGATCCGAAATACGATGTTCGTTCAGCCTGTTTAGGACTGTGTAAGGACCGCCTTAAGATGACTGTAGTTTAGAAAAGTGTGCGGACTTTGCATCGAATCGAATTCCATAACCACACCTTGCACCTTCGTTGAGTTGATGTCCTCTAGCTCTCCTGTCGTACTGGGCCTTCATCTTCTCCGCTCTCAACCAGAATTGTGCAACTCTTCAAACCGTGCCGGGAGATCATGAATGTACTCCTCAAGCAGTGATGACGTATCCTCTGGGGAACTAAACAAGTGATCAGAACACAAATAAAGTTCACGATCGAAGAGCATCTGGGATGGGGAAGGGGAATAGCAGGTGTCTTTGCCGCGCATAATACAGGCTGCATAAATTTAATGATATTTTCCCTCCTGTGAATATGTTCAAAAGGATTCCACTTATGAACTTTACAAATTCTAATAACCTACAACATAGCATTTTAAAAACATTTTTAAAATCGCACTAGTTTTATGTCAAAACAGTTTTTGGAATTCCGAATTTAACAACTATCTTCTTAATTTTTTTTTTGGTGTGTGTGTGTACTAATCATGGTCTTTATAGATAATTAATAATTCATTCTTATGGTTTACACACACTAACAATTTGTAGCTAATGTATATGAAATGAACACGCTGCCCACGAGGTCGTATTATTTCTCTATTTTATAACATTAAAATATAATTTTTTTAAATGCTTACAAATTTTCTCAAGCGAGCTTTCACGAGCTCTCAGATTCTTAACACACAGTTTGTTTTAATTCGAACGTTTCGAACGAATCGATCAAACGATTTGACCCCGTAAATTGAACCTCGTGAATATTATTAATACAGTTGAATATAATACTGAGTTAGCAGTAATTATACTATTTCTTGTTATGTTTTTTTGTCCATATACTTTTTTTGTTAAAATCAAAGAAAGATGTTCTCGGCTTAATTTCTCAATCTCAACCTGTACCGAATTGTATTAAAATATTACTGTGTTCTGAAGCATGATTTCTTAATAAATACTGGATACCGGGTGCACGCTGGAATTGCGTAATATACCGTAACAATAAACTCTAGATCCTTTGCAAAGCTTCAGATGCTCATCTCCTCGACGGAACTCAACCTTTTCTTTGTGAGCTCTTGCAAATTTGAATTACTTTTCAGGAATACTCAGTATGGGAAGGCTGTTGTTCAACACCTCCAGGGTACCTCGTTGGTGTTTCTCATACTTTTACCTGCACACAAAATACCGATATCTGGTTATATTGACGTTATTTGTAAGCGAATTTAATATTTGTATTAAGTCTCTTTTGATTTTATTCCTATATAAGTTGAACTGCCCTGATCAGTATAGTGATTAGGTGTCGTGTCGTTGGACCTGAGCTTAAATACTGGAGAAGGGTTTGATGTTTGTGAATGTATGGTGTCTTTACGTTGTGCAGGCAATTAAAATACGTGGTGAATCGAGTGGTTTGACAATAGGTAAAGAGGTAGCAGATTAGTATTTTTTCTTCAAAAGACGGACTGAACTGGGCTAAGTCGAGCTCCTGCAGAGTACCCAAGGTTCATGCCAAAGACAAAAGCAATCCGGCGATCATCGCCACGATAAAATTAGTAGACTTAATTCTGATGATACTGTTCTACAACGCAACAATAAAAGTTGGAAAGAAGTTTTCCTTTTTTGTTGCAAGAAAAAGCATTTAAATTTTAACGTCGAATTTGTTGAGATATCTGTTAGTTTTTATTTCAGTTATGATACCAATTGCTTTTTGTTACTACAAAAATTAAAAACTTCTTTTCATCTTTTATTGCTGCGTTGGCTGACAATATCATCAGAACAAATCTACGAAATTTATCATGGCAAGGATCGCCAGATTACGTTTGTCTTTAGCGTCAACCCTGAAGGTAACAGCTCAACTTTGCGCAGTTCCTTTCGTATTTTGAGGAAAAATACTCAATCTGCCCTCGCTGCGCTTATTGCCAAACCACTGGAAGGGACTTTATTGTAATTCTGAAACAGATTTTTAATCCTATTCGTACGTCCTACTTTTCTCTGAGAAATATTCTCTTATAATTTTCCACATTTGAGGAATGCATTCCAATATGTATATTTTTAACACTGTCATTTAAATTTAAGTTATTTTTGTCTAGTAAACGATTCTGATTTTTAAGATATTGTTCATTAGGCTTTTTACTATATGATAGCGAAATAGTTAACTTTGAAAGCGGTCTTTTAATTTTTAGCACAAAGGGCATTAGCTCAGAAGGGCTATTAATTTCGTTTTGGTATTTTGCGTTGGTTCACTAACGTCGGCTCACTTTTCAAATTGTTTCCATCAAATATTATAGCCGTGTATTATATTTAAAGAAATTAAATAATGAAGAATCTGAGTAAATGTATGTATGTTTCTCGCATTGTGATAAAACAACGGTACCTGGAGCCGTCGACTTTTGAATAACGTACGTTTCCACCCGAATATGGGCATCTAGAAGCCCAAATTTGGAATTTGGAATTTGTTTTATTATATATTTCATATTTTGTAAAACTTTAACGAATTTTTGATTAACAAACTCAACGATTTCAAAGCGAGCAATGGCAACACTAAAAAAAGTTATCTCCAGCGCACGAGACTGTGTATCAGAAATTCTAAATACATGCTCATTTTAAAATTACACTCATGTCCATAAATTAGGGATAATTCAGAATCACACGGAAATCGAACTCTGAAGTAAAAGTTTCACCTGTAGAATTATCGAATATACCTTCAAGAATATGTGCAAATTACAGGAAGCCATCAGATGACACCGATAATACGTCACACTGACAAGAATGTAAGAGAAGTGTATATAAGGAATGGTAGCAAAGAAGTAAAATTGTTCACAAGCGTTCTGTAAACCGCTTAGTACCGTAGCTGAATAGTTATGACAAAGAGGACGCGTGTGGTGATATTTTTACGTAATAGAATTATCGCCCGTCTGAAACGTGGGCGTACTCAGACGGAAGTATTCTAGCTTTTTGCAATAGCCCAAAGTGTCACCTTTAGGCTTCGGCAACGATTTCAAAATGACGGAAATGTCAGTAGATGTTACAGTTCAGGACGCCTCTGAGTTACAACGCCGAATGACGACCGATATTTGGCAGTAACTGCCAAAAGAAGCAGACGGAGCACAGCATCAGATCTGTCTCGTCAGCTACCTTCGGCCACGGGTACGACAGTTTCAAGGCAAATCGTGTACAAACGTTTGGGACAGATTGGTTTATATGTTCGCAGGCCTGCCAGATGTGTTCCGCTCACGGCAACTTACTGTCGCCAAGGGTTGGCCTGGAGAAGAAAACATGCATCGTGAACATCGTCACAATGTACTTGCGTGATGTTTTCCGACGAGTCTAGGTTTAGCTTGCAGTCTGATTCACGACGGACTTTCATATGGAGAACTCCAGGTACCCGCTACCACCAAGACAATATCATTGAACGACAGCTTTACGGTGGTGTAGAATTGCCCGTTTGGGTTGGAAGTACAGTGGGCTCCAGAACAGATCTGCATGTTCAGATCAGAACCATGACAGGCCACATTTATCAGGACATTATTCTGGAACAACTTGTACGCTTGTTTAGGAGTGCCATAGTCGCAGAATTTGTGTTTATGGTTGACAACTCCCGTCCTCACCGTGCAAACATCGTAAGCGAATGCCTTCAATCGGAGGATATCATCCGTATAGAATGGCCAGCATTTTCATTTCATTTGCATTCGATAGAGCATGTGTCAGACATGCTTGGCTGACGAATTGCAGCCCGTCAAGGACCTCCTACATGCGTACTAGTACTTCGGAGAGCATTGCTTGCTGAGTGGAGTAATCTTCCTCAACATCAGCTGGATAATTTGATACTCAGCATGCCTAGCATTGTACAGACCGTATTTCATCGTCTGAGAGACATACAATGTATTAACCATCATACCAATCATGTAATGTTAAGTTTTTGTAAGGGAGATATTTTTTGTGATTGCTTCTGGGGACAAAAATCGTAGTTTTCATGAATAGTATCCTATATGTACCATCTTTTTTCTTCTTTATCTTTTGTTTAATAAATGGGCTTCATAAATAAGTCACGTTTATTTTGTTTCTGAATCTTTATTTACCGGAGCTGGCATTATCCTTAATTAATGGACATGAGTGTATTTTGCGATATTACTGTTGAATTGAATTTTTATGGTTTAAGAGCGAAGAATATGATATTTAATAAATAAAGGTAACACCCAAAACGTTAAAAAAGTCCCTTTGGGTGTAATGTAAAAGCTGAAAGCTTTCAGGTTTTTATAATCTTTTATTATTTTGTTTTGTTTTATTAATTTCAACAATAAACGCCTTGAGTTTTTGAACGGATTAGTCTATTCCAATTAAAATGGCGGAAATGTGTCCTAAATATGGTAAGGCATTGAAATCCCATTTTATTATTCAATTCTGGTGCATAATCATATTTACGGTTTATTTATCAAAATTCTAAACTTTATCAAAATTCTAAACTTAGTTTTTGCAATACACATGATATTTAAAAAGTCTTATGAGTTTTGATTTTGAATTATGGAACATCTAAAGAAGTTGCACGAAATGCATGGGTTCTGAGGATTACGGATCGTTGATATAAAAGTATGATCTTAATGATTCTTAGTAGTTTCCAAAGTTATCTGCATTTTTTTCAAAAAACATGGTTTATTATAAATTAAATAAAACTGCAGTAACTTTAAACAAAATACTGTCATAATGAATTTTTACAAATCATTTTTCAAACAACAAAAACACGATTTCTTTTTCTTCATTTAAACTCCATGAAAACTCAGATATGCAGATAGAATTTTAAAGAATACATTTCTTGACCGTAACATTGTCATAAAAATAATCAAAAGGTAAAGAAAACACAGTATGTAATTTCCACTATTCTCTTTTCGAAAACAATCAGAGTATTTGTAAACGAAACAAATGAAAAAGTACGTTTGTTTAGATGTAGTAAGTTAAAAAAGAAATAATAATATTTGTATTCAAATTTTTTGTGCACCATTACAGTTAGAGTAGGTGAATTATCACTAAGCTAACAAAAGCATAAGCTCAAAAACATGGTCACAGTCAATAAAAAGGGTTACTATTATTGTGTGGGAAGGAACTGTTATTTCCGCAATCGATTTTAGAAAAACATGAATGTTTTTTGCGGAAAAAATAAAATCAACATCTCGCATTATGCAGTAGTGCCAACTAGGTAAAGATCCGTGGCAGCAAAAATGCATCCTCTCTTTTCCTAATTTTTCGATTGTCTAAATCAATGGAAACTCAAAAGTGAAAATGTTCAATTGTCTAATTATCCCTTTAGACAGAAACTGTTGTTGAATCACTCTCGATATAGTTGTGGGGAGTTATTCTATGTTTCGATAACTAATCCAACTTCATCATTCCGTACTTTAAACTACTATAGGCTGGGGGACGCTTTTCGACAGAAAGTAAAAGTAAAAAGAGATAACGCAACAAGAAGGTTTTATCTGATTGTAACGAAATCGAGAATACTTTTCGGTTCAACAAACGGAACGGTAAATTTTGGGGGCCAGTGTATGATGTGCGGGTGATAAAAAGCACCATCGCAACTGAGCATATGGCTGATATGTAAAAGGGGAGAAATTCCAAGGTATAACCTTCATTTGAATTTGATTTTATGGATTCATTTTAATAACATCAATGCTTCGCAGAGGGTTCACACACCGTATGAATATATTTCATCTGAGAGAGAACTTGCAATCAGCCTAAAAGAAGTAGGGTAGTCAAATCGAAGGATAGCTCGACATATAAGTAGCAGCAATGCTGCCATTCGATGATCGTGGCAGTGAAGGTTTAGCCATAGCAGAACATAACCTCAAGATGGCTGCGTTTGATCTACGCAGGCGAAAGAAGATGAATTTAAATGGAAGACCAATGGCCTCAAGCACAAGCACTACTGACAGACGACTCACAGAATGGGAATTGTGCTCAAGATTCCCAGCGGCCGATTACTACTCACTCGTATATTTTGAAAAATACGTCTACAGTGATGTCAGACATTTTTGACATATAATGTCACTGACTAGATTAGAATGCTCTTCAGCAATAAGTTCTGGTTCAAAGTTCAAACAGAACTACGATGATCGCTGAAGATGTTTTTCAAGACGTCCAAGTCAACAGTGGGATAGTGACGTGATCTTCGCCCGTCGATCAGCTTAATGAAAACAGCTACGGTCTGAGGTACTATTTCATTTATTAATCGGAATCTTTGGATGCTATTCGTGACACTCTTACAATACGACGGTATTCTAAGTACCTTTATGTCACTCTTCCTTTCCAAGAAACCTCGGCTTCTATTTTAATAGAATAATACTCGGCAGTTCACTATCATCATTTTACTGATAGAATTCGTGATTTCCATACATTTCCTTGGCCATCAGTTTACCAGACCTCTCTCTCACAAATCACATTTAGAACCTCCTGATCAGATCCCTCCGAAACATTCCAGAATGTCACCGATCTAACTGAACAACTGAATTTTGCAAGAAATCCCAAAAGATGACATTCACCAACTCTACGAGTCAATGCCAAGCCAGATAACTACTGCTTAAAGTAAACCGTTTTAAGGTGTCCATACATTTTTTATTGTTTTTCTTTATGCAGCTCCTTTATAAAATCTTCAGTTTTCTGAAATTTTAATAGTTTCTTTCTTCATGCAAATATACCTCAACTATTGAATTTCGTTTCAATTGGATAGAATTTTTGTTGTTTATCTTAGAACGTATTTTGTGAAAATAGTTTTATTAGATCGATTTATAAAACATTTTCTTTTCATCAAATGTAAATTATGAAATATAAGATATTTAATGTTATTTAGGTTAGAGTAAGGAAAATGTAAATTACGTGGCAATACATTACATGAACGTAATTAGAGGCATGTAGTGCTGAAATGTGTTGAATAACTAAACTTTTAACGAAATTTTCAAACTTTAGTTTTTAGCTCTAATTAAATTTAAAACTATTTTTTCAAATCTATACGTAACTGAGTACGTGAATACTTTGCACTTGTGAACTTATTTCTGAGTGTAATTCTTACAGCGGGACTTCATAAGGTGAAGTATAATTATTAACTCGAAGCTGCTCGCAGCATAACGTTACTGTAGAAATAGTGCTTGATCAAAGGTTCATTTTTGGGCTGTGTCTTTACGTATTTGTGTACTGTGTATCTACGAAAAAAGATATAACGTGACATCGTCTACGGTAGCGTAATTCGCTTTGCAATGAAAATAGAATTGCAGTGTTGTCTTTTGATTAAAGAACATTTGAACAAAGAAGCCTGAGTTTCTTCGATTAGAAATACAGTGGCACAAACAATTGAGGATACACCTTACGTTCACTTGATAAATCAAACTTTCAATCAAAATAACACATTAACTAGCAGTGCAAACGTACTTTTATTCTTAGACATAACAAAAGGTTTAATTAACAGTAAAAATAAAGAAAAATCAACGACAAAATTCTAAAATAAAAATTTTCAGAAGCATTTCAAATAAACATAAGCAGATTTTTACCTCAAAAAATTGAGGATACACCAATGAAATTTTTGTTTAACTACCACTAGATTTTTTTTCTGCATGCTACTATCATAATCTAAGTTTGGACAATTTTATCTTAAGCGTTTTCGACTGTTATTTTTGTCTTTTGAAGTTGGTTATGTGAATTTAAAGTCGCAATTTTAAATGGAAAATTGCTCCTCGGAGAGAGATCAGTATTGGTGTAAGAAAATTTATATTAAGGTTATTTAAGTAAGGAAAATCGTATCGTGAAACAGCTGAAATTGTTTTTAGAAGCCACTCGTGTGTACAGAAAATCATTGGAAGATTTAAAAGCGATGGATTAATTGAAAATAAAAGTGGAGGAGGAAGGAAAGGTATTATGAGTGATGTAGCCAAAATTAAATTTTTGAAAGATATCAAGATTGATCCTAAAGTAAGTGCAGTCAAACTAGCTGCAGAAACTTCTCGAATAATGTGCAGAAGTGCTGAAACTGTGAGAAATGTGATTAGACATGCTGTATATAGCAGTCGCGTAGCTAGAAAGAAACTATTTATAAGCTTACAAAATCAGAGAAAACGTTTGCAGTTTGCAAAAACTCATCAATTGAAGACAGATAACTTTTGGAAGAAAGTTATATTTAGTGATGAAAGTAAATTCAACATTTTTGGAGGGGATGGTCGTCGTATCATTTAGAGAAAGCCCAGCACTGCTTTGGATCCAAAAACTTTACGTCCTACAGTTAAACATGGTGGTGGCTCCGTCATGGTTTGGGGTTGTGTGGCTTCAAATGGTGTAGGAAATTTAGTTTTTATAGATGACATAATGGATCATAAACTTTATATAGATATGCTCCACAACAATCTTAAAGAAAGAGCAAAAAAATTGGGTTTAGATGGAAATTTTATATTCCAGCACGACAACGACCCCAAACACTCGGCACATAATGTCAAAATGTGGTGTCTTTTTCACTGTAAACAGCAATTGAAAACATCACCACAGTCCCCTGACATCAATGTCATAAAACATTTGTGGGGCACACTCGAAACAGCGGCCCCAAAACACCTAATTAGGAACAAAGCCCATTTAAAGCAAGTGTTACAAGAAGAATAGGAAAAAATATCTCCAGATACCACCAAAAAATTGATCGAATCGGTACCAAGACGTTTCGAGGACATTATAAAAGCCAAAGGACATGCAACCAAATATTGACACTGTTTTTGTATGTGATATATCACAAAAATTTCATTGGTGTATCCTTAATTTTTTGAGGTAAAGATCTGCCTATGTTTATTTCAAATACTAGTGAAATTTTTAATTTTAGATATTTTTTTGTTGATTTTCGTTATTTTTACTGTAAATTAACCCTTTTGTTACGTGTGAAAATAAAAACACGTATTCTATTCTAGTTAATGTGTTATTTCCGTTGGAAGTTGGATTTATCAAGTGAAAGTAAGGTGTATCCTCAATTGTTTGAGCTACTGTAGATTTCACTCATGTCCCAGCTACACTATTCTCCAAATTTCTCTTTCTCTAACACCACTGTGTTTCCTTATAAAGGCGGTTCTAATTTGAATTACCCAAAATGATGAGACGACCAGTTCAAAAGAAATATTCTACAAATGTTTCTAGTAATATCCTGAGCACTAGAGCAAGTACTTGTGTTCTTGTGGCTGTTACTTTGAATTCACTAGGTAGTGTTTTTTATATTTCAAAAACATCTTCTTTATGAGCATCTTCTCCGAATGCTTTGAACACAGGAATACATTTCTCCCTAAATGACTGGAACCATGCTCCTCAAAACATTTGTCGAGAATGGCGAAATCATCGGTCATTAATCATCATTAACTATTTCATCACCGACAGCGTTATCCAACGGGAATCGCAAAGATAAACCGATATTACACATGCTAGAAGAGCGAAAACCACACAACAAAGCATCAAACCTTAGGTGAGATTTGAATCCACGTCCTGAAATTCAGATTGGTTTTCAGCATCTAATAATCTGAACCGATGTTCCTTCATAAATGTAATAAAGTTATTTTATAGTGCATTTTGTGGCGCTTATTTAAGTATAAAGTTAATGTATTAAACCAACCATAGTGTTTTCGCATATTTTACCGAATTTATATAATAAAATTAGCTATAAAAATTCTTTCGAAAATTTAACAATGAATGCTTTTGAAAACTTTTGAATTTCTGAGCCAGTTACGGTTTTCGAGTAAATCATTTTAACTAAATATGCGCTGTAATAATAACTTCTTAAGCATGTACGATATTTGCATATTTTTGAAGAATTATAAAAGCATTTATCTTAGTATAAAATAATTTCACAATAATAGCTGTTATATAATTAAGTATAATAGCTGTTATATAATTAAGTATATGAAGGTTCTTGAATTGCTACAAATGTAAGATACTTTTAAATAAATTGATAAAATTTGATAATGTTGCGAAAGAAAACATTCAAATGGCTGCCTTAGAAGCCATTTTATTCGTCAGAAAGTTTCTTTCCATGATATGGTGACTCAAAAGTTCATGTACAAGCAGCGACTGCTTATTGAGAAATATTCCTGATTTAATTCCTGATTCCTGACATAATGCGGTACATAATTTTATTCGTAAATACGAAAGGGCTTAGGAACTTCAGAAGTAATCATTTCAAACATCTGAATTCCGTATTTGTATGGAAACTTTTTAAGAAACCCTCATGTTTGGTGAGTAAAAGCATAATTAAAATTCCAGATCCATGGTAATGAGTTTAGTAAGATTTTCCACATGGAAATGCAGGCATACTTTGAAAATGAAGGCAAACAGAGAAACAACAAGAATCATAGATTTTGTGCGGTTTATTGATATCAATCAATTGACCTTCGAAGATGTAGGTCCCATTTGATCTATAAAGTTGAAAAGGTGAAACAATGGCATTAATGGTTGTGATGAAAATACTTGAGTTGGAGGTGAATGGAATGAGGTTACGAGATAATGCGGGTATTCAAAGCGGTATTTTCACAAAACAATCAAATATAAAGCAAATATATTAAGTCTTTTATCACTGAAAATATTGTCACACAAATATAGTAATAAATTTGAAACTAAATAAATTATTTACAAAATATTTTCAAATTTACATTTTTGTCTGTATTGTGTTAGTATTGAGACTCATATTTTTTTTCTAGTAAAGTATTAAAATAAGTTTTATTACTATTATTAAAATAACTAACGAGACATTCATCAACTGAAAGTTTAAATTTCTGTTGACATTGAATACATCTCAAGGAAAAAAATAAAGTACGTTTTTGTTTAAAATCATTTAAATATAGAAGAAATGAAATTAATACTGAAAAGCAATCTCAGTTCTTATAATGTTTCCCTTGTGTTTTATCCAAATGGTTTATTTTTTATTTGTTCGCTTTGCTTTATTCGATTCTTCGATTCAGGTGAGTTGTTTTCACTTGATTTCGATTTCGCAGCCTTTTTCAGCTTTCCCAGTATCAGGGCTTTACCATAACGATGTGTCTTAGGTTTTCTTTTTTCTCTGAAATAAATGCAGTATCTTTTCAATGAATTTTCGGCTAACAATGAAAGTTTAATAATTTATTTTTAATGCTATGATCCTGTGACATAGTATATTACTTGATATATAATATGTACATAGTACATTATATGTAGTACTCAAAATATTTAACTGTTTCGATTTCCTTGTACGAAGTAAAGTAAGTACTGTAATGGAAAAAAATTTTGGTTATCAGACTTCAGTTGAATACTTTATCGTGACTTTTATACGGAGGAACTGATTTCCATGAATTGTTGCTGACGTATCGAACTTGAATTCGTATTAATTTGTTTAAAATATGTATAATTTAAACATTCTGTTTTAGCAGATTTAAAATAACTGTGACAGCAAACATAAGCACATCCCTAAAAGTTTTTGTTTCAGTTCTTGAATTATCGCAAAAAACTATATGAAGCTGTCTGCATTCGTTGGCACACAGTTTTATGTTTAAGAAGCTGAATTATGCAGTGTCAATGGCTTTAAATTTATAAAGCGGAAAAGTTTTAAATAAATTTGATTTGTTTTTATTTTTAAATGCGTTTTTATTTAATCTAATTTAATCAAATCAGCTATAATTCTGAGAGTAACGATAACTAAATAAAATGAAGAGAATAACTTAACTCACTCAGAAAATTAACCAAGCCATGTAACTTTGCTTATTTAGTAGATTTTTTTCAATCCTTTGTGTTTAAAACCGATGAAAAAGATTTTTTATATTTTATTTAAACGTAAAAGTCATGAATGCACCTAATCTATCCCCAAAAGAAACGAAATAAGTTTTTTATTTAAATACAAAATTGTTTTTCCTCAAAATATCAGTTATTTTCATATTAAAGTTGTGAAGACGAAGAAGAAATGGAACAAAACTGGCTGCTTAAGAATATAATTTAAAAACAACATTATGAATTTTAAAATGTTAAAAATATTAAAAATTTAATTTTTAAATTTTAATTTCAGTAAATTTTAATAATTTTTTCTTTTTTATCTTATAAATACGATAAAACTGCACTCATACTAAAGCATATTTCTTGCATAGTTTAAAGATTTGTAATCAACAGCATACAGCTTGGATACGGGGAGAAATAAAAATCGGAAGTATAGTTTTTCTCTTAATAACCGTCTCTGCATAATTTACTTATTTATTTATTTATTTTTTGCTGAGACGAAGTATAATACACATTACTCTGATTAAAGACACTGATAACTGACAAAAGCTTAAGGACATATATAGAATTTCTGTATGTTTTTAATGATACAATAAAAACATGTGCGTTTCTTCATTCTGTACGAACTCTGAAGCTGAAAATTTAGAAAAAGTAAAATTAATGGACCCTCTATCAAGTGCGAATTACTAGCTAAAATCAAAAATATCTATGACATTTAGCGTACTATAGTAGCGAACAACTTCAGCAAAGTGGTAAGGTTAGTAGAAATCAAAAGGTTGAAAATATGAAGTAAAAACCGTTTTGAAAAATCATGATGGCCTATGAAATTATTTCCAAGTCAATTAAATAACCCAAGAAGAAAAAAAACTGTGAAAAAGAACTTGATCGCGATAGGTATTTGTTCAGTTACTTAATATTAAAAAAGTACACGGGCGAACACGACATAAAAACTTCTCCTAATGAATATCCGGAACTTGAGTGTAACTCGAAAAAATCAATATTAAATTAAATTCAGATGAAACCTCGTTTATTTCAAGCCAAAACTCATAAGACGGGAACTGTAGTCAGCGGAAAACTATCGTATGATCTGATGAATAACAATTTTCTGCATATTCAAATGGTGCAAGGCACAGAGCCAATCAGAGCCATCAGAGGGTTAAAGAAGCGGTAAAATCTGGATGTGCTAAACAATTTGTACTAAAAGGATGGTTCTGAAATTCTGCATATTAATCTTAATAGTGGTGTATTAGATAAAACGAGTAATAAATATGTTACAGAAGAATTTCAGGAAATCATATGATTACTTTTTATGTGATGCTCATAAAGCAACTTATCCAGCTATCCAGTTTAAGGTAAGAGGAGCTAAAACTGTTATAATAGTAACTTGGAACACAGAACTTGACGTATTAAATTGCAGGTTTCAGACTAAATGCAACATCTGAGGAATCTTCATTAATTAAGATACAAAAAATATCCAGTGACCCAAAATGACCAGAGTTTTTAAATAGCTTTGTTGAATCATTTTAATCAAGATTTACGTCTACGAATTTTGTACGTAATGAGTCAACTAAGTATTAAAAATAAAGATGTAGAGACGGCTAAATTTGTCATCTGCATTATATATTGTAGGCGATGAAAATTTTCGCTTAAACACATTTTGCAGAAAATGCCTAGAAGGCATTGGAACGCTGAATGCACAATGGGTTAGAAAGTTATTTGTGAATTTTTTTCTTATTGATATTTTACCTCAAACATTGAATTTTAAAAGTAACTTAAAGCAGTTTAATAACAATAAATTCAAAATAAATATTTACCACTAAGTAAGAGTACAAGGTATTTAGAAACTAACAAATTTATATTACCATATAGCTCCGAGCGCTTCGAAGCACTAACAAACACAAAATCTTATGTTACATTTTTAATTCTCGTGTTCGGTTTTCCACCATTCTTAATTTTGCATGCATGAGATACATTCATGTGTTATAATTTTTGTCTTGCTTTAACTCTTTTGATTTATTTCGATGGAAATTATTTGCTAGTTAAACAGACAGGCTAATTTTATTATCTGCACCTTTTGTGTAGAAGTCAAACAAAATAATCTGCAACAATTTTTTTTCTACGGTGATATTGTTTAATAACATCTGTTGCTTACTTAACACAGTTTCACGCGGCTGGTACACAAAATTAAACACAAGAGCAATTGGACTGTATATTTTTCACTTTTATTTAATTACACTTATTCTAATAATGCGAAAATTACTACAACATAGCGAGCCATTCCACAAGGCTGTCACAAGAAAGAAGTTCTATTCAACACAAGTTTAGTTGCCACATGCAACAAGTATTAAAGAGAAACATTCCAAAACGATAAATTACAAATTAATTACCTTATACTTCCGGTTGGAGCGGAGTGATGAGTCATCAAATAAAAACCAAACGATCTTATTTTATAAGCTCGCAATACTCACATGAACAACATCTTTTTTTAAAAAATTAAGATGGAAAGAAGTAAGTTTTTTCAATTATATTTCTGATAAATGTTTATTTTTTTATATAGATGAAAGTATTATTTTAACATCTGAAGATATCTATAGCCGCAATGAATGATAATAATTAAACAGCTAAAGCTGCCAGAACAGTGACATAACTACCTTTGCTCGTTAATTACCTATCTGTATATGCTTATTGTGAAAGGTATTCCTGAGGCGTATAGCAATGAAACAGTTAACAGCATTTCAATTTTTATTCTTTCTAAGATCTTCATTTAGAAAAAATAAAACGCAAAATCTTTTACTTCCTTACTATAAAAATTTAACTAGATATTTAATTTCAAAATTTGAAATTTTTGACATCATTTTTAAGTTACTTTGTGGAGTCGGCTAATAAATAGTAGAATAATTCGAGGTTGATTTTTTCCCCTTAAATGTCATTCAGTGATATTCTTTTGTGATTTACTAGTGTGTAATGTTCTTTAACTTATACGCCGAAAAAATTTCCACACAAATAGTTTACAAATTTTGAAACGTAAAAATATGCAATTGATGCTCTCATAGTTTTATTACTTTAGAAATCTAATCTAAATATAAAACAAAAAATTCATCAAATCAGAAATATTTAAAATTTTTAATTAATGCAAGTAAGCTTACGAGTTGATAGTATAGCAATATTTAAGCCTTCCGATTTTTTTACAACAATAATTATGTAACATTCCGTGAATAAAATCTCTTGTTTAAAAAATCGTGTTGATCAATACTTTTCACTCTATATAACACCAGAAATCTTTTCCTAAACTGATATTTTTTTTTCAGTTAAGAACAAGTGCAAACACTTTGTTATTCATATTATATGCCTCCTGAATATGCATATGGTTGATGTTATATTGATGTTTAGATTTAAAATAAAGTATCTCAGTCAATTTTTGTCGTACGGAAGTAATGCATTTTATATTGTGCTTTTGTATATAATCAGTATAATATTTTCCTATATGTTTGTATTGGGACTGGAAAAATGTATGAAAAGTTAGATTTCATTTTTTTTACAAAATTGATGTTTCTTATTTATAAATCCTAAACATGAATGCTTGAGTCACTTAGAACATTTTTATAAACGACTGTTTCGAAACTAAAGGCCGGACAAGGATTTGTGCTCACATAGTATATAATATATGCATATCAGTAAAGATTTAAAGCAAAGAAATTTAGACCTATATATATATATGCATCTTATGGTTCAAGGGATTCGGTTATTAATAATACCAACTATGGTTTTATTACAGTAAACATTACAGTTTGATCAGTAACATATATAAATATATGTAAATATATATATCTATCCGCTCTGTTACTCGGCTCAGTGAGCTCAGTTTCTTTATTCTTATAAGTTTGTAAGCTGTGCATTTTTT